>OX457086.1:39724904-40096186 GCA_949752835.1 Empis stercorea | reverse complement strand
AGATGAAAAATAATGTAAGGATATTAATACGTACTCATTTATATCCTAATGGATTTCTAAAATGATTCCATTTTTCTAAAATTTCAGCAGTTTTTTCCAAATTTTGAATTTCACTCAAACGATAATTAGAGGTTTTGTGCCACTTATCCTCAATTTCAGACCATGTGCATTCATTTGCTTTAAGAGCTGCTAAGTGTGATTCAATATTTTCCTCAGGAACTAAACACAATATTATTTAAAATATTTAATTCATTTATTTATTTAATGAAATTTTATTAAAATTACCTAATAATTTAGTAGATTTATTATTGGGTTCATATTTATTCTTTTCTGTTAGTAACCTTTTTTTTAAACCAACATTTTCCAATATTTTTATTTTATTATAATATTTTTGATATATTTTTCCAGTCACATGCTTTCCTTTTATTTTATCATAATAAATTGTCTGAAAATTATAATATAAAAATAACCAAATATTAAAAATAATTATAAATAAGTACCAGCAAAATTAAATAAATATGTTTATAAATACTTTTGACATTTCTAAATGAACTTACAATTTCCTCATATATGAATATACCAATGATTTGTTCTGCAATTTCTTTGCTAAAATTGTTGACATCTTAATTTTCTTATTAACAATATAATCTATTATGAAATAATAATTTTTTATGAAATAATAATTTTATTTAATTATTTAATGGTCTTCAAAAAATAACTTACTTGCGACCTTTTGCCACAGCAAAATACGATGTTCCAGTTGTACTTCAATTCCTATAGGAATATGCTGATATTTATTAAATAAGCTTTGTAAATGATGTGGTTGAATATATAACAATGCTTCAGCATCTACACCTGATTCTAAGTTTTCGTCAAAAAATAAAATGGACTATTTTGCATTCAAAAATTCACTAACCTCGAAAAATTTCTTTGATTCTATATTTTTTTATTATTTCAGGAATATTTAAAGCAGCTAAGGCTTTGTCAAGTTTGTCCATTTATTTATTTTTAAATATTTCAGATTTAATAATTAAATATTTCTATTTCACTTATTTTTTAAACAAATGTTTCACTTGTGACCGAACTTGTACGTTTCTAATTTTCAAATGAAAATGAGTAAATATTTAAAGAGAGAAACCAGAAATAAAAATTAGTTATTGAATTAATCATAAAAATTGTTAAAAAAATAACAAACTGTTATTTTAAAAACTACTGTAATTGAAATAACAATTTATTATTGTTTTAATAAATATGATTATTAAATTAAAAATTGTTTTTTATTTTAATAATTTATATAGTTGGAGTAATAACAAAAGTTTTATTTTTAATAACAAATTTTAACAATTTCTGTTATTATTTGTATTAGAAAAAAAATTCTTAATTTGACAATTATCTTATAATTTTAATAAAGAAAATTGTTATTTCATGAATTTTTACTGTTATTATTAATACCGTAACAGTTTTGACTGTTGTTTATATGATAAAATAATAGTTTTTATTGATTTAATTACAATTTTTTTTAATTTAAAAATAATAATTATTATTTTAATAAATATAGTTATTAAGGATTTCGAACAACCAATTTAACAACCGATTTGTTAAAAAAACAGTAATAATTTTTTGAGTGTAAGATGTTATTGGACTTTTTTATAACTATTCATATAACGAATAAAAAAAATTATCATATCTACATAAAATTAAAATTATGACAAATCGGTCCCACCTGTTCAAATTTATGAAACCCGAATATATGATCGTTATTGTTTTTTTCAAACCTTGACCCTGACCCGTTTGGAAAAAACACAGCTAATAGAATAAAGAAATATTCAAAAGATTGATATATATAAGGTGTGTTTTTTTATTCCGCTCAGATTAATCTGATCAATCTGAATGCCTGTTTTTTATTCCAATCTCAGATTAATCAGATTGATTTTTTTGATGGGACAATTTTCTCAGATTTTTCAGATTTATTTCTGTTTCTGGCTAACTTCATTAATAATTTTAAATTTTAGATGACTTCAATTTAAAATATATTTTCTTTAAGACGTTTATTGATATTAAAAAGAAAAAATTAATATTCAATGAAATAATTTTTCATTTTATAAGGAAAAATAGTGTTTTTTTTAAAGATATGGTATATAATTAAGAAGAATTAATAGAGGTAGAGGGTGAAAGTTAATGAAAACACTTCAAAACATAGTAAGTATATTTTTTAGAGTTTTTAATGAATATAATTGGATAATTAAGTAATTCAGAAGTGCCAGCCTCTATTTCTTATTGATTTTCGTTACTATCTGGTAGCACTGAAAAATGTTTAATCTGAAACCTGTTTTTTATTCCACAAGTCAGATTAGTCTAAAAAAAATTTAATCGATCTATAGATTTAAATAAAAAACACACATATAGATGTTTCTTATTTCTGCTCAGATCAATCTGATCAATCTGATGGTTTTTCTTATTTCAATTTCAGATTAGTCAGATTGAGTTTTTTGATCGGAGAATTTTTTCAGATTTATTATTGTTTGTGGCTAACTTTGTGCTTGATTTTGTTGTTATGTAATATCTCAATAATTTGTTTAACCAATTTTTTTTAATTATTTATATTTTTTGTAAGTTAATAATAATAAATTATTAAAAATAACTACCAGCGACTGTAGGCCCAGGTCTTGTATAATCGCTAAACAATGTTATAATATGGTTTACATTTATCAGGTTAGTGACAAAGATAATGTCGCAGTTCTTGACTATAAAAGAGAGCTCCTTATTAATAATTAATAATAATAAGGAAATTTTTAAATTAGTTGGAGTCGAAAAAAATTTTGGTTGCCGGACGGTCGGGTTTAAATAAGAAACACCAATTATTAATTTCACCAAAATAGTATTTTTTATTTCTAGAAATAAAATCAGTTCGTAAACGTACCGAATTTGGCGGTTCCAAAACGAATCGTTGTGTCTTTTCGTAAACGTGCCGAATTTGGCGGATCCAAAACGAATCGTTACGGCGTTTCGTAAACGAACCGATTTCAGCGAACTCTTGGCGTTACTTTTTTTCTATTGTTCTTATTCTAACATTTACGTTTCAGGTTCGCCTACGAACTGGCAAGGCGGTTCGTAAAAAAACTCATATATGAAGAAGAGACTTCGCTGGCGGTTCGTTTACGGTTCGCTATGCTTAATGGGATATGTCAATTTATAAATTGAGGCGTTGAGAAGCAAAGTGGTCCAACCCACAAAATCCAGATTTTGAGTTTTATTTGTCATTATGTTCATATTGCGCATAAATTTATGAAAACATATTTTTAGGCGCACATTTTAATATTTCTGCCAAGGATTCACAGCAAATTAACATTTTTCCATAGACCAATTTCAGCAAATTTAAAATATTAAATTCAATTTATCTCTAAACGTCATTTTTGGGGTTAGAACACTTTGCTTCTCAACGCCTCAATTATACCTTGGGCTTAGATAATAGAATATAGAACATAAGGATGCGCTGTATTATAAATTTAGAGTGAAGTACTTTTGCTTCTATAGAAATTTGACTGCTTATGTAGTGGTATGCGCATTATAAAATAAAATAAAATAATAAGGTAGTAGTTTGCTTACAAAATGTACACAAAATTAAAATTTATTAATTTTAAATTATTAAAACAAGAGAATTAATGTTTTTAATAAAGAATTATCAACCTTTATTGTGGACAGAGAAATGCGTATTACTATGTTTCATATAACAAATTAATTCATTTTTATATGAATTTATTGAAGTTAAAATTAATTATACCGTTTTCATTATTATTTATATTTTACCTACGGTAATTATAAAATATATTATTCCAAGAATAATAGATATAACTAAATTTAAAAATAAGTAAGATTCCCAATATATTTGTCAAAATTTTTACAATTGAACATTTTTAGGAAAATACGAAGGGCGCCTTTAATAAAATAAAATAATGTCCTTAAATTCAATATAATTTTAGCTATATTTATAATAAAATATCAATTTAGAATCAAAATTAAATTTACCCATATATTTTTTTTTTACTTCAAATATTTCAACTGCTTTTACGTTTTTTTGTATTAATTTTATATTAACGGCTACTCTTCTAGTCAACCATATTTATATTTAGAGGGAGTGAGACAGACCTATGCGGGCTTTTTCAAGTGGGAAAGAGCAAACAAAGTACTTCAATATAAAATTCATTTTATAGTGTAAAATCACTAATATATAGCCTATCCTTATATTCTATTAGCTGTGTTTTTTTATTCTTACTCTGAACTATACGAGTAGAGTATCTGTATGGTTGTTGTTGTAGCTACTCTGCATAATTATCCAGTACAACATGTATAGTAAAAGGGAAATTAATGGGAAATTATTAAATTTTAATATGGCAACTATAAATTTGACAAGCAGATGCTTCATTTCGTATATTTGAATATTGAAAATTTGATTTTTAAAAAATATCAACAAAGTAGCAAATTTTTTTCAATCAATTCTAAATCATATTTTCCCCTTGCACTACATCGTTTTTTTATTCGTTTAATATCGAGTAGTACAGAGTAAAAAAACTCAGCTATTAGAGCTCTTCCTAAACACCGGCGTACGGCGTATGGCGTCTGTCAAAATCGATATTGGTACATACATTTTGTATTGGAGCACCCGAAATACGCGACGTACGTACGCCGAGAATTGGAATTTCCAATTTTGAGGGGCGTATAAAAATTTTTAATTTGATTTTTGAAATTTAGCAAAAAGAAACATCGATCAAAAATTTTTTAATGTATATAAATGTGGCATTTTATTTCGGGATACGCTGGCGTATCAGCGTATCGACGTATATACGACATACGCCGTACGTCGGTGTTTAAGTAGAGCTCTTAGCTGTGTTTTTTTATTCCTACTCTGTACTACTCGATATAAAAGGAATAAAAAAACGATGTAGTGCAAGGGGAAAATATGATTTAGAATTAATTGAAAAAAATTTGCCCATTTTGTTGATATTTTTTAAAAATCAAATTTTCAATATTCAAATATACGAAATGAAGTATCTTCTTGTCAAATTTATAGTTGCCATATTAAAATTTAATAATTTCCCATTAATTTCCCTTTACTCTACTGGATTGTACTGGATAATTATGTAGAGTAGCTACAACAACAACCATACAGATACTCTACTCGTATTTCGTATAGTACAGAGTAGGAATAAAAAAACAAAGCTATTATCTATTAAGAATTATACTCCCTCCGTTCTCACCGGCTTTTAGGCGGTACGTTTTCGTGCCGCCAAGACGGTACGCTTTTATTCCGAAAAGGCGGTACGTTATTGGAGTAAAATTACTCAGGCGGGGTCCGTTTTCGTGCCACTAATAACGGCACGCTTTTATCTAAGAGGGTTCAGATTGATCAGATTAATATGAGCCGATAATGTTATGTTTTGTTGGCAAAAAGTAGGTTATTTAACCCGCTGTCATGTTACTTGACCCTAACGTCAGTTCCAAAAACCTGACTCAGTCCCAATGAAACATGTTTCATATGTATTGGTGCGCACTGAATTAATTTTCATAATTTTTGTTTATGTAAACAGTTTTGTAAACAATAAATTTTTGATTATGTAAACAGTTTTGTAAACAAAAAATATTTTTTTTGATAAACAATAATTTTTTTTTAAAAGCCAATGAATTTTATTCTTTTTAATAAAAATTTTGTTGCAATAAATAATTGTTTTTAAATTTAAGGAATATATATTTTCATTCGTATTTTTTTTATATCATGTTTAATAGAACATTATAAATACCCACAAATAATATATCATAACAATTCTTAGATTTAAAAAACTGTTGAAATATTAGTATGCAACAAAATTTATAAATCTGTTAAATAATTACAAATAATTATTTTACAATAATATAAGACATAAATTATAATTAGACAATTATGTACCTATTCATTTTTATACAATAAATAATTATTTCACACAAAAATTTAATATTTTTATTAATTCAGTTACTCAGTACCAATTTTCAAAATGGCCAATAGTTTTTATTTTGAGAAATTATTTCAAATTTTTTTAATTGTTTACATTTTCAACAAAGTGACATAAATAAAATTGCTTATGTAGTGGAATAAGGTTAGGTTGTAATGGCGGCTTAAGCTCCGCATAGACCACCAAGGGTACTTAACGATGTCATTTGTGTTGGAATGATCGCAGGTCCCCGGTTGATAGTTCACCTTGGGTACCTGTAGTGATGTTTGAGGATAGAGTGAAGGTATTAGAGATTTTAGCAAATTTCAGGAGTTTCCTAAGACTGCACTTGGAAAGTTCCTTTAAATCTGTGAAGAAAGCTTGGCCTAGGCTAAGAATTCTTGTTTTCGCGAGTGCAGGACAGTAACAGAGAAGATGCTCAAGAGTTTCTTCCTGTCCCGGTTCTTTGCAGTTTCTACAGAGACCATCGGTCGTCAGTCCCATCCTAACCGCATGTTTTCCGATTAAACAGTGGCCAGTAAGTAGCCCTACCGCCGTTCTGCAATCTGTGCGTGAAAGGGATAGAATAGAGTTCGTTTTCTTTTCGTCGTAGGAGCCCCACATTATCTTCGTCGTTTTACACGATGAAAGTTGGCCCCAGCGTTTCTTTGATAGTGCTAGACTTTTGTTATCTAGTATTTTTTTAAAAGATTGAATAGGTGGTAGTACGCGTTCGGAGTGTACTTGATCGAGGTTTGCACCTTCTTTTGCAAGTTTATCCGCGGCTTCATTACCAGTTATGTTACAATGTGCCGGTACCCAACATAGAACCACCTTTCTATTAAGGCATAGTTCTTGTAGAGCTCGATGACAGTTACATACGATTTTGGATTTGATATAAGCAGCAGACAGAGCTTTAATGGCCGCCTGACTGTCCACGTATATGTATATGGTCGTGTTGATAGTGTTTCGGGAATATGCGATTTCTGCGGCTTTCTGGATCGCCAGAACTTCCGCTTGAAAAATGCTACATTCTCGGGGTAGTTTGTAACTTTGATTAGATTCAAGATCCAGGGAGTGCACTGCTGCACCAACTCCTGAATCCATCTTTGAACCGTCTGTGTAAATATTTATTGCCTCGACAGGGTCCGAGATTCTATTATCCCAAAATTCCCTACCTGGTATAGTGATTGTATAATTTCGATTGAGAGAGAGGGTTGGAACCATATAATCAGTTTCATCCCGGAGTGAGATACCGATCTTGGTGTGCCCAAAATCCCTGCATTTGAATTGATTTGACTGCTTAAGACGCAAGGCGTTTTTGGCTGCCATGTTTTTAGCATGTAAGTCGATAGGTAAAAGATAGAGTATCGAGTTTAGCGAGTCCGAGGCTGTGGTTCTAAGCGCACCAGTTACCCCTAGGCTCGCTAAGCGTTGGGCTTTTTCTAGCTTGGATCTGCAAGCTCTTTTCTCCAGAGCTGGCCACCAAACAGTAATCCCGTAGAGCATTATTGGTCTAACGATTGCCGTATAGATCCATCGAGTTAATAGTGGGTTTAAACCCCAGGTTTTGCCAAAAGTACGTTTACACGCATAGAACGCGTTATTGGCTTTGAGTACACGTTCTTCTACGTTCGGACTCCAGCTTAGCTATCCAGAATTAGACCTAGGAATCTAGCCTGTTTTGCAAGAGTAAGCTGTGTATCGTCCAATTTAGGGAGTGTAAAGTGTGGGATATTGTATTTCCTGGTGAAGAGTACAAGTTCCGTCTTTTGCGGATGAAATTTTAGTCCACTGGCTTTAGCCCATTTATTGATTTTGTTTAAAGCGAATTGAATGATTTCACTGATCGTGTTTAGATATTTGCCCGTGGCAAGTATTACCACATCGTCAGAATATGCTACGACTTTCACGCCGCAGTTATTGAGAGTTTTTAGTATTTCATTTAATACGAGATTCCAGATTAGGGGTGACAGAACTCCACCTTGCGGTGTGCCCCGTACTACGCGTTTAGTTGTGTTGGCGCTTCCCCATTCTGATGTGATCGATCTATTTTTGAGAAGGTTAGTGATCCAGTTACTGATCACCTTGTTAATACGAGCGGTGTGAAGGGCTTTTAGAATGGTATCTGTCGTAACATTATTAAAGGCCCCCTCTATGTCTAGGAAGGCACCTAAGGTGAATTCCTTGAAGTGTATAGATTTCTCGATTTCCAGCACTACTTCATGGAGCGCTGTTTCCACCGATCTACCTTTTAAGTATGCGTGTTGTGATTTGGATAGAAAATTTGGATTTATATTTTCCCTAATATACACATCCAGAATTCTTTCCATAGTTTTGAGAGTAAAGGAAGTAAGACTTATTGGCCGGTAGTCTTTTGCGTTTGCATGACTGCTCTTGCCTGCTTTTGGTATAAAAACGACTTTAGATTCCTTCCACATTTGGGGAACGTAATTCAGCCTGAGACAGCCCTTAAAAATCACCATGAGCCACGGGATTACCAGTCTGTCCGCTTGTTGCAGCATAGCTGGTATTATCCCGTCTGGCCCCGGTGACTTATATGGATCAAAGGATTTGATAGCCCAGCTGAGGCGATTCCACGTTATTAGGTTTGGAATGGGTTTTCTGTGGATTTTAAGGGTATTATGAGTTGGGTGTTGGTCATCTGGATCTAGATAACCCGGAAAGTGAGTGAGCAACCAGTTACCATTAGTTTTCCTAAGGAGCGAGGGTTGGGTTGATGTTTTAGTTAGTATTTTCTTGAGTCTTGCTGCTTCAGAGATCTGCTCTATCCCGTCGCAGAATCTCCTCCAGCTGACCCTTTTGGCATTACGTAACTCTTTTTTGAACGTTTTGAGATTTCCTTTGTACACCTCCCACGCTCCTGGATCACCGGTACGCTTGGCGTGTACAAAGGATTTGTGCACCGTGTTACGAATGTTTTTCAGTTGAGTGTTCCACCAAGGTGGTGGCGTTATTTTTAGAGGTTTTGTGAGGGGACAGGTCTTTTCATAAGACGTCGTCAGAGTTTTGGTTAGGAACTGTACGGTGGTCTCTAGAGTATTTACATTCCAAATAGCCACCGGACACTTCCCTTCCAGCATTAGTTCGACTTTTTTAGCGTATAGATCCCAATCCGTTTTAGCTGGATTTTTAAAAGTTTTTGGTGCGTTTAGGGAGTAATGCGTTATTTCGTAACTGAGATACTTGTGGTCTGATAGGGATGGTTTCTCAAGAACCTGCCAGTTTACCAGACCGCAGGTATCCGATTCCGTAAATAACGTTATATCAAGAATATTTTCACTGGTCGGGCCGATATAGGTTGGTACATCACCCCGATTACCAATGGTGAGGTTGGAGCTAAGTATATAATTAAAAAGGGACTCACCTCTCGTATTTATATCCTTACTACCCCAGAGTTTGTGATGAGCGTTCGCATCTCCACCGATCACTAGGTTGAGCTTTCCATCTGAAGCATGTTTCACTAGCGTCAGGAGTTCTATTGGCGGTGCTTCTCTGTCGTGAGCCATGTATATAGACGCGATAAGGAGCGGTTTTGTAACACCAGTCCCTTCGCACACGACTACCGTGAGATCTTCAGAGCTGTAATGAGAGTTTAAGAAGATATTAAGGTTTTTCTTTGCCAAAATGGCAGAACGTTTCTTACCTTCCTTATTCGTGTGTAGTAGGTTGTAGTTTCGTGACACTAAACCCTTTATGTCTCCGTTACCAGAGATCCAGGGTTCCTGGATTAGCGCCACATTGAATTTTCTCTCATCCAGGGTGAGGAGCAGCTCAGCCGAGGCTGAGCTACTGTGGTGTAGGTTGATCTGGACCACCCGCAACATCTTGTGATGCTGCGTCCATTTGCTTTGGGTCGAGGTGCAGCGAGTCGGAAGTTGTAGCTTCCGTACTAACCGCCCCGGCTCCAGAGACATGTTGGTGGTGGCGAGGGTAATAAGACCTAGGTCGTTTTCCACTTCGTCCTTCTCCATCGTATTGTGGTTGTTGTCGTTTGGTTTACGCTTCTTCAGTCGAAGGTAGACGCTGCCGCAACCCCACGCGATCTTACGAAATCGTGGGTAGAGTATGTCCTCCGCCTCTTGGTTGATTTGAAGCACATACGTCTGCCCACTATCTGGAGATGCCGGCTTGTCTACCTTCAAGACTTTCCAGTCGCTTGTTGGAATCGACTTGTTTTGACGTTGTAATAGTCGCAAAGCTTGATCCGGCTGCACCACCCGTGGTATCACTACCTTTGCGCGTGGTATGCACGGTATGTCCGCTTTGTCGACTATTTCTAGCGAAGCTCCCTCCCAGGTGTTCTGAGGGGGGGAACTGTTTTTATGCACCAGTCGAGCGTGAACTGATCATTGCACTTGATCATCTTCACATCGTTGAACCAACCGGCCCCATCAAAGGTAGGCATCGGTTGGTCCTCGCTGGTTTCTGTGAGCGTTATCATGGCGTCAAGTAGCCTCATCTCCACGATTTTCCATCTTTCTAGGGACATTCGTCCGAATGGGTCACTGTGGTCGACCAAGGCTACCAATAGATGTTTTTTCACCACATCCGCCATTGAGGTGGATTGTGGTTGTGGTGGTATAGAGATAGTGGAGGAAGGAGGAGGTTGGGTATTGCGCGGTTTCTTTTGAGTCGCAGGTGACTGTTCTTCCGCAGATCTCATTCGCTTTTTCTTTTCAAAAGACCCACCTTCTCTTTCTTCCACTTTATTACGGAAGGTTGGGTTCGCTGCGCTAAAACCTTTCCTTTTATCAAAATGAGATCTGCTTTCAAGTATGATCTTGTTGCTCCTGGGAGCTCAAGTCCGTTTTTTGGCCAAGCAAGTTTTCATACTTCAAAGCAGCCTTATACCTGCCAAGAGCTCTCCTGCCCTCTCGGGAAGGTCTGGACCTAGGGGTCATACGCCGCCCATTATCCCTACCAGCCTTCGGAGACAAGAGAGGCTCTTCTTCATCAAGAGAGATGTATGAGCATTTTGCACTTTCCTGATCTGAATCTAGGACCCGATCGGTAGTGTCTTGAGAAAGTTGGTCAGTAGCATGACTACTAGCTCGGCCTGACTCGCTCACCGAACTAGTTATGGTTGCAGTAGTATTACTGTCGTTGCGACCTGCACCATCCATCGCAAACGAAGTTTTTGTGAGGCTACTGGCGACACGAGATGTTACTCCCGTGCCACTGCCGGAGTTCGCAGCCACGACCTCCTCCGACATTTGTGGCAATATCCTACCACGAGTTGTATCTTTATATTGTTCCATTATTCATTCCGGGTCGAGGAGTCTACTTGGTTTTCGGATACCTTCATTGAAAAACTTGACCTTAACGGCATGGTTGGACCTACCGAGAATGTTTCCATTCCCCCCGTCATCGCTCAAGAATTCCTCAGGCTCCTACTCAAGCCCCCCCACCACGACAAGGTGAGACTCCCCGGGGGGGTAGTGGAATAAACTGAAGGAGAAAATTGAACCTGGAAATAATAAGGTTAAAAAGATGACGAAATTTGGATCTGGGTTAATATTTTTTGAAATGTCAAATTGCCAATAATACATGCTGGGATTACCTTATGTCACATTTTGACATAAAAAAGGGGAAAAATTTGGAACTAGTTTCGCCCTTTAACCTACTTTTTGACAACAAAACACTCCATGGGTGTGTTTTTTATTTAAATCTATAGATTTTTTTAAATCTGAAATCAGACTAATCTGCCTTGGGGAATAAAAAACAGATTTCGGATTTTTCAGATTAAATTTTTTTCAGTGCTACCAGATAGTAACAAAAACAATAAAAAATATAGGTTGACACTTCTCAATTACTTATATTATTACATTACAATTATATTATTATGTTATAATGTATCTTATACCGAAACTCAAAAAAAAAAAATACTTACTATGTTTTGGAGTACCTCTATTAAGTGTTCTAAATTGTATTCCATTGCACCATCCATCCTTATAAAAAGAAAAATTATTTCATTGAATATTAATTTTTCTTTTTATTATCAATAAACTTGATAAATAAAATATATTGAACTAAGCTAAAATTTAAAATTATTAATGAAGTCAGCCAGAAACAGAAATAAATCTGAAAAATCTGAGAAAATTGTCTTATCAAAAAAATCAATCTGATTAATCTGAGATTGGAATAAAAAACAGGCGTTCAGATTGATCAGATTAATCTGAGCGGAATAAAAAACACTTTCAGATTAATCAGATTGATCAGATTAATCTGAGCAGGAATAAAAACACAGCTATTATAGCTGTGTTTTTTATTTAAATCTATAGATCGATCAGATTTTTTTTAATCTGAAATCAAATTAATCTGACTTGTGGAATAAAAAACAGGTTTCAGATTTTTCAGATTAAAAATTTTTCAGTGCTACCAGATAGTAACGAAAAACAATAAAAAATATGGGCTGGCACTTCTGAATTACTTAATTGTCCGATTATATTATTACATTACAATTATATTATTATGTATTATAATGTATCTTATACCAAACTCGTTAAAAAAATATATTTACTATGCTTTGAAGTGCTTTCATTAACACTTTCATCCTCTACCTCTATTAATTTTTCTAAATTATATTCCATTTCTTCAAACAAAAACACTATTTTTGCTTATAAAAATAAAAATTATTTCATTATTGAATATTAATTTTTCTTTATAATATCAATAAACGTCATAAAGAAAATATATTCTATATATTTTCTTTATGACGTTTATTGATATTATAAAGAAAAATTAATATTCAATAATGAAATAATTTTTATTTTTATAAGCAAAAATAGTGTTTTTGTTTGAAGAAACAAACAAATATAATATTCAATATATTGAAGTAAGCTAAAATTTAAAATGATTAATTAAGTTAGCCAGAAACAGAAATAAATCTGAAAAATCTGAGAAAATTCTCCGATCAAAAAATCAATCTGATTAATCTGAGATTGGAATAAAAAACAGGCATTCAGATTGATCAGATTAATCTGAGCGGAATAAAAAACACTTTCAGATTAGTCAGATTGATCAGATTAATCTGAGCAGGAATAAAAAACACAGCTTATACACTCTAAGTTTTTATACCGTATGATAATTTCGTGATAATTATTGTTTATCAATACTTTCATAAATATTCATATTCAACTAAATTTATGAATTTTTGTTTTTTTTTTTTTGGACGGAAGAAGATGAAAATCTCTAAGACACTGCGTGGAACAGTAGTGTGAGACCTTAACTCACTAAAAACACCTCCTTCACCCCCACCTATTAAAACTAGTCACCTGGACTAACCATTAATTTTAATCTAACTTTTTGTTTTGATTAAGGTTACCGACCTGTCAGCGTGTTAATACTAACTCAAACGGCTTTGTTCTTTTTAAGCGCCTCGTTAAGTTAGAGTTATCCAGTAGCTTCTCAGCTACGAATAAGAAATATATGGAATGAGCATAAACGTTCCCTCTCTTTTTAACACATTAACATTTTAATTTATTGAAAAATATGTTTATGAAGCCACGATTTCGATAGTTCTATTTCTTTTCACCACCGAACTGTCAAATTAATAATATGAAAAATATTATAACAGCTGATTTAAGATTTACAGGGCTGGCTTATTAACTAGCTAAACAAAATTACTATATTTTACTTTCCATTTGTATAATTATCATTCCGCGACCTAAAATATTCCTTAGGATGATCTTTACATGTATTGTTCAAAAAAAATATATTTTATCTCCTTAAAAATTGCTACCCGAATTAAAAAAAAACCTAGTTCGGCTCTTATTTGTGATTTATTAATTTTGACAGTTCGGTGGTGAAAAGAAAGAGACTACTATCCAGGCTGGCTTCAATTTTTATTACTTATACTCCTTCCATATATTTCTAATTCGTTGCTTCTGAGACTCTCTGTTGACGTGATTTTACAGACGAGTATGATGTTTTGTTGGAAATCGCTTCACCTCACCTGCTACCGTTGGAATCCTAAGATCTCTATGAATATCACAATTGCGAATGTACCAAGGTGCGTTGAGTTGACGATGTTTCGCAATACCTTATTTTGAAATGTTTGAATTTTATTTATATGTGTTTGCTTGGTACAACCCCAAAGTTGGATACCATATAACCACATCGGCTTGATCATCTGATTGTAGAGTAGCACTTTGCAGTGGATCGAAAGTTTAGAGTATAAGCCAGATCTGTACCTATAAGCCAGATTATATCTCTGTATCTGTATTCCATCTCGGTTTTTTTTCTTTTTTACATGTTAATTCCATTTTAATTTAACATCCAGTGTCATTCCTAGGTACTTTGCAGTATTTTCTTGTAGTATATTTACTTCGTTTAGTCTTATTGTTTGTAATCTGTCGATCTTCCTGTTTGTGAAGTTCACGTATACCGATTTGTTCTCGTTTAATTTAATTTTCCATTTTTTGTCCATCTTGTGATTTTGTCGCTTGCCTCTTGTAGATGACCCGTCGCGTCGTCTAAGTTATCACCTAGGGCAATTAGCGCTGTGTCGTCGGCAAACGTAGCTGCTGTCACGTTTTCAAGTTCCGGTAAGTCGCTGGTGTATAGTAAGTAAAGTATTGGTCCAAGAATTCTACCTTGCGGCACTCCTGCTCTTATCTATCTTATTGGTGAATATTCATCTTCTTGTTTTACTCTGTAGTACCTACCTGTTAGATAAGATGTAATAAGCTCGACATACTGTTTCGAAAACATGCGGTTTATTTTATGAATGAGCCCTTCGTGCCAGACTTTATCGAAGGCTTGTACTACGTCTAGAAATAGAGTTGAGCAAATTTGTCTTTCTTCTATTGCTTTGTCTATGATGTTGGTTATACGATGCACTTGTTCAATTGTTGAGTGTTTTTCTCTGAATCCGATTTGGTGTTTTGGTATCATTCCTTTTCTCTCTATTATAGGCTTCAGTCTTAGTAGCAGCAGTTTCTCGTACACTTTCGATATTGTAGGCAGTAGTGAAATAGGTCTATATGATTTGGCTTCCGTTGGTTCTTTTCCTGGCTTGTGCAGCATGATGATTTCTGCTACTTTCCATACACTCGGAACATATCTAAGCTTAAACACCGCATTGATGATCTGAGTTAGCTTACAAACCCCTTCACGTGGCAGATGTTTAAGGATCTCACCTGTGATTAGGTCAAAACCTGGAGCTTTTCTTGCTTTTATTATTGTTTTGACTACCAATTCTGTTTCACTTATGGTTACTGTAGGAATGTCCTCGTGTTCAGCATTAACATAGACTTCTACTTCAATTTCTTCTTCAATATCATTAGGCTTAAATAGCTCTTCTAGTTGATTCGCAAAAGTTTCTGCCTTTTCTTTGTTGTTTTTGGCCCACGTTCCGTTAAGTCTTTTAATTGGCCCGGAGTGCGATAGTCTTCTAATCTTTTTAGTCGCTTTCCACAACGAGTAGTTTGTTTCCTTGGTGGCCGTTAGGTTACTCGTATAGCTGTTTATTGTTTCTTCTATTTTCGATATTTTTGTCTGATAGTGTGAAGGCAAAAAAACTCTTGCGTACCATTTTGCGTACGAAGCTCAACTTATCATCATAAAGTTTTTCATTTACGTTGCTCAGGATTATTGGTGGCGGCTTATAATTCCTTGCCGCTTTCTTCTTTGTTTCTATCTGTTCCTTCTTCTCGCCTTCCTTAACTAGTATATTTACTGATGCTTCTTCACGCTGCATTTCTTTTTTCTTTTCCTTCTTCTCATCTTCCTTGACCAGTTAATTTAACGATTATTTATTATTTACTATAGTAAACTTTTTTTATGCTTTTTTTTTTTTAGGTTTTGGTTGTTAGAATTCCAAATCCGGATTTGGAATTCAAATTGGCCTGAGGATCTCTCCTATATCGCCAGTAACATAGTAACTAGTTTTTTTAATTATTATTTTTTGGAGTACCATCAACCACGTGCCATAGATAATATGTTTCAATATCTAACATATATTATGTATGCCTCGTGCCGGATGCTGAGTGGTACTCTTTTTTTATGTTTCAATTATATATATTTCTTCACTTATCGAAGAAAGCCACTATTATATACTTCAACGAATTAGAAATATATGGAAGGAGCATAAGTAATAAAAATTGAGGCCAGCCTGGATAGTAGTCTCTTTCTTTTTTGACCGAACTGTCAAAATGAATAAATCACAAATAATAGCCGGACTAGGTTTTTTTAAAATTCGGGCAGCAGTTTTTAAGGAGATAAAATTTTTTTTTTTTGAAAAATACGTGTAAAGATCATCCTAAGGAATATTTTAGGTCGCGGAACGATAATTATACAAATGGAAAGTAAAATATAGTAATTTTGTGTAGCTAGTTAATATTTTTAATTTATATTGAGACTCCTAAAATTAAAAAAATAAGCCCTGTAAATCTAAAATCAGCCGTTATAATATTTTTGATATTATTAATTTGACAGTTCGATGGTGAAAAGAAATACCGTAGAACTATCGAAATCGTGGCTTCATAAACAATTTTTCAATATTATTAAAATTCGAATGTGTCAAAAAGAGAGGGAACATTTATGCTCCTTCTATATATTTCTAATTCGTTGATATACTTGAATAAATAAAATAAAAAAATAAAAAAAATATAATAAAGGATTGAATTAAATGTTTTATTATTTGTTTTTAATTTAAAAAATGGAAATTTGCCAAATTATTTAGAAAATAAATTATATAAATATTGTTGAAAAACTTCAGCCACTATTACTTGAGAAATGCTGATGTTGTAAATATAACCCTTTATATCTGAAATACATGTGCAGAATTTCTGCACGCAGCGCTGCATGCAGTGACGCACTTAAAATACATGTGCAGCTTTTTTTGACATAATTGAAATTTTTTTTTATAAATATTTTTATATTTATAAATATTTTTGTAATTTTTATTTTGTTTGTTGAAAATAAAATCATTTTGTTTTATGAACTCTATTAATTTTTCCTCCATTTTGAAAATAAATAAATGAAAATAAATCAAAACATTGATAAAATTGTCAAATTTCAATGTCATTTTTAAATTTTATTTTCGCAAGTTGTCAGTCTGAACGTTTTGTGTTGTGGTAACACTGCCGGTGCGCAGCGAAAGTAGAAATAGAGACGACTTGCATCCGCTGCATGCAGTGCAGAATTCCATGTATTTGGTTCCATATAAAACCGTGTATTCTAAATTATTTTAGCTGCTCTGCATGCATAATTCTGCACATGTATTTCCAGCATTACGAAAAATAAGCGAATTCGCTTTTGGCGAACCGTATACGAATTGGATAAGTAACGCATTTTCAATAAACTTTATAATTTCATAACAAAAGTAAACAGCGAGGGAAGAAGGTAGTGTCTAATAATAGTATTGTGTTTAAATATGTATTATTATATAAAACACAAATAATTACTTATTAATATTTAATATATTTAAATTGATAAAAATTCTTATTAATAAGAAAGTGGTGAAATAATTATTTTGTGTTGATTGATAATGTTATTATTTATTGTTAAAAATTATATTTTTTATATTAAATAAATGCTAAAAAAAAAAAAATAACTTTTCCGTATTTTTTATTTCTAGATATAATATCAGTTCGTAAACGGACCGAATTTGGCGGTTCCAAATCGAATGGTTGTGTCATTTCGTAAAAAAGTATTTAGGGCAAACAGAAATATTGATAAAATATTTTATACCGGGATATGTCTCCTCAACATTAAAAAAATATATGTCAAAGTGGTCATATTCTCATATTTGTTTGCTTTAGCTTGGGACTTAAATTATTGGAAGAAAAATGTATACAATATTTATTATTAAAATTTTCTAATTATTAAGATTTTATATACTTGTAGATTTTAATATTAATTAAACAAAAATGGAATGGACAAGAGAAAAAACATTAATTTTAATAGAAGAATATAAAAAAAGACGCGGTAAGATTGCATTACAATAATATAATTCTATATAATTAGTTGTATCATAACATTATTTTTATTTGAAGGACTATGGGATATGACTCATGAGGATTACAGAAAAAAAGATATTAAAAAGGAGCTTTTAGCAGAAGTAGCAGAAAAAATTGATACCACTGCACCAAATATAGAGATTGAAAAAAAATTTCATACACTACGCACTCAATATCATCGTGAAATACATAGAATGAAAAAGAATTTAAATGGGGAATATAAATCCAAATGGTTTGCTTTTAAGCATCTTGAATTTTTAAGCTCACCTAGGGCTTGCCGGGTTGGTAAAACAGAGTATGTTAAGGTCAAAGTGGATAAGTCTGCAACAATACCAGAAAAAAAGAAAAATTCTCCAACTCGTTATGTAATAAAAGAGATTCACAATGATGCAGAACCACAAACATCAATAACGACAGAATTCTTGACAATTCATAAACCATCTACTAATAATAGTCAACAGAGAAAGCTTCGTGCAAGTGAATCAAGGAAGGATTTAGAAAAGTTGATTGAAGAAACAACAAAAGAAGAGGAAGACACCTTAGCGGAAGTTGAAGAAAATCATGAGTTCAAGCCGAGGGTAAAATCTGTGCCCATTCATCATTATACCACAACTAATTTACAAAGCCTTGAACAATATTACGATGAAAATGACGGTCATTTAGAAGAAACACATGAAACGCCGCTGAATGCAACTATTGTTCATGACAATACTGAATTCCAAACAACACAACAACCCGCAATTATACGAATACATAAAAGAGATATAAGCGGGATCGAACACACAAGTTCATATGAAGATGATAATCAGAATCACCAGCCCACGAAAAAAATGTATATTGAAAATCGACCACCTACCGTTGCTAATAGAGATGAGTTTTCTATTTACGGTGAATATGTTTCAAACGAATTGCGTTTGATTACAAGTAGAGACATTTTGGTTACACTGAAACATAAAATTAATACAGCGCTTTTCGAAGCAAATATGGCTCAATTACAAAAATAGGATAAAAATTTAAGTATATATATGCAATTCTGTTAATTACACGGATTGTTTTTAGCAAGATTTTTATTTAGTTAACATGAACCAAAAAACAATTTTAATTACATTTTCAACTTTTCTAACACGCTCCTAAAAGAGAGTCGGGCATATACGTATATAGCCAAGTGATGTATAGTTGTAGTGGATTTTGATTTCCAATAAAGTGTAATGCATTGAAAAGCATAAGAAAAATTCTCGGGTATTCGAACACTGACATATCTAGCATTCGTCATTGGAATCAAGTTAATAAACTTGATACATAGGTATATCTTGCCCAGCTCACCAATCTCGATAAATGAACTAAAACAAAGGGTTCATAATTAAATTTTTATTTCCGAGCTTTAAACATTGCTCCAGAATAAAAACTTAAATACCATATAATCCTATGTTAGAAAACAACAGTTAACTTACATATTTAAATTTAAAAAAGGCGCGATTTTACAATAAAAGTGTAGTTTAACGGAATTCAAATTTTCTTACATTTAATGAAAGTGGGTTAATTTAAAAATTTCGAATTTTATTATTTATGTGGTTTAAAATTCAGAAAAGTAAAAATGTTTTAAATAATTCAACATTCAGACAATAAGAAATACATATAGCTCAAAACTCACGACATGTAAAATTCTTTGTTTGTTGACCAAAAAATAAAAATGAATAATTGTTTAACTAACGCCACGAATCATCCGAATCGTGGTATATATCTATATATGAAATGAAGTAATGAAGTAAAAAATCGTGGTATATATCTATACAATGACGAATGCTATATATATATATATATATATATATATATATATATAAATATTATTTTATATTTGGTTCTTTCTCAGCCTTAGAATAGTTCTTTTCTTATAAACTTTTTATTTTATAAGAAAAGAACTATTCTAAGGCTGAGAAAGAACCAAATATAAAATATATATAAACTTTTTATTAGTAGGAAATTTTAAACTACGTCCTGTATTAGGAAGAGGTCTAAGGTATAATTATATTAGCTGCGTTATTCCTACTCTGCACTATAAGAGTAGAGTATCTGTATGGTTGTTGTTGTAGCTTACTCTACATAATTATCCAGTACAACATGTATAATTATAATTATCCAGTACAACAGTAAAGGGAAATTATTAAATTTTAATATGGTAACTATAAATTTGAAAAGTAATTACTTCATTTCGTATATTTGAAATTTGATTTTTTAAAAAATATCAACAAAGTGGGCGAATTTTTTTCAATCAATTCTAAATCATATTTTCCCTTTGCTCTACATCGTTTTTGTATCATTTTATGTAGAGTGGTGCAGAGTAGGAATAAAAACTCAGCTTTTGTATGTGTCTTATGTTTTTTATTACTTTTTATTTTTTAAAGAATTTGTATGTACACATTTGTATGTGGTTATTTTTACGTAAATATTAATCAAATTGATAAAAAATACGATTTCTTTCATAAAATGTGAATTTATTAGTTTAAATAATATAGTCAAAATTGAAATCAATTTCCCCAGTAAAATAAAAATTATTTTTTAAATTATTTTAATTACAAATAAATAAACTAAATATTATGTCAAGGTATCTACAGTTGTGTTGTAATTAATTAACATTTAAATTATGAATTGAATTAAGTTGTTGCAAGCACACTACATTCAAATCTTGCATTTTTGGAATGGGTTATTGGTAAGCAGACGGGTTCTGATATTTTCCAGTCATTATTTATATTTTCAGCTGTTATTAAACTGCAATATGGAATTTTATGTATAACTTGTCTTAATTCATTCGTAGAGCGAGGATTTTCGCCAATTAATTGTCGAGTACATGTATCTAATGTAGCTGCATGAGCAACAATAAAAATGTTTCCAGCTTTAAATGAAAAAAGGAAAAATTGTTAAATATTCCCTTGATATCGGAAAATATTTACTTGTCGCTTGAAGAATTCTTGCTAAAACATCATAGTTTCTTGTGTAAAATTCTTCGGAAGATTCTTTAGAACCAGCTTGTAATTGAGATAAACTTATATATGATGTATAATTTTTATTAATATTATAATTTGCTTCAACCAGTTCGTCACTTGAACACCAGTCGGGAACATCTGGGTACCATGCCATCCACTCAAATAATCCTGGTTCAATATGGATGGGGAGATCACTTTTTACATTTAGACCTGCAAATTCAATTAAATATGTGCTTCATTAATTACATATAAAAATATGTCTTATAATTTTATTTCAATTTTAAAATTACCTTCTAAAGCACTTGTACAGGTTTGTACACAACGGTATGATGGGGAGCAATAAACGGTATCAATTTTAATACCAGCTTCTTTCATAGCTTCTCCTATCAACTGTGCTTGGAAAAGTCCCACATTTGTTAAAGGTGAATCATTTTGCCAACCTTCAGGACAGTTTTTCCTTTACGTGGACATATTTTTAAACATTATTTTGTATAATACTAATTACTAATACTGATTTAAGAGTGATTTATAATATTTTGTATTTAGGCTGTGTGCCAAAGAGTTTAAATTTTAAATTTTGACACAAAAAATTAAATTTTTTTTGCTGGTGAGTTTTTTTAATATTTACTATCAAGTTTGCTGTGCCAATTGGTTTAATTTTTAAAAAAAGATGGATGAAAATTTTCTTTTTTTTTGCTCTCTAATTTTTTTAAAAAAATTAAAAAATTTTTTTAAATTTTTTTAAAAATAAAATTATAAATATGTACGAGTCCTATCTCATATGTATTGATCCATTATAATACTTTATAATTTATATAACAATTTTTTTACTGCTTTTTTATTATTATTAATATTTCTTTAATTTCTTGTAAAAAAATAAATTTATTTTTATTAATAATTCTAGTATAAAACATTAAAAAAATCATAAAATATTGGAATGTATCAATACATATGAGATAGGGCTCGTAAATAAAAAATCTGATATATGAATATTAAATAAATCAAAATTTAATCTGAAGTGTCAAATTTAACGAGGTCTGGAAGGTCGTTCAATTTTGACTTTCTATATTCACCACGCTAGTGTCATAATTTAATTTTAAACTACAAATTTAAACCCTTTGGCACACAGCCTTAGGCTGTGTGCCAAAGAGTTTAAATTTTAAATTTTGACACAAAAAATTAAATTTTTTTTTGCTGGTGAGTTTTATATAATTTATATAACATTTTTTTTAATCCTTTTTTATTATTATTAATATTTCTTTAATTTCTTGTAAATAATAAATTTATTTTTATTAATAATTCTAGTATAAAACATTAAAAAAAATCATAAAATATTACAATACATATGAGATAGGGCTCGTAAATAAAATATTTGATATATGAATATTAAATAAATCAAAATTTAATCTGGTGTCAAATTTAACGAGGTCTGGAAGGTCGTTAAATTTTGACTTTCTATATTCACCACGCTAGTGTCATAATTTAATTTCATCAGTCATAATTTAATTTTAAACTACAAATTTAAACCCTTTGGCACACAGCCTTATTACTAAAATTACAAAAAAAAAAACAAATTTCGAGTTTGAAAATATAAAAAAAGTATTGCCATTGGTCTTATAAAACGAATTTAGTATTAAAAGTATTGCCATTGATCTTATAAAACGAATTTAGGATATGATATGAACAAAACCATAGAAATGTTACGTCTGTACTTCTTAAATATGTGGGATAAGTTGTTTAATATATTATTTATTTATATTTTGAGAAGTGCAGATCATAAATGAAAACAGAAAAAAATAATAGTTTAGAAACTGCGTACCAAAGGCGACATTTTTTACTCCCAATATCGCGCTGTTCTATGAAAATATCGCTATGCTCTCATCTGCGTACTATGCTTTAGATTTAAAAATGTACGAATCAAAACTGCTTAAATTCCTTTCTTAACAACAAATCATTTCCCAAATATGAAATGAATAATTTCTTATATTTTTTAGGCGATCAGCATAGCGATTCCAACTACTTCCCGCAAATTTCCTTGCGAGTTTTCCCGCAAATTTCGAATACTGCCGAATTATATTTGCTTTGATGTAGTTAATTTTTCAAAAACAAAATTATAACATAAAATAACATAGATAAGTCAAAATGTAAAAAAGTAAATTAAGTTTATGCAAAATTAAGAAAAAAATTTAATTTTATTATTTTGCGTTGAAAATGTGGTTCTCAAAAATATTTTTTTTCCTTTTTCTTAAGAAAATATATTGCTTTTTCATTCCTATAAAAAAATTAATACTATTGGAAAAAAAAAGTACATTTCAATTTAAAAACAAAAATATTATTAATATATAATGTTAAATTTGCATAACATTGATACTCCCCATACAAAAATTCAATATACAAAAATTCTTATACATAAATAACAAAAAAATCGTCATACAAAAATTCATATAAATATGAATATCAATTTTTGTATGGTGAGATCTTTCTGACTATATCAAATAGGACACGAGACTTCCCGCCACTAGTGTTGCCTGATAAAATTGACAAATTTCCCATTTTCGAGCATGAAGGGAAATTTGCGAGTTTTCTCGAACCCGCAAGCACTTGGAATTTGGAATCGCTACTCAGGAAAAAAATGATCTGTTATGTTATGCGTGTCAGCAAAGCACGAATAATATGTAGAATAATATATTTGTATATAGAAACATTCAAATAAATTAAATATGGAAAAATTTTTAGGATCAATTTAATATTACCTTTTTGGCAAAAATTTTGGCATATTTAAATCTTTACGAACGTAATTATTAAATTCGTCAAAACAATATGGTATCCAAGTGCCAAATGTAAAGTCTACTCGTTCGCCATGACGCATAATATATATTTTTCTATTTTCATGATCAGCCGTACTAGAATTATCTATTGTGTGCTCAGATAAACTTTTACTTTCTTCTGTGTTAAAATCTACTTCTCTTGGTAGCATAGATATTTCATCCCAATTTTTAATGCTTGTTTTAAAATTTTCGGATTGGTCTACTAATTTTATTT
This sequence comes from Empis stercorea, assembly GCA_949752835.1. NCBI lineage: Eukaryota > Metazoa > Arthropoda > Insecta > Diptera > Empididae > Empis > Empis stercorea. The sequence goes on along the minus strand of OX457086.1, from coordinate 40,072,213 downwards.
CTTCAGTAAGATATTTTTCTAAAGTACGAATATAAAGTACGAATACATATATATAGAGAGAGTCTATATTTAAAAATATGATTACAGTTTTACCACCAATAAGATTGCTTTCTTCTACACCTACGTATTCATTAGTACTTGCTCCGTCAACCACATCAATTTCTTCAGAAATTGATGCAATTGAAGGTGTTATAGATTTACTTAGTTGAACAATTCTATGCATTGTCCAAGCATCGGATTCTGCAGTTCTCTCTGTGTAGTTTTCTGGCAAGTAGCCACTCATACCAGTTAACCAAGATATACCTGAAATATTTAATTCCAGAAAATTATAATAACTAACTCATTAAATATTTTTCCCATTATTTTACCTTCCACCCAACCATCAGATGAATTTTTAACAGCTTCACTATTCAAATATATATAATCACCTATTCTTAATTCTAGTTCATCATTTTCTCGTGGTGTGTGCGGGTAGAGAACTTTATTAACCTTAAGTTAAATATTAAATTATTGAAATAATGAATTTTAAATAATTATTACTTTAATTATTTTACCTGTTTCGTACCTAGTCGAGAATCACGTGAATATAAACGTAGTTCCCAACTGGAAGCACATGAAGGGTCAAGTGCCTCAACTAACGTCTTTAATGAATTATACTGATTTTGATTGAATTGGTATGCCAAAGTTAAATGCAGTGACTTTACATGAGGTTCCAGTGATATAGCTTTAAATACATATTTATTTGCATTAAAATAACGAAATACTATCAAAACTAATATGTAATAAAAAAAAATAGAATGAAAATAAAATAGGTATATACAGTAAAAAATTAAAAAGTTTTAAAAAGTTTTTATAATACATCAACAGATAAATTTAGTAATCAAATAATGAAAACCAACTTAAATTTAAAATTAAATTGTACACACAAGACTTAAAATTCTTCATGCGATAATCTTACATCGACTACTTCGAGGAATACAGCGATTACCAGATGATACTGCCCCACACCATGGAAAACAAGCCACGATTGCATCTAGCTGCTCATATGTGTCGCTAATTACTAATAAATTATAGTTAGTATGAATAAAATCTGCACAAATTAATAGATATATAATATCAGTTAACTAGCTTTTTGAAAAATATAATTATTTTATTTATATACATATGTTATTGAAAAGCTCGTCGCTTGTTCTTCAAATTATTTGCCTTTATAAATATTTTTATATCATATTTAAATATGATAATTATTGATGAGTTTACATAATTTTATAGACAATAACAAAATATTTGATTATTTTTTCGATGATCACATACCCCTTTAATTAACTCATAATAATGGACAATTTAACAAGTGCCAATGAAATAGAGAAACTTTTCAAACGACAACGAAAATTATGGAATCTATATATTTATATTTTCAAATAATATAATTTTTAATTGCTTCTGAAATATTTTTTTATTATATTATAATCGGGTTGGGCCTCAAATCCAGAAAGACAAAATCCAGAAAGACTAAATCCAGAAAATACTAAATGCAGAAAAGACAATCCAGAAAAGACGAAATCCTTAATTATGAATTTAATTTGCGCATTGGTGTAGATCCATCTAATCAACTGATTTATGATTTCAATTCAATACCATTCCAAATCTTAAATTGTCAAAAGTCAGTCTAAAAGTGCGGTTTTTCTTATTTGTTTTATATCTTCTTCTTATTGTTCCACTCCTCTATGGAGGTTGGAATCATCATTCGGTTGGACATCATTATCGTTTTTACTTGATCTTGCTACCCTGAACACTTCAATGGCAGAGATGTTAAACCATTGTTCTATATTATCATCGTAGTTTTCTTCCTTCTTCCTCTTCTTGTTCCAATAATTTTCCCTTGAAGTACCACTTGGTGAATTCTGTACTTATTTTCGCGCATAATGTGTCCTAGAAAGCCTATTCTTCTAGCTCTGATGATGTTCATAAGTTCTTTTTCTTTGTTAATTCGTATCAGCACTTCTTCATTAGTGATCATGTCTCTCCATGAAATTCTTAATATTTTCCTGTACGCCCATAATTCAAACGCTTCTATTCTCTTTATGTCCGCTTTTTTCATTGTCCAGGATCCTGCACCATAAAGGAGTGTTGACCATACATAACATTTTAGTAGTTTAACTTTAAGTTTAATATTCATATCGTTTTTACATAAAAGGTTGCTCATCTTTCTGAAAACTGTTCTAGCTTGTTCAATTCTGACCTTAATTTCTGTTCTGTTGTTTGCTGTATCTTCAATAACTGTGCCTAAGAATTTTATTCTATGAACTTTTACAATTGTTGTACCATTTAATTTTAAATTTAGATTATTTGCTGGATGTTCACCAATAATCATATATTTGTTTTTTTTTGCAGTTCATTTTTAGCCCGTATACTGTGCAATAGTGATCCAGTTTTTCCAGCTATATTTGAAGGTCATTTAGGTTCTCCGCTACCAGTGCTGCGTCGTCGGCGAATCTGATGTTGTTCACTCTTTCTCCATTAATTTTAATGCCTATATAGATTCCTTCTAGTGCTTCGTTAAAAATTTCTTCGGAGTACGCATTAAACAATGATAGAGATAAAATGCAGCCTTGTCTGACGCCTCTTTTGATTTTTATTTTTTCTGTTGAACCATCTGGAGTTCTAACTTCTGCTGACTGATACCAATATAAAAACTCTATTATTCGGATGTCTTTCTCATCTAAATTCTTTTTCCTCAATATATCGACCAGTTTATTATGTTTCACATTATCAAACGCTTTTTCAAAATCTACAAAGCACGTAGGCACGTTGACTTTCATTTCACTGCATCTTTGGTTTATAATGTACAACATAAATAGTGCCTCTCTAGTTCTCACCACAGACTGTAGCATTGTTTTTCTTAGGTAATACCTTTGTATATAAATTTATATAGTAGTCCCATTTGACTGATTTTTTTTGAATCGTGGCGACGAGAGAAGTGCTAACTAAAATATAGTAGGGACATAAATCATATTTTTAATTTAACAGGGCCATCTACATTTGAATAACTGAAACAATTCAAAATGGCAAATTTGTGTATATTTGTTATTGTAATTTTTTTTATTTCTTATTCTTGGTACAGAAGTGTAAGGGGGGAAGAAAATATATAGAAAAAAAATTTTTATATGCGTACTTGAATAATTTTTAATGAATTTTAGAATAGAAAAATATTGTTTTGTAAATTGCTAGGGATGGTGACGTAAGGGGGAAGAAAACATATGAGATTTTTTTTTATGAATATATGCGTATTCGTATTAATGAATATACTTTTCTGAACTAATTTAAGAATTTAAAATATTTTTTATTTTTTTATTCCTAAATTCTTGGGGAAGAAAATATATGAGATTTCTTTCTGGAATGTTCTAGAATGTTCTAGAAATCGAATAATTTTAAGGAATTTATGAATTAAAAATGTTTTTTATGTTATTATTCATTGGCGATGGTGCCGATTTTATAAAATTTCCTAATTTTTTAATTTTTATTGGTCTGGATGAAATGATGAATGGCCATATTTTCATCTGGGATTTTCTATGGTACCACTGGATGGATTGTGCTAAAATTTTGCAACCACATTCAAATTAGTGGTCTGGACGAAATGATGAATGGCCATATTTTCATCTGGGATTTTCTCTGGTACCTCTGGATGGATTGGGCTGATATCTGGTAAACACACTCATTATAGTGTCCTATAGTTAACTATGCCAGTGCTCCTCCATTATACCCCACAATGTATCAGAAATCACGTTTTCATCATCTAACCATCTTCCAAGTACAGCTAATGGAGGAGTTCTGGCATACTTAACAATAGATCACTATAATGAATGTGTTTACCAAATATCAGCCCAATCCATCCAGAGGTACCAGAGAAAATCCCAGATGAAAATATGGCCATTCATCATTTCATCCAGACCACTAATTTGAATGTGGTTGCAAAATTTTAGCACAATCCATCCAGTGGTACCATAGAAAATCCCAGATGAAAATATGGCCATTCATCATTTCATCCAGACCAATAAAAATTAAAAAATTAGGAAATTTTATAAAATCGGCACCATCGCCAATGAATAATAACATAAAAAACATTTTTAATTCATAAATTCCTTAAAATTATTCGATTTCTAGAACATTCTAGAACATTCCAGAAAGAAATCTCATATATTTTCTTCCCCAAGAATTTAGGAATAAAAAAATAAAAAATATTTTAAATTCTTAAATTAGTTCAGAAAAGTATATTCATTAATACGAATACGCATATATTCATAAAAAAAAATCTCATATGTTTTCTTCCCCCTTACGTCACCATCCCTAGCAATTTACAAAACAATATTTTTCTATTCTAAAATTCATTAAAAATTATTCAAATACGCATATAAAAATTTTTTTCTATATATTTTCTTCCCCCCTTACACTTCTGTACCAAGAATAAGAAATAAAAAAAATTACAATAACAAATATACACAAATTTGCCATTTTGAATTGTTTCAGTTATTCAAATGTAGATGGCCATGTTAAATTAAAAATATGATTTATGTCCCTACTATATTTTAGTTAGCACTTCTCTCGTCGCCACGATTCAAAAAAAATCAGTCAAGTGGGACTACTATATAAATTTATATACAAAGGTAATACTGTAAATGTTGATTTTAACCATTCTTTAGGGATAGTGCCCGAATTATACATTTTATTGAACAACACCCTTTGGATTTTTTTGCATCGCCATCTAATAATTTTATAATCTCGTTCGGAATCTCATATGGTCCTGTGCCTAAACGATTTTTCGCGTTTTTGATGACATGTATTACTTCTTCCTCCAATAATTCCAGACTATCTCCTATTAGAAAATTATTTAATTCGTATCTCGTATCATTGAACAACTCTATTATGTACTCTTCCCAACGTTTTAGTCTATCTCCTGGATTTAATATAATTTTACCATCTTTATCTTTTAGTGAACCATAATTCTTTTTCCTACCAGTATTTGAAAATCTTTTGACTTTTTTATGAAGACTGTTCAGATTATTTCGTTTTTCCAGATCTTCAATTTCTTTACATTCTTGTTCCCAGAAATTAGACTTTGCAATTCTGATTTTACTTTTTATTAATTTATTTACTTCTTTATATTTGCGCTGGCTATTTGCCTTCCATTTTCTACGTTCATACATCAACAGTATAATTTCGTTCGTCATCCATTCTTTTTTAGCCACAATTTCACCAGTTTTCGAAAGTTCTTCACACGCTTCTACCAGGGTTTTTTTTTAATTTATTCCAGTGTTTATCAATGTCTATTTCTTCCTAACTTTCCCAATCTAAATTTTTCAGTTTTATTGTTCATATTCATTGATACTCTATGCTTTGTTTCAGGTAGGTTTAATAATTGCGGATTAATGCTCATAACTTTTTTTCTTTCTCCAGGTTTTTTAAGTGTGATCTCCATCTTGGCTACTACTGGGTTGTGGTCTGATTGAATATCAGCACCAGGATACGTTTTGACACTTTTGATTGTATTTCTGAATCTATAGTTAACTAAAATAAAATAAAATTGGTTTCTAATTATCCTTTCATTGTTATTTTTCGGTGATGTCCAAGTATATAATCGTCTTGTTGGTAGTTTGAACCAGATAGTTGATATTACCAATTTGTTTTCTATACAGAACTCAATCAGTCTGTCTCCACTTTTATTTCACCAACCTAATCTATGGATTCCCACCACATCTTCAACAGCTATGCTATCAACTTTGGAGTTAAAATTACCTAAAATTAAGGTAATATCTTCATTTTTTGTTAAACTTAATAACTCATCTAGGTGGGTATAAAATTCTTCACATAGTTGATCATTACAGTCCGCTGTTGGTGCATATACTTGGATGAGGTTAACGAAACCTACTTTTGTTTTCATTTGTATTGGTATTATTCTATCTGATTTCATGATGATACTGGTTATTGATGATTTTAGTTTCTTGTCGACTAAGAATCCAACTCCTTTTCTTAACGGCTGATCATCAGCAACACCAGAATAAATAAAATTATTGTTCTCTGTACTTATTTCACCACATCCCATCCAATGCACTTCACTAATGCCAACAATATCTAAATTGAGTCTTCTTTTTTCAATTTCTAGATTTTTCAATTTACCAGGATGGAGCAAAGATCTAACATTCCATGTGGCTATTTTCATGCTACGTATTTTTTTGTTTGTTTTCATATCAAACGTTTTCATATTAAAAGTTTTATTGTAAAACACTTCCTTATTAATAAACGACGATGTTTTACTAGGGAACCAGTTCATGAGGTGGTTTCCCGTTGCCTTCCTCATGTAAGTAATTATTTATCAATTAATCTTACTCGAAAACCGTTGTTCCTGTCCGTTGACAGTATGCTCAGAAATATAAGTATAATTATTTAATTTATAGTTTGCTGTTTTTGCTGCAAGGATTCTTCATCTGCGTGCAACAGATTTTTATTGCCGATTGAATTTTTTTTAGTGCGAGGTTGGCTAATATTTCTTTGTTTTGGGGCACTATTTTTAATTATTTTCTTTCTCTCAATAATTTCTTCTTCAGGTGATCTAATCCTTTTGGTTTTTAATTTATCAGCTTATATGGATATATCTTCTCCACCATTAGTTTCAACAATTTTTCCTTCAACTAACAGTTTATTATTCTTTATTTCTACAGTTTTACCTTCTTTCTCTAGTATCTTTGCAGCTTCAATTAGCTTTTTCCTGGCGTTTCTTTGTTTCACAGTGAAGTCACTTTTTATTGAAAAATTTGTATCTTGCTTTTAATATTTCTTCTTTTTTAATGAACGACATAAAACTAATCAATATTGGTCTAATGGAACCCTCTTTTAATTGGCCTAGTCTGTTGACAGAATTAAGTTCTTGTATAGAAATCCTATACCGTGTTAAAGGTAGAAATAAAGTGCAGAGTTATATCCACAAGTTTTTCTGAGCTTGTTTCTTTTAGTCCAAATATTAACATATGGTTTTTCTTGGCTAATTTTGCTTGTCTTTCAATAACACTGTCTTGTTGAGCAAGTTTTTCATTTAAAATAGAAATTGTATCATGAACAATTTGAAATTTTTCATCTGATTGTTCACCGATTTTTTCAATTTTATCGATCAATACATGGCTGCTCTTGGTGTTTTCTTCACTAATCTTGTTAATTTGCTCTCGTAGCTGAACAGACCATTCTTCCTTGAACAGCTCGAATAGTTGCTTGTTATTGGCCTCATTTATACCAGTAATGATTTTGCACTCAAATACAATAGAAACTTTAAAATTTAAGGTTATAATTTGTACTAATATATTCCTGTATTTTCAATGAAAAAAAAACCAATCCTTGGTTTTTCCCTGGAGTAATGTTTTTTTTTATATACATTTCATATAATTAAAAAATACGAAAAAAACCGCATCAATTGTTTTTAAATGCAATAAAAAATTTGGGGATTTCCCAAAAATTTTTAATTGCAATAAATAATTTGGGGATTTCCCAAAGAAGTGATTATTTTTGTATGTATCGTTTTTTTTTTGTCAACTTCAGTTTGATTCTAAGTTCAGTTTGCTTTTAAATTTTATATGGTATACATAAAATAATTAAAATAGTGTATTTTATAAAAATTAAATAAAATAACAAAATAAAAATTTTGTTTTGAAAATATTTACTTTGTCTTTTCTGGATTTTGTCTTTTCTGAATTTTGTATTTTCTGAAATTTTTCTTTTCTGGATTTTGTCTTTTCTGGATTTTGACTTTTCTGGATTGTCTTTTCTGGATTTTTTGAAAAATTCTGGATTATGTCCCTTCTGGATATGGTTCCGCTTCCGCTCCCATTATAATCAATTAATAAGTTTAAAAAAAAAATTCGTGGTAAAGATTACATAACTAAACTACCTATTTTTATTCGAACGTTTCAAAATGGTGCAGACATGAAAAAGATTTTCGAGACACATCATCTAAACCACATGAAAATTGAAATTGAAGCTCTTAAAACCAATAATCAAATACCGCAGTGTAAAAGGTATGGTCATATGCTCAAATATTGCCAAAGAGAAGCCATTTGTGTGAAGTGTGTGGGGAAACATCTTACAATAAATAGTGTGTAAAAACCAAGGATACACCAGTAAAATGTTCTAACTACTCCGAACCACATCCTGCGAACCACAGGGGCTGTATCATAGCAAGAGAACTGCAAAAAAGAGAAAAATTCAATCTTACATTACAATGGAGGAATTGTATTAAAAGAGCCAGCGCAACCTGTTATTAAGAAAATTAGCTTCCCTCAAGCAGCCAAATCTAACCAATGAAACAGTTGAATCTTCTCAGAATCCAAACATGTATCAAAGCTCCGTGATACATAACATCTTATTTGCAGTTGCTAAACTGGCTAAAAGACTCAACAAAATCGAAGCTACAGAATGGAAGCTAATATGACCAGCCAGATGTATCTAACCGTGAAAGGCTATATAAAAGGTGGTAGAGCAATCCTAGTCAAAGAAAACATCAAACCTCACCTAGAAAAAAACATACAGACAGATGAAACTGTCTATTGTGGTAGTGGAATCTAGCAAATAAAAACTCACAATCGGTGCAGCATATTGCCCGCCGAAATTTAATCTTAAAAATATTATTACCAAGTATGGGCATTTTCTATAATTCTGGGGTCGAATCGTTTTCTTCGTGACAGTATACATGCACTTACAATTTAAAATTACGTGATACGCCACACGAACAATTAGTTTGGTCTTGCGGCATCCGTTTAGGAACCTAACGTATTTTTTGTCTATTTATGTATAGGAAAATTCGAAAATGTACTAGGTTTGATGTTGAAAATTTGTTTTCTTTTCGAATTTTCACGGCATTACAAAAAATACTAGGCCAAAATATTAGCCAATATTATTTCATTATATATAATATATCTTCTTCTTAGCGTTCCTCTCCGCTGTGGAGGTTGGACAACATCAACTTTATTTTTTGTTTTGATTGGACTGCTCTAAATAACTACCGTAGACATGTTGAACCAGAGCTCGAGCTTTTTCATCCATGATATACATGGTATTTTTCCTTGAAGCACTAGCTGTAATATTCTATATTTGTTATTTCTCATATGTCCCAGGTAACTTTCCTTTCTTTTAGTGTGTTGAGTACCATCTGGTCAGTTGACATTCTTTACAAAATTTCGAAGTTGGTAACCCTGTCTCTCCAGCTCACTCTTAGTATTCTCCTATATACCCACATTTCGAAGGAGTTAATTTTTTTCATTTCAGCCTTTCTTAACGTCGACGTTTCCGCACCATAGAACAATAACGGCCATATATAACATCTCAGCATTTTCTTTTTGATTGTTAGTGCTATCTCGTTTTTACAGAATAATTTGTACATGTTTCTAAATGCTGTTCTTGCTTGTTCTATGCGTGAGATTATTTCTGTCTTGTTTGATGCATTCTGTTCGATTGTAGTGCCCAGATATATTATTCTATTTACTCTTTGTACAGGCTTACCATTAACTGACAATTTATACTGACTGTTTGGATTTTTCCCAATTACCATATGTTTCGTTTTGTTAATATTCATATTCAGACCATACTTTATGCAACTATTGTTTAATTTGTCTAACATTTCTTGTAAGTCTTTTTCACAGTCCGTTATTAGTACTGCGTCATCAGCAAATCGCGCATTATGGATCAATTCTCCATTAATTTTAATGCTTGCGTTGGTATTAGTTACTGATTCTTTGAATATATTTTCAGCGTATGTGTTGAATAGAGTTGGGGCCAGTATACAGCCTTGTCTGACTCCACGTTTAATTTGAATGTTTTCTGTGCTGCCATCTTCCGTTTTAACTGTCGCTACTTGGTTCCAGTATAAATTTGTTATCAATCTAACATCCTTGCTGTCCAGCCCTTTACTTAACAGGATTTCTACTAACTTGTCATGTTGGACTCTGTCAAATGCTTTTTCAATGTCAGTAACTGCTGCATTTACTTCCACATTCATATCTTTTCTGATTCCAAATTCCGTTTCTGAATCCCAATTGCGTTTCGCTGATATCTACTTCTAATTTTCTCTATATTCTTTCGTGTATAATTTTTAGGAATATTTTTAATGAATGACTCATAAGGCTTATTGTTCGATATTCACTACAGTCAGTTGCATTATTCTTTTTTCATATCGTTATGAAAGTTGACTTTAACCATTTGTCAGGGATATTACCTGATTTATAAATTTCATTGAAAACATTTGTCATTATTCTTATACCTTCTTCATCTAATAATTTTATTATTTCATTTGGAATTACATCTGGTCCTGCTGCTAGTATTGCTTTTTGATTTTCTTATCGCTGTTTTCACTTCATCTACTAATATGTCAGGGCCTTCCACGTTATCGAAGTTTGGTGTTAATACTCTATTGTCATTAAACAGTTTCATTACATAACTTTCCATACTTTTAATCTCTCTTCTGAAATTTGAAATTTTTTATGTAATTTGAAACTGTCGTGTTTTTTATCTAACTCCTCTATTTCATCGCATTCTTTCGACCAAAATTCATTTTTAGCTTCTCGTTCTCTTATCTTTTTTTATTAATTTATTCACTTCTCTGTATTTTGATTGATTTTTATTTTTATGTTTTGTTCTTTCATTCATTAAGATAATAATTTCACTTGTCATACATTCTTTTTTCTTCGTTCTTATATTCTGGACAACTCTCTTATTAAGCCGTGAGATTTTTTCCAATTTGTATTTCTAGTAACTTTTTTATGTAATTTGCAATTTTTTATGTAATTTGAAACTGTCGTGTTTTTTGTCTAATTCCTCTATTTCATCGCATTCTTTCGACCAAAATTCATTTTTCGCTTCTCGTTCTCTTATCTTTTTTTTTATTAATTTATTCACTTCTCTGTATTTTGATTGATTTTTATTTTTATGTTTTGTTCTTTCATTCATTAAGATAATAACTTCACTTGTCATCCATTCTTTTTTCTTCGTTGTTATATTCTGGACAATTAATAATTTTGTGGCTTCTAATAGTGGTTTTTTAAAAGTGTTCCATTTATCATTTGATTCCTGGTCACTCAATATTGTTTGTTTGACATTTTCTAAATCATTCTTTATTTTATTTTTAAGTCTATTGGATATCGTGTCATTTTCTAAAAGAGATAATTTAGGAATATTAACATTTTTACTTTTACTCACTTTTTTCAATTGTATTCTCAATTTAGCACCAACTGGACTGTGGTCTGATTCAATATCTGCCCCTGGGTATGCTTTCGTGACTTTTGAATCTTGCATTTATTAAAATATAATATATATAATAATATAAATAGTATATAATATATAATATAATAATATAATATAATAATATAATATAATATTATATATAATATTATATAATATATAATATAATAATATAAATAGTTTTTGCTCTGTCTTTTGCTGCTGAGAATAATTCACTGACTGACATATTCAACCATTCCAATAAGTTACTCAACCATGATTTCTTCTTCCTGCCTCTGCTTCTTACTCCTTCTATTTTTCCTTGCAGTATCACTTGAAGAATTCTGTATTTTTCACCTCTTAGAATGTGCCCCAGAAATCCCAATTTTCTCGCTTTTATTATATTTATAATTTCTCTTTTTTTGTTCATTCTGTTCAGCACTTCTTCTTGCCATGATATTTTTAATATTCTTCGATATGCCCATAGTTCGAATGCTTCTAGCCGCATCACATCTCTTTTTCTTAGTGTCCAAGCTTCGGCTCCATATAGTAGTGAACCATATGTAACACTTTAGTAATCTAATTTTTAAATCAATATTAATCTCCTTTTTGCAAAAAATGTTACTCATTTTCATAAAAGCGGTTCTTGCTTGCTCTATTCTTGCATTGATTTCCGACCTGCTTTCGGAGCTTGTTACTACTGATGTGCCCAAGTATTTGAACTGCTTTACCTTTTCTAAGTCAACATTGTTTAATTTGATTTTGTGCGATCCTGTGTCTTTGCCAAGTACCATGTATTTTGTCTTTTTCATTGCATCGTTTACTCAGTTCATCTAACATAATTAGACGATCGTTGATGTTATTCGCCATCAAAACTGCGTCGTCTGCAAATCTAATATTGTTAAACAATTCACCATTAATTTTAATACCAATATTTAGGTCGGCCAGAGCAGACAAACATATTTCTTCGGAGTATAAATTGAATAGCATTGGTGACAAAATACACCCTTGCCGTACTCCCCCTTTGATGTTAATCATGTCTGTCAAACCGTCTTGTGTTTTAACTTCTGCTGTTTGGTTCCAGTATAAATATTCAATTATCCTTATGTCATGTTCGTCTAAGTTTTTCCATTTTAGTATTTCCATTAATTTATTACGTCTTACTTTGTCGAAGGCTTTCTCAAAGTCTATGAAACATGCGTGGATATTCATTTCATTGTTTCTCTGCCCCACCAAATTCAGCATGAATAGAGCTTCTCTTGTGCCCATACCATTTCTAAAACCGAACTGCGATTCACTAATGTTTTCTTCTAGTTTGCTAAACTCTCGCTTGTAGATTATTTTTAAGAATATTTTTAAGCTGTGACTCATTAAACTTATTATTCGAAAATCTCCACAAACAGCCGCATTGCATTTATTTGGCAGTGTAACAAAAGTTGATTTTAGCCATTCAGTTGGGATGGTACCTTCACTGTAGATCTTGTTGAATATATGTGTTAGAATTTTTATTGTATCTTCATCTAGAAGTTTAAGAATTTCATTTTCATTGTTAATATTAGACCTGTGGTTAATCTGTTTTTGGCGTTTTTAATGACTACTCTCACTTCATCTACTAAAATTGGGAACTTATCCTCGCTTGTTGCTTCAGACATTTCCGTTCTGGAATCTTCAAATAAGTCGATAATATATTTTTCCCACAGTTCTAGGCTTTTTTCTGGTTCTAAAATAATCTTACTTTTTTCATCCCTTAACGAGCTATAATTTTTCTTTCTTGCTGTATTGGTTATTTGTTTTACCTTCTTATGGAGACTATAACTGTTGTGTATATTATCCAACTCTTCTATTTCTTTACATTTGCTGCTCCATAACTTTTATTTAGCTTCTTTTATTTTGTTCTTTATAACTCTGTTTAGTTGTTTATACTTTTGTTGATTATTTTTAGTATTTCGACGTTCATTTATCAGTAGCAGCATTTCATTTGTCATCCACACTTTTCTAGCAGCAGTTTGACTCGGCTTGTGTAGAACTTTGCATGAGTCAGTTATTGGTTTACTAAATTTATTCTATTTATTATCTATTTCATTTGAGTTCCTAATTTGCAAATCATTTGCTTTTATTTCACTGTTGATGTTAGTAGTTACTATGTTACGTATTTCAGGTTGATCCAGTAGTTGAAGGTTCATTTTTCTGTTTATACTTTTTTGTCGAGTTTCTTCAATGTTAACTCTAACTTGGCGACTACGGGATTGTGGTCCGATTGGATGTCCGCCCCAGGGTATGTTGTCACACTTTTTATTGCATTTTTAAATCTGGAATTTACAATCATGTAGTCAATCTGATTTTTAATTATTCTACTGCTCCCTGGCGAAATCCAGGTATATAATCTTCTTTTAGGAAGTTTAAACCAAGTGTTCATTACTACCAAGTTGTTATCTATGCAAAACTCCACTAACCTGTTTCCTCTAGCATTCCTGTGTCCGAACCCATATTGCCCCACTAGATTAGGTACAGTCCCAATTACCTATCTTCGCATTAAAGTCTCCTAAGATTAAAGTCATATCTTCTTTGCGAGTGAGATTATTTAATTCTTCTATATCACTATAAAATTCTTCACAAAGATTATCATCACAATCTGCAGTTGGTGCATACGTTTGTATCAGGTTTAAATTTCCCTTTTTCGTATATATTTGTATAAGCAGCACTCTTTCTGAGTTCATGATGGTATTTTTGATTGATGACTTTAATTTTTTGCTTATTAAAAATCCTACGACTTTCCTATGGTGTTGTTCGTCGTTCGTTCCCGAATATATAAAGTAGTTGTTCTCTGTGATAATTTAACCACACCCTTTCCAATGGACTTCGCTAATTCCTAATATATCTATACCTAGCCTGCTCTCTTGCATTTCCAAATTATGTAGTTTCCCAGGTTGCATCAAACTCCTGACGTTCCATGTTCCTATTTTAAACTTGTTGTTGTTGTTATAGTTGTTGCCCCTGCTGATACTGGTGACTGTATTGTTATTATTGTTGTCGGTTTGCATGTTGTTGTTTCCGTTGTTGTTGAATTTACTAAGATTGTTATTGTTGCTGTTTATGTTGATATTGTTGTTGAAGTTTTTAATGTTGATGTGATTGTTATTTGATGATGTTTTTCTCGGAATTTTACTTATGAGGTTATTTGATGATGTTTTTCTCGGAATTTTACTTATTACAGCTTTCTTGCCTTTGCTTTCTAGAAACTTTCCCGTTGCCTTCCTCATATTTACGTTTAGTCAAAAATCTTAGTCCTTTAGAATAGCTAGGTTCGTGCCTTGAGTATCAACCGGTTATTTTTTATTGAGTTATAATGCTTCAACTGTTATTGAATTTTTTCTAGCTCTGTTAATACTGTTATATCTATATTTGGTCGAATTATTCTTTGGAAGCTTATTATTTTCTTCTTCAGTAACTTCAGTTGGAGATCTTACTCTTTTTCCACTTTCCTTATTTTCAGTATTATTTTCTAATGCTGAGAGATCAATTATTTCAACATCAACCAATAATTTTTTTTTTATTACAGCTTTCTTGCCTTTGCTTTCTAGAAACTTAACCGTTTGGATTTGTTTGGAGCGGAAATCTCGCTATTTTAATGAATAATCGCTCTTAATATACCAGTTTGTGTTATCTAGCCTGCTTTTATTTTTCAACACAGACAATTTTTTGGCAAACGAGACGAAACTAATTAGAATTGGTCTCTTAGATGGATCCTCAGGATTAGGTTTACCTACTCTCTTTATGAAATTAATGTCCGATATCGTTGTACTTACACCAACTCCATTAGTTATGAAGCCCAGAACTATATCATATAATTGTTTGATGTCGGTTTCAGATTCATGAAAATTGAAAATCAATAAGTTATTTTTTCTATCTTTTCGACTAGACTAGCTATTATTTTTTCTTGACTCTCCACTTTTTCTTCTAGTTTCTCAACTTTATTATTTATCAATTTCACTTCTTCACTATTAATATTTATTTTCTTAGTAAGTTCTTCCACCTTATCTTTCAGGTTTTTATTAACTTCTTTCAATTCCGTATTAATATTCGTAAAATCGCTCCTCAAACTTTGCATTTGTTCTTTCACTAGAATCATAAGAGCATTTATATTATCTGAGGTAGTGATCCCATTATAAAAAAGTTACAATTATGTCAGTGATATATTTTTTTAGCGATTTAATATGGCTTACTTGTGTTTTAAATATGACTGCTTGATTATTTTCTTGCAGGGCGATTTATTAGTGGTAACTGGTAACACTATTTTGGTATTTAGGTTTTGGAATATTTTGGGAATCAAACGAATATGACAGAACGAAAATTTATATTTTTTGTGATTTATTTATTTATTTATTAATTGCCGCCAAAATGTTCACTCAGATAATTTTCTGGAATTTTCATTTATTTAAATTACAAGTAAATACCTGATTTCTTCCATAATTATCAAGGGCGCTTGTTCCTGGAGTTTTAAAATATGCTTTCGAATACTTTTCATTATGGAAATATATTTCTCCATAACATCGTTTATTATTTACAAAACATTGTATTATTTTATTATTTGTTCACTTTACTAACATTTTTTATTTTATTTTCTCGTACAATACCGGCTATGATTACTTTTGAGTAGTCGAATGAGTTTTCGTAATTTATATACGTTTGCTAACCTGGTCGCGTATTACACAATGCCAAATTACGATTAATCCAACACGCTCATCACGTAATTCGAAAAACTTACCCCTCAGTTATTCTCGCCGCTCAAGACGCTGCCGCGTATGACGCAGAAGTTTTGAAATGTCAAAAAAAAGTTCAAATATATGGATATGTATAGGAGCTGATAAACTAGCCATTTTCGTGACTTCAAATCGAAAGTTCAATCGATTTAAATGTTTTGAAGCGTTTCCGCGTGCATATGTCATTGTAAGGGAGCTCTGCGGACGTGGACCTAATTTCTCGCCATACTAGTGGGATGGGAACAAATATGAACTCTAAAGTCTAAACTCTAAACAAAAGAAAACAAAAACAATTTTTAATATCTCAAACAACAATGAAATGACAACGAACATGGACATGATTTTGAACACTGAACAAGTAAGTACAGACGATGCAGAGAAAAAAACAGATGTCGAAGAAGACTTATTGCTAACACCTTCGCAGACAGTCGAAGCAATGGAGGCCCTCCCTTCTTCCTCATCCGTTACGGAGAAAATATCTTAGGCCGAAGAGAAGCTTCCAAGTGACATCAATAATCAGGGACAACATGAACCAGTTATTGATGAAACAGAAGAAGCCCTCCGAAAGCTTCAGCTAAGGAAGAACTATGAATACTTTTCTGGTGCATCTAAAAGACGCATTAATGCTCTGGTGAACAAGAAAGGTATGTCAGCAGAAGAGGCCAGAGCAGCTGAACGGGCTAGGCTCTTAACTTTACCACGTCCGGAGGTTGCTATTACTTCAGGTAAGGTCAAGGTTGGTAAAAGAAGTAGATCAGATGGCAGCACACCTGAACTACCCACCAAATCTGCTAAGATAAATAAAGCTAGTAGAAAGCCGGTTGAGGATCAGACTCCTAGGATCAATTCCCAACCGAGCACTTCTAAGATTGCTACTAGGTTATTACAACCTACACCTAGCTTACTGGACGAAAAGAGCAATAACACCAGCTCTATTCCAGTCACCTTTACCTTACCGTTCAGCGCAGTAGTTTCCAAGCACAGAGTCGCCATAACTCATGCTCTACACCCAGTAAAAACGTTAACCGCTGAACAATTAGAAAAAAGTTGGACGAAATCGATAACATAGAAGATGGTGGGCCACATACGCAATTCTCTGCGCAGTCCAACAAAGCAGAAGAGAAGGCTGGCTTCAGATTTCAGATTTTCTGTAATAACGCTGAGACTAGAGATTGGCTTTACCCGATCGAATCTGCTTTTAAGCCATGGGAGGGTAGTGCTTTGAAAATCATGGATGGTGACAAAATGCCCAAAACCATGATTTGCAAAGCATTAGTGCCCTTATCCCCAGCAGGAATCATGTCCGGGGACAAATTCTTGCTGAGACTTAAAAAACAGAATGTCGATCTTGATACAAAATTATGGCGAATTATCAAAGCCATGCCTGAAAGCAATGGTGGGCAAACCTTTGTTTTCACTGTGGATGGAGGGTCGGATGCGACAGTTGAAAAGCTCAATTCTGGACCGTTTCTCAACTTCGCTCCAATCCACATCAGGCGGCAAGTCTAAAAAAACAATCCACATCAGCGGCAAGTCTAAAAACCCACCTACAGACACAGAAAGGAGTCATAATGCCCAACCTGCGACTGTAAGTTTAGTCAGGCGGCAAGTCTAAAAAAACAATCCACATCAGCGGCAAGTCTAAAAACCCACCTACAGACACAGAAAGGAGTCATAATGCCCAACCTGCGACTGTAAGTTTAGTCAAGCCGCGTTTAATCAAATCGACTCGCAAACCTGCCACAAAGCAGTCGAACAAACCAGCCAGAAGGTACGCTATCAGGGCTTCCAAACCAACACGTCCGGCTAGAAGTAGTGCCTCAGGTAGTGGCACTAGAAAATAGTAAGTCATGGGACTCTGCAGGTGCGTTCAGGTAAATCTACACCATGTCAAGCCTGCCTCGGCAGTTTTGGATAGTAGATTTAATCGGGATCACCTGGAGATAGCTCTTATTCAGGAGCCTTTTGTATATAAGGACCAAATAAGAGGACTCCCCAAAGAGGAGTTACTGATGTACAATTCCTCTGACTGGAATTCTATTAAAAAAAGTTCTTAATTACTTTCCCATTTCAGGTTTTTGTAAAAAGGACCTAGTGGCAGCTCTAATAGAGCTACCCACTGACGGAGGTAAGATAGAGATCGTTCTGCTTAGCTTACCTTCCTGGAGAAGAATCAGATCCAATCTCTGATGACTTTAGGGACCTAGTGAATTTCTGTAAGTCAAATAATAAGCAACTCCTATTGGGTGGTAATGCCAATGGTCATCACACTATCTGGGGCAGCTCAAACATTAACAACAGAGCTGAGTCCTTAGTTAATTATATGTTTAGTTACAGCCTAGAATAGATAAATAGGGGCAATAGGCCCACATTTATAAACAAAATTAGGCAGGAAGTCCTAGATATCACTATTAGTACTTCCTTTATTAGTAGCAAAATAACTGCTCTTAAGGGGGTTGATCCAAAACAAGCAAATGGATTAATTCCATGTTAAAATGAAGCCTTATCAAGTCCACATTTCCAACACTAACAAAAATTTTCAGGGCGAGTCATGCCCTAGGGCACATCCCGATGGCATGGCGTACAGGTAAGGTGATATATATATACCAAAAGCGGGACGTCGTCTTAGCAACCAACCAAAGTCGTATCGACCAATAAGTCTTACTTCATTCCTACTAAAGGCAATGGAAAAGATCCTGGATAGACATATCAGAGATGGTGCACTGAAGTCAAACCCACTGCACAAAAATCAATATGCCTAGCAGCCGGGGAAATCCACAATTCATGCTCTACTGAACCTGGTAACCAAGATTAGCAAATCGTTAAAGGACAAAGAAGTAGCCATGGGTATGTTCCTCGATATAGAAGGTGCATTAGACAACACATCTTTCAACTGCATATACGAAGCAGTAAGCAGTAAAGGCATCGACAACAGCACCTGCACATGGATAAAATCCATGCTCGAAGGGAGACGCATATCATCATCCCTGGCACATGAAACATTAACAATCTATGCTGCAAAAGGGTGCCCACAGGGCGGAGTACTATCACCAATTCTGTGGTCCATTGTGGTGGATGACCTGTTAGTATTCCTAAGTGAACTTGGTATAGACGTTCAGGACTACGCTGATGACCTAGCAATTCTTATCAGAGGTAAATTTGTGAATACTGTTTCTGAGCTTCTACAAAATGCAGCTTACAAAGTCGAGCACTGGTGTAGAAAAGTTGGACTTGGCATCAACCCTCGAAAAAGTATAGTTGTGGCCTTTACGAAAAGAAGAAGCAGGGATAAACTAATAAAACCTATTCTGTTCGGTGAAAGGATTTACTTCTCATTCTCAAGGGAAGTCAAAATTCTGGGGGTCACACTGGAAAACAAACTCACTTGGAACAGTCACCTTGACAAAGCTATTAACAACGCCAGGATCTTATTATGGATCAGCCACAGTATGCTTGGAAAAGCATGGGGACTGTCACCGAAGATGGCCTGCTGGATGTACACAGCTATAGCAAGACCAATCCTGTTATATACAGCACCCATTTGGTGGGAAAAAGCACTGCAAAAAACAGCACAAAAGAAACTAAATAAGCTGCAACGTACGGCATGCTTAGGAATCACTGGCGCAATACATACTACTCCAACAGCCGCTATAGAAGTTATCCTAAATCTCACACCTCTCCACATCCAACTGCAGCAAGAGGCAATGATAACGAACTACAAACTCATAACTACTGAAGACGGGGCAGAGCAACTACTAACTCACCCACACATTATTAAGGAGTTCGAGAAAAACGATGTTCTCAAAATCCCTATTTCAGAAAGCATGAGTCTGAAATACAATTTCAACAAACCATTCATAACACACCTTCCGGAACGCTACGAATGGGCAAACAACACAATAACACTAAAACAAAGATCCCTAATTTGGTACACAGACGGATCCAAAACTACCGAGGGGGTTGGTGCGGGCGTCTACGGACTTAGACCAAGAGCCATCATCCACGCAAGCTTAGATGAATACTCAACGGTATTCCAGGCGGAAGTACACGCTATTGAACTCTGCATTCGGGAAAACATCAGAAGGAAATAGAGGGATCAAAGCATATACATCCTATCGGATAGCAGAGCAGCATTACTAGCCTTGTAACCTCAGAAAACATATGCACAGAATGGGAAACTCAACCATCAGCACATGCAGATTCTGTTAAAATGAGGATGAGACGCCAGAACAAGTCCTATGCGAATGCGAGGGGCTGGCGAGGTCTAGACTGCACCACCTGGGTAGCGGTTTCTACAACCCGTGGGAACTGGCCGAGACCTGCTACACTTCTACGCAGGTTCAGGCCTCGAGACGGGTCTTTAACATACAGGGGATATCACAATAGACCTTATAGGTCGCGGTGATAGGGTACATGTGTTGAACCACCCACTCTATAATCTAATCGAAAGTCCACATTGGCACAAGAAACCTTAACGGTTTCCGTGGCAAAGGGCTGTCCACAAGGAGGGGTACTCTCACCAATCCTTTGGTCCATTGTAGTCGATGAGCTTCTCGTCAAACTGGAAAAAGCCGGCATTGACTCTCAAGGCTACGCTGATGATTTAGTTTAGCTATAATCGTCAGGGGTAAATTCCACAGCGCAATCTCAGAAATCATGCATCGTTGCGACATGGTGCATGGAAATTGGGCTGAACATAAACCCCAAAAAAAGTACACTAGTGCTATTCATCAGGAGTAGATCAAGGGAAAATCTTCTTAACCCTACACTCTTTAGTGAACCAATTGACTTCAGTAAAGAAATCAAATTTCTTGGGGTCACCCTAGACGATAAACTCAAGTGGAACACCAACTTAGACAAGGTCATTAACAAAGCCAGGATTGCGCTTTGGACCTGTAACAGTCTTATAGGGTATAATTGGGGCCTAAAGCCCAATATTGCTCACTGGCTCTACACCTCGGCCGTCAGACCAATTATAACATATGCCTCTCCAGTTTGGTGGCAAAAAACTGAGCAGAAATCTGTTCAGCAAAAACTCTTAAAGCTGCAAAGAATGGCATGTCTAGGGATCACTGGAGCAATGCAAACCACTGCTACTAGGACGCTTGAAGTGTTGTTTGATCTTCCACTACTGATCCACCAGATAGAAAAAGAAACGAGAATTGCCAACTATAAAATCATGACCGGGGAATCACCGTATGACACCAAGTTAATTAACTCTCGCCTCTTTCAAGAAATGGGTAAAGACCCAAGAAATTGGTTTGAGATTGCCTTCAAGTTCTCAGAGAACTAGCCAATCGTAACACTGTTACATTAACCTGGGTCCCGGGTCACAGTGGTATCAAGGGAAGTGAGAAAGCCGACCTTCTTGCCAGAAATGGCTCGAAGCGAAGTTTACACATCCCATACCTTTCTGTGGTATCCCCCTCAGTACGGCTAAAACAGCTATCAATAAATGGCTATCCTCTACTAGGGAAAATATCTGCACACATTTCAAGATGTTTATTCCTACCATTTCCACGAAAAGAACCTCTGAACTCTTCTCCCTCAATAGGAATCAGGTTCGAATCCTAACAAACTTCCTCACTGGACACTGTCACGGTCACCTGAACTATCATCTCAGGAAGTTCGACAGGACGTCCAGTTCACTAAAGACTCAACTCAATTTCATTTGTAGCCTGAGCTTCTTTAGTGAACTCTAAGAAACAAGGGTACTACAATAGGCCAATTAATGGCCGCGGTGGTTATTGGGTTCCATCAGGCCCAACCCTTACTTAATTCTAATTCTAATATATTGAGATTGAAAATTCTCTGATCGAGTAGATTTAATATATTAATTTTTTTTATTATAATATGTTTTTAGGTTATATTATAATATGTTTTTAGGTTATAAAAATTACCAAATGAAATTAATTTAAACAAAATTCATGCCGCGTTGACAACTTGAGAGTATCTACTCAAAGTGTCACCATAACCAGTTGACATTCGAACGCGTCATGCGGCACACGCGTCAACGGCAAGAGTATCTGCTCCATTAATATTACGATATTATCTACCCGTTTACGGAACAGACGATTCGACCCCAGTTCTAACTTAGTTTTAAGTAAGCAGTTCGTTCGTTAAGTTCGATACGCTGCTCTTGCTACACTAAATTTTCCATATAAAATTTAGCTCGAGATTTAGCGCGCTAAATTTTTAGACCGACATTTCGCAAAATTGTAAATATATGCAACAGAGGGCACTTATCAAGTCTCCAAATATTTTTCGGTGAAATTTCAAAACTAGTTTGCAAATTATTGCTAAATTTTGACATTTCTCAATCTTTATTTTTTAATAAAAATTGTCAGAGCAACGTCGATTAAAATTAGTTAATTAAATAAAATAAAATAAAATATTTAATTTAAAAATATTTGAAGAATTTATTGTAGAAGACTATAATTATGAATATGAATATGCAGAATTTGAATGTGGTGCAAATAGTGCAATTAATTTTGATGTAGTAATTAAAAATGATACAAACAATGAAAATAATGATAATAAAAAAGCGGCAATTTCAAAATAGAAAAGAAAATTAAAGTTTTCAAAGGCGGATAACAAATTTGTAGATTGGTGGAAACACCAATCAAGACCAAGACTAGTTTTTTTCTTTTATTTATCTCTTCTAATATTTTATTTTACAATAAATATCAAAACTCCTGGGACTGCAAAAGCAAATCATATATGCTGTGCAGTTTCGTAGTAATGCGCAAAAGTTAGATCTTGCAACGCAGTCTGCATTATCGAAATGCCCAATGATGCTCCAATTGTTAGGCGACAAATTTATTGTTGGTGGTGATTTTAATGCGAAACATGTAGACTGGAGGTCAAGAATTCAAACCACAAAAAACCAATCAACTAAAAGCAGCTATAGCACAAATTGGAAGCAAATTTTTCTCCACAGGCAGACCAACTTATTGGCCATCCGATTGAAACAAAACCTCCGATTACTCCATTTTTTTATTTCAATAAAAGTTTCTCCCAACTATGTAGTGCTCGAAGATGAATTTGATTTGTACTCTGATCACTCTCCAGTTATTCTAAATCTCAGTGAAATAATAAAGAAAGCCGAACGTCCAGCTTTAGCTAACAACTCCACAGATTGGGCAAGTTTCAGGATCGAAATAAATAATTCCATTGATATAAACAACGAACTATATAATATAGAAGGCTTAAGAGGTTAGAATTCGTGTTCCAACATCTGACAGTGACGCTGGGGTAAAATGACAGTTGGCTGATATACATTTTATAATTAAGCCATGTACTATTTGGTGTATTAATGGAAGTCGTGACGTCACTCATTATTCTCAAATTTCTTATTGTATAATTTATCATTTTTATTGCATAATTTATCATTTTTATTGCATAATTTATTTATTTATTTATAATTTATAATTAATTATAATTTAAATAATATTTAATTTGTTCTTAGAAAGCTAAAAAAATTTTGACAAGCCTGAATGACGTCACGACTTCCATTATTACACCAAATAGTACATGGCTTAATTATTAAATTTATATCCGCCAACTGTCATTTTACCCCAGCGTCAATGTGACGAGATTTGACGATACGCCTTTTCAAAAGATCCAGTTGATAAACATGGCAGTGTTAAAGATATCCTGCTGAAAAAACCATCATGAATAACATAACTCAAAAGCTGAAAAGACAAATAAAAAAAAATGTGATATGGCTACCTATCTACAAAACCTGAGTGCTGATGAAAAAACAAATTTCTCTCATTGGAAAGCTACAAGAAAGTTCAACTCACCAATCTCACATGTTCCACCTATTAAGGATCGTAATGGTGCTTGTGCGAAATATAATATCCAATAAGCTGAAGTATTCAGATAACCTCGCCGATATTATTAACCAAACATAGCGTTAAATGATCCATTGCTTGACGACTCAGTTACTGTAGTTTCACCGAGGTAAATCACTAAAGTAATTAACAACTGCGCCAAGAAAAAAGCTCCTGGTTACGACCTTATTACAGTAGAAATTCTTGCTCAATTGGCTAAAAAAGGAATCATAATGTTAACACTACTTGTCAATACTGCTTTTAGATTGAGATTCGTCCCGGACATATGGAAAATGACTGAAATAATTATGATCCAAAAGCCAGGAAAACCTCCAAATGACGTCAAAGCGTATCGTAAAATCTCGTTACATCCGATCATCTCTAAAGTAATGGATAAATTGTTCATGAAAAGATTAAAGCTAATCATAGAAGAAAAAAAATGAATTCCGTCGTTCCAGTTTGGCTTCAGAAAAAAGTACTTCACTACAGATCAGATCCATCGAATTACAAATGTTATTGAAAATGCCATAGAGGATAAAAAATATATTCGACAAGGTTGGACACGAAGGCCTGATACACAAACTCAGCAAATTTCTACCAAATTAATATGAGGAATTCCTAGTTTCGTATCTACAAAATAGATGTTTTCTAGTCAAACAGGAAGAAGATGTGACACCCAGAAAATTTTTAAATGAAAAAAAAATTAAATTAGAAAAAAAAATATAAATATTAAATAAAAAAATTGCTCTGCCGGTCTGTTTTTGTTTCAGGTGGAGGGGTTCAGTTATTTTGTTTGTAGGTTGTTTATATTTATCGTTAAATTTATAACCTTGTTGTGTCAGGTATAGATGTCGTGGTGATGGGAAATTTTTAATTTGAAAATGAAAAACAAAATATGCACTTGATTTTACCCGGGTCAAATCAAGGGCATGATCGCAAAAAAAAAACAGATCGAAAAGAAATTAAAAATTGGGAGTCAAATGTTGACCGCAGCGCTGGACACCGGGTTTAAATTCGTTGAAATTTTTTTTTGTTCGTTTTTTTTTATCAGTTTTTTTTTTAAATTGTGATAAAGTTTATTGTAATGAACTAAAATTTGGTGGATAATTATAAAAAGAAATTTATAGACAAAATGAAAAAAAAAGTAAATTTATTTATACAGGTCCCTTTCGGGGAAGTCGTTACGTTTTTGAAAACGTATCAAAATTAATTTACGAACGTTTTAAAACGAGCGATCGGCTGAAACGAACGTAAACGTTAAATCGTTAATGAGTTATAAAATCAATCGATTCGATTGATAATCGATACGTTTTTAATTATAATTCGAAACGTTATCAGTGATGCCAAAATGACAATTTCGATTCGTTTTTCACACGTTACGAATTCCCCGATACACGTGCAGAACAAAAACAAAAATTTGAAAGTTAATTGATAGAAAAAAAAAATTTTTTTTGGAAGAAATATGAAATAGACTTAAAAAGTTCAAACCAATCAAATAATAATTGGGTGTCCAGCGCGCGCAAATCGTAAAATAATCGGTCAAGACCAAATTTTTGTGTCATTTTGTTCCTGATGTTCCTGCGTTGTCCTGTGTTCCGGAGTCATCTGTAAGTTCCTGTCGTCGCCAGCAGTCCTATTCCTGTGAACATCTCGTCATCGTGGGAATCCTGTTATTTTTTTTTTGTTTTCAATTTTTTTTGTTAATTAGTTTTTGTAATTTTTCAATTTGTATCATAATTGTAAAGTAGTTTTTTTTTTAAGTTATAAATTTGTAAAATCTTTAGGAAAAAAATATTTTTTTATTTGTACTAGGATTTAAGTGCTGATCCAGACATGTCCGGAGCAGTAAAATAAACCCTAAGGAAAAAGGTACATTTAAATATAATTATAAATATTGAGTGGAAAATTAAATTATAACGATAGTAATGTAAATTTAATTCAGAACTTTTGGGGTTACCAAGAGTATCAATTTTTTTCTATTTATAGGGTTGGTTTTTTTTTTTTTTTTTAAAAGAAAGTAATTAATAAAAATTAGAAATTTTTTGGTATTATTATTTTTATTTGTTGTCTTGGATTTCTTAGGTTAGTTGGCGCACCGCTGGGGTAGGTGCTCATTTCCGTGGTGTAAAGTCTGGTTTTGTTTTCTAACTTGTATTTTTTTTAATGGTCGACTAAAGAGGAAACAATTGAGTGATCCGGAGTTAAGCAGAATTTCCCTTGTTTAATATTCTTCTTCAGTCCATCATTGGTTATGAGATAACCAATATGTTGGATTGAACGATTTCGCTGTTGATATGATAGTTAGTTGGATTATTGGCGAACCACGCCCCATAGACTTTGCATAGCCGGCAATAAGGAGGAAATCCCAAAGATCCTGGAAGTTACAAATTTTGGTCTGGTATTTTTTTTTTGTGATTGAGGCTAGGTCACTCAGTCCTGGCGCAAAACGCTTCCAACTTCCGATCCGTCCTCCTCCGAACTTATCTACGGATAACGAATCAATTTTTGATTTCGTTACAAAGAATACTCAGAAGTCAGAACTGAAAGACATAAAAGCTGGTGTTCCACAAAGAAGCATCCTAGGGTCAACTCTATATGTACTATATACTTGTGATCTACAAGTTCCAGAAAATGTGCCTATGGGAACGTTTGCAGATGACACATCCATGGTAGTTACGGATAAAATTCCTACTGAGGCACTCACAAAAGTGCTGAGAGCAAACAACATCATTCAGGAATGGACGAAAAAGTGGAGAGTAAAATGTAGAGTATTCGCTTGCACATAGATTTTACAAATAATAATAAAATATTAGAGCGTAAAAGGCCAAATGACAATACAAACAAATGGAAGCTAAATCATTTTAAAGTTTGGCATAGTACGGTGAAAGTCATAAATGGTACTCCCAGAACTAACTATAAAGATTAACAATTAAATGGTAAAGTTGGTTTTAGTTTTATAAAATAAATGAATATATAACTTGTACGAGTATAGAAATATTTTTCAGTAAGTTATTGTGTATCTTCTCAATATAACTGAACCTGTAGCTCGTGAATATGGGTAGGATCATCTAAACTAATTAATCTACTAGATTTAAGTTTATGTCTAATTACCAATTATATACAGATACAAATATTTGAAATTCCAATACCCCTCCCCTATCACAGAAGATCATAATATAGAAAAGCTAGCTATAGACATATAATTCTGCAACACTTCATATGTGATATGTGTACATGATATTTTAAACCAAAAATATTTTATTATGGCAAACTAATTTGTTAGTAGTTTTTATCATAAATAGATTTAGACATTATAAGTGATAACAATATTTTGATATAAAAATATTTATAACTCTTGTTATGATAATAGAGAGCTATACCTTGTTATAATCTTAGAATATATAACTACAGGAGATGCTATACCTGTAGTATAATTTTGCCCCTACAAGCTGTATCTAAAAATTTTTCGAGCGTTGTCCAAAATAATTTTATTTTGTCAAAAATAATTTTGTTTGTCAAAAATAATTTAATTTTTAATTCTGTCAAAAATTATTTTATTGCAGGTAATAATATTTTTTATGAGAGCTTTTTATTAAAGCTTTCCATTAAATTTTTGATTTCTATTATTAAATTAAGGCTCGATGAGCGCAATTTAGTGTTTTATAGAGGAATTGTTTTGCCCATTTTATACAAAACCAGTGAACATTTTCTTCCACGAAATTTTTTTAACATATCAAGAATATATTAATTTCACGGATAGGTGTTTTACTTTTTTAATTACCCCCCCCCCCATATACCTGTCTACGCACCTGAAAGTGGACCATTTTATTGCCCATTTTATGAGTAAACCCTTACATATTTTGATATTTTTTTTTCTACAGAATAAAGATTAAATATATTTTTCACGGATGTATGTTTTACATTTTTGATATTTGTTATCATTTTTCTAATAATTAAATTTTTATATAAAAACCTTTTTTTTTCAAAAAATTTTTGGAAGAAAATGTGTGAATTTTAGTGTAGCTAGTCTCTGATAGGGAACTTTGAGCGCTGAAGTCAATTTTAAAAAGTTTTATTGTCATTGAAAGCTCTTTTTTTGTTTGTGTGTGTTTCAAATTATTTTTTATTTGCAATTCAGATTTTTTTTATGAATAATAGCTTCGTATGAACATTTAGTTTACATTTTTTCTTTATATTTTTTGTTTTTCAGATATATTGTATGAGAAAAGGTGGATTTTTAGATTCAGGTGTGGTTTTTTTTATTTGTTTCAAAAATTGGATCAGACTTATAAAATTGAAAAAATAATTACAAATTTATATTATGTACTCAATTTTTATAGGTAAATGAAATTAAAAAAAAAGTAGGTAAAACGTAAAAAAAAAATTCAGGAAGGATATTATTTAATTTTTTTTAATGAAATATCAATATATGTATGTATATTATCCTGGATGAAATTATGAATGGCCATATTTTCATCTGGGATTTTCTCTGGCACCCTTGGATGGATTACGCTCATATTTGGTAAACACAATCATTATAGTGGTCTGGATGAAATGATGAGTAGCCATATTTTCATCTGGGATTTTCTCTGGCACCCTTGGATGGATTACGCCCATATTTGGTAAACACAATTATTATAGTGGTCTGGATGAAATGATGAGTAGCCATATTTTCATCTGGGATTTTCTCTAGCACCCCTGGATAGATTGGGCTGATATTTGGTAAATAAAATCATTATAGTGTCCTATAGTTAACTATGCCAGTGCTCCTCCATTATTTCCCACAAAATATCAGAAATCACGTTTTCATCATATAATCATCTTCCAAGTAGAGCTAATGGAGGAGCACTAGCGTAATTACCTATAGAACACTATAATGAATGTGTTTACCAAATATGAGCGTAATCCATCCAAGGGTGCCAGAAAATCCCAGATGAAAATATGGCCATTCATAATTTCATCCAGGATAATATATACATACATATATTGATATTCCATTAAAAAAAATTAAATACGACCGTTTTCATTCAAATACGCCCTTTTGTAGAATAACCCCCAATACAATATATCTTGATCAGATATTTATGGGTAACGAAATTAATTTTACTTTCCCTTTATAGAATTTACAATTATTTTATATAATATACATATATAATATTTTATATTATATAAATATATGGATATAAGTATAACTATATTTAGTACATATATAATATTATAATATCTGATCATATAATATTATACATATACTATTTACATATTATATTTTATAAAATAATTGTAAATTCAATAAAGGGAAAGTAAAATTAATTTCGTTACCCATAAATATCTGGTCAAGCAATAATAGATATATTACATATACGGTATTGATATATTATATTATGAAATATGAACTCGTTTCCAAAAATCAAAATTTGTGGGATAATTTTATCATCACATATAATTATACATTATATGGCAAAGCCGCATTCCTATAAAAACATCAAATAATGTATTACAAACGCATACACACAAAGAATATAAAAGCTCTTTTTCAGAAAAATACATTGGTATGACGTGACGTCACGATTCGGGCTTTTTTCTGGCGCTCCTCGACCCTTAAGTATGACATGCTGCTCTTGCTAAACTAAATCTTCCATATAAAGCGCGCTAAATTTTGATTTCTAATAGACTTTGCAAAACTTTGCAATTTGGAAAAATTATATCGAAAGTCTTTACGTATTTTTACGTATACGTATTAGAAATATATGGAAGGGGCATAAATTTGCTATCTCTATGTAACACATTGAAAAATTAATATTTCTCAAAAAGTGTTTGTTACTTTGACACAGTGGTGACCTAAAGAAAGAGAAATACAAATTTCTTAGCTTCACAAACTGTTTGTGAAGCTAAGAAATTTGTATTTCTCTTTCTTTAGGTCACCACTGTGTCAAAGTAAAGTGTTACAGGGCGTCTCCATTAGCCATGATAATTTCCACTTCTATTTATATTTCCATAGCAGTTTCCATTTATGGACTTCCAAACAAAAACAACTGGGCATTTCATGGCCTGAAATATTATTCGAAATATCATTAAAATTTGTATTATATTTTGATTTTCAACGTGTAAAATTGTTTTGTATTGGTAATATAGTATGTTGTGAATACACTACTAAATTCAATTAATAAATTAACCACAATATGAAACCAAATTTACAAATTAAACCACTTTCCGACATTTTCTTTTTGACACATGCGTCCATAAACTTATCCATAAATGGACGTCCATAAAGTTTTTCATTTATGGAATGGCTGATGGACGAGTGGTCTGCATTATCCATAATGGTTTCCATTTCCATTTCCATTAATGGACAACATTATGGATAATGGAGACCCCGTGTTAGTAAAAATTATAAACAGTTGAAATTATATCAGCTGATAATTTGTATGGGTCGGATTTTTTTTTTTGATTTACTGTTGAGATAAAAAAAGGTAAGGTATAAAAAACAATATTATTATTCATCATTGTAATAATAAGGAAGAATAAATATTTTTAAATTTTGCCAGTATTTTAATAGTTTTTATATTGTTCAAGTAAAAAATATATTTTTAATCCGGCATAATCTAAATAACAATATTCACTTTCCACTAAATAACAATATTCACCAAACAATGAGATAGAAAAAATGAAGAAAGCTAATAAGGTAAACATCGACAACATCGAAATGAAGAGCCCAGAAAAAGGAAAAACTGATAATTTAAAAATACGGCTGAATTTGAAGAATTCATTGAAAGAAGACTATAATTTTTAATATGAGGAATTTGAATGTGGTGTCAATTTTTTTAACGAAATATATGAAACTTTATTATTTATCTCTACACTTATTTTTTAGCTCGCGATTTCGCGAAGATTCCGCGGAGAGTTGTGAAGAATGCGTTAAAGTTTAGTTAAGAGCAGCATACTAGGCTTTAAAGTGAAAAATAAAAATTCATTACAAAAAACATTTATTATAAATGAATTAATAAAAGTGGAATATAAATAAAGTGATTTATTGTATTATAAAATACAATAACTAAAAAGTGATTGTGGAATTATTTAGTCATTTCCAAAATCTTTCTTTTTTATATTTCTTCTTCTTTTTATGCCAATCCGTTACGGATGTTGGATATCATCAATTTGAGTTTTTCCTTGTTGGTCGCTAATCTAAATATTTCTGTTGTGGATTGAACGTTGAACCAGTCAACTAGATTGCTTAACCACGATGTACTTCTTCTACTTCTGCTACGTTGACCAACGATTCTACCCTGAAGAACCAACTGCAATAGTTTATATTTCTCGTTTCGTAGGATGTGGCCCAAGTAACTCAGCTTTCTGACTTTAATCGATTATACAATGAATTTGTTGGTATTCATGCGTCTTAATATTTCTACGTTTGTTATAAGGTCATGCCAATTGACTTTAAGAATTTTTCGGTACACTCACAGTTCAAATGCTTCTATCTTCAATAATAAGTTTCTGTTAACTGTCCAGGTTTCGACACCATACAACAAGATCGGCCAAATGTAGCATTTTAATAACTTTATTTTTAATTTTAGATTTATGTTGCTTTTACATAATAGCTTATACATAATAGCTTTAGCCTTATACGCGAAAGGCTGATCTTGCCTGTTCTATCCTTGACCTTATTTCGAAAGCGTTTGATGTTGATCTATCTATCCAAGTACCTAAGTATTTGAATTTATCCACTTTTTCTATTACTATGTTATCTATTTTAATTTGATTTATGTTTGACGAATTTTTGCTGAACAACATATATTTTGTTTTGCTAATATTAATGTTGAGACCGTTTAATATTAATTTCATCTGTGGTGCCGTCAGCTGTTTTAATCACTGCTACTTGATTCCAATACAACTTTTCAATAAATCTGATGTCTTTGCTGTCTATGTTCTTACGCTTTAATATTTCTATCATTTTTTCGTGATTAATTTTGTCGAATGCCTTTTCGTAATCTATAAAACAAGCATGAACGTCACTATTCATTTCTCTATTTCTTTGTATAACAGTATTAAACGTGAATAGTGCGTCCCGCGTGCCCATAGCGTTTCTGAAACCAAATTGATTGTTGCTTATATCGATTTCGAGTTTTCTATATAAACGATTGTGAAGAATTTTTAGAAATATTTTTAGTGTATGGCTCATTAAGCTTATCGTGCGGTAATCACTACATTTGGCAGCGATAGCTTTTTTCGGTAAAGTTATAAAAGTTGATTTCAGCCAGTCATCTGGGATTTCACCTGTGTTGTACATTATATTATAAATTTCCGTTAATATTTCCACACCATTATCATCCAATAGTTTTAGCACTTAATTTGGTATATTATCTGGTCCCACGGCTAGACGATCCTTTGATTTTTTTATCGCAAATACTACTTCTTCTTTTCATATTGCAGGTCCTTCAACTGTATGTTGACTGGTAGGAGGGTTTCTTATGTCGTTAAAAAGGTCCAGCACGTATTCCTTCCAACGCTCAAGCCTTTTTTCTAGATATAAAATAGTGTTGTTATTCTTGTCCTTTAGTATATTACTATATTTCTGTTTCTTTTTGTTTGTGACCTGTTTAATTTTTTTATGCATTTTGAAGTGATTATGAGTTTTCTCTAGATCTTGTATTTCATCACATTGACTATTCCAGTACGATGCTTTCGCTTCTTTTATTTTCTTCTTAATTTCTTTATTTAATTGACTATACAACTGTGGATTGGTTTTTTTAACATTGCTGCTATAAACATCATTATTAGTATTTCATTAGTCATCCAAACTTGTTTTCTATTGTTGTAGGTAGTATTCGCTCTAACATTTTTGGAGACTTCTGTAATTTGTTATTTGAGAGCATTCCATTTTGCCGTACTACTATTTTGATTATTTATAGCTACCTTCTTATTTGCAATACGATTGTTAAGTTTTGTTTTGAATTTTGCTTTAAAGCATGAATCTTCTAAAAATGACAATCTATTAATATTATTGATATATTTTTGCTTACCCATGTTTTTCATAGCTATTTTTAGTTTTGACACCAACAATTTATGGTCCGAATAAATATTAGCATTTGGATAAGTCTTCGTTACTTTTATTGCATTCTTGAATCTTGAATTGACTAAAATATAATCAATTTGGTTTTTTATAATAAAATTCTCATTATTCTTTGGGGACGTCCATGTGTATAATCTGCGTTTGTGCATCTTGAACAGTGTGTTGGTAATTACAAAATTGTTGACTATGCAGAAATCAATAAGCCTTTGACCTCTTAAATTCCTGTTTCCTAGACCAAATTTGACCGCTACTCCTAATACAGCTTCTGCCCCTACTTTGGCATTAAAGTCGCCCATAATTATAGTGGTGCCTTCTTTTTTTATCTGCTTTAGCAATTCTTCGATTTCACTGTAAAATTCATCGCATACACTATCATCAGAATTGGATGTCGGAGCATAGACTTGAATGATATTAATGTGATTCGATTTTCCTTTTAATTGTACCAAAATTATTCTATCTGATTTTCTTACCACACTGGTTATGTTAGGTTTTAATTCTTTCGAAATCAAAAAACCTACACTTTTTCTGTGTTCTTCGTTAGAACCTGAATATATGAAATAATTGGAATTAGTATCAATTTCGCCGCTGTCCTTCCAATGTGTTTCGCTTATACCAATTAAATCTAATTTCAGTTTGTATTTTTCGATTTCTAGTTCTTTAAATTTTTCATCTTGTAACAAACTCCTTACATTCCAGGTGGTAATTTTCAGTTCTCTAAAGGCTGATTTAACATTGTTATGATGATTATTTTTGTCATTTGTATTTACATTTGTATTTCCATTTAGTGTTACTTTTTTATGTTGAATTGATGATATATTACTAGGGAATTGATGTATGTGGTGGTTTCCCGTTGCCTTCCACATAATTTTTTTCTTCTTTCTTTTTTCTTTTTGCTTTATGTGTTACACTTTAATCAAAAATCTTAGTCCTGTATGAAATCCGGGTTCGTGCCTTAATTCTATCAGTTGCATTTTTGTTTTCCTTTCCTTTTTCCAAACCTGCTTTATTTTTATTACCAATAGAATTTTTTCTCGTACGATTAGTACTGCTCGATCGATTGTCTTCGGAATTCTTTGGAATTTTATTTTTTTCTTCCTGAACTATCTCGTTAGGGGATCTTGTTCTCTTGCTACTATCTTTATTTGCAGTCTTACCCTCAAATACGGATCACCGTCAACTATTAATTTATTATTTTCGCTTTTTTGCCTTGACTTTCAAGAAATTTAACTGTTTGTAATTGATTGGAACGTAATTTACGTTGATTTAGTGTATAATCACTTTTTATATACCAATTTGTGTTATCTAGTTGTTTTTTGTTTTTCAACACCATTAATTTTTTTGTTGAATGAAACGAAATTGATTAAAATTGGTCTTTTAATTGATTTATCAGGGTTAATTCTGCTGACTCTTCTTATAAAATTTATATCAGATATTACTGTTGGCACTCCTACTTTGGTGGTTAAAAAGCTTAGAATGATATCGAATACTGATAGTGAACAGTTTCGGCTTCGTTGAAGTTAAAGATTAATATGTTGTTTTTTTTTATCTTTTCTTTCTAACTTCTCAGCTAGGTTATTGATTACTTCTTCTTGTTTAAAAAATTTTATCTTCTAGTTTAACAACTTTGTGATTCAATGCTTTAACTTCAATATTTGTCGCATCAATTTTCTTGCTAATTTCTTCAACAGTTTCCTTTAGATTTTTATTTACTTCTTTCAGCTCAGTATTTATGTTAACGTAGTCACTTTTCAGATTTTGCATTTGTTCTTTGAAAAGGTTCATCAAAGCATTAATATCGTCATATGTTGCTGGTATACTCATTGTAAGACAATGACGATGACGATTACCATTAAGAATTTCAATAAATTTAAGTAATAATATAATATGTTTAAAATACAAATAACTTAACTTTTTTAAAAATAGTAAATTATTACTCCAATATATTTACAATAATAATTGAATAATAATAATTGAAAAGTTTTCAATTGTCATTTTTTATTAGGCACTCCGGAATATTATGCTTTGAGGCACATGAGGCGTTGTTATTATTTCCAATAGGATTTTTAAAAAGAAATATATTTTAGTATTCCAAAGGACTTTCAAATTAAAATAAATAGTATTCCAAAGGACTTTCAAATTAAAATAAACTGACAAATTAGATGTAGTTTTAAACAAATTAGAAACCTTTTATAACGAATTCAAAACGGAAATCTCACTATTAAAGAAACAAAAATGTAGCTCTGTGGATGTTATTAGCGATCCGGTGTTGACTTCTCCGTTTTTGGAGTTGAAGTTATCGGTTCATGAAAATGAATATGATGTTATCTGTATTGTTGAAACATAGTTCCTGACATTCTGATCTCTGAATTTCTTGATGACAGTCAATATAGTATCTTTCGCCGTGATAGATGTCAGAGTAAATCAGAAAGGGGTGGTGGAATACTGATTGCAGTAAAGTCATCCTTAACATCCACGCAGATTGACTTAACGCATACTGATGTTGAACAACTATGTGTTCTTTTGCTTTCATCTAATTTACATACATCAGTTAAATTATACATATGTTTGTCATATATTCCACCTTCGTGCCCTATAGATATTTATCAAAAACATGTTGATAATTCTTCATATATTATTGACTATAATACCAACGATTTTAATACTAATTTTATCATATTGGGTGATTATAATTTACCTAATGTTAAATGGGAGTTCGATATTGATGAAAAATGTTTAATTCCTTTTGAATTATCTAAATATGTGGAAAAAATTATTATTGACACCTACCATGGAAATAATCTTCGTCAAATTAATAGCCTTGCTAATTGGCATGGAAAATTTTTAGATTTAGTTTTTATTAACGATGATTTTAATTACTTAGGGCGTGTGTCAAAGTGTTAAAAATAATTTGGTTTAAAAACAATCCCCACGAGGTTAAAAAAAATTTAACTGTGGGGTGTTTTTAAAAATTTTAACTGTGTGAATTGGTTAAAAATTTTACATAATTAAATTCTAAGGAAAATTCAATATGGATAGAGTATTTAAAATATATTTCCCATTAATTTTGCTAATTTTAACAAAAATAAATTTTTAATAATAATATAATATTATTATTTTTATTTTTAAATTTATTGTTTTATTAACTATTTATTTTTATTTTCAAAACAAAATTCAAAAAAAAAAAAAATTTTTTTTTGATACAAATCAATTTAAATTTCAATCAAAAATTTTTTTTTTTTCAAGAATAAATGAATTTAAAATTAATTTATTTCAATCAAAAATTTAACTAAAGTGTCAAAATTTATACTAGGTCCAGAGCAGATAAAATTTCGGCGCCTTCTTGTGGTGAATAAAACTTTCAAAAATTTTAATTTTACTGTCATAATTTTAATTTTTAACCAATTTTTAACCAATTCACACACACCCTTAGTAAATTTTATTGAATATCCACTTGCTAAAACTGATTCTCATCATAAAGCTATTTCTATTAATCTTGTTAAATATAACTTTTTTCCGAACTCTCTTTCAAGTTGTAACTCTGTTTATGAATTGAAATTTCTAAAAGCTAATTATTGTTCAATTTCTTCCATAGATTGGGAACATGTACTTCCATGTGATAATTTAGAAACTGCTTATGTCAGATTCATGAAGGTTATTGATGGTACAATTAAGGATTTTATTCCGAAAGTGAAGAAAATTACTAATTCGGACCCTCCATGGTATAATAGATCTCTAAAAAGATTAAAAAATTTTAAAAATAAAGCTCATAAACGTTCTTTAAACTCTAACAATCAGTATTAAAGAGATCGGTTTGTTCAGTTACGTAGAGAATATGAATGCCTCCATCGTTTCCTTTATAAAAATTATTCATGTTCTATTGAAGACAACAACAAACAAAATAGTAAATCCTTTTGGGTTTATATAAAAAAAATTAGGAATTCGTCTAACTTGCCAAATCAAATGACTTATAATAATGCTTCATCTAATAACCTGCAAGATACTGTTGATCTTTTTGCTGATTACTTTAAATCAACTTACAATGATGATATCACTGCCTCGAACTTCTCACAGGTAAATTTGTATCCTATTACTGACTTAGGTCAGTTATTTATCAGTCAAAATGATGTAATTAATGCTATTAATCTTGTAGATAATAATCATATTCCTGATTCACATAATATGTGTAATTTATTTCTAA
Source organism: Empis stercorea (assembly GCA_949752835.1). Classification (NCBI taxonomy): domain Eukaryota; kingdom Metazoa; phylum Arthropoda; class Insecta; order Diptera; family Empididae; genus Empis; species Empis stercorea. The sequence goes on along the minus strand of OX457086.1, from coordinate 40,035,097 downwards.
AGAAATGTAGTGCTGCTTTGGCTGTGCCTTTAAGCATTATTTTCAGTACATCACTTAATAGCGGTACTTTTATAGACAGATGGAAAATATCCTCTATAACTCCGATTTTTAAATCAGGTCCCAAACATATTATCGAAACATATTTCTCCCTAGTAAGAAGTATCCTGGAGTACGGAAGTTCAATATGGGCCCCAAATTATCAGAACCATATCGATAGAATAGAAAGAGTGCAAAAATCTTTTTCACGGTATACATTAAGGAAATATGGTTTCAATTCCGAATGCTTGACATCATATAAAACAAGATGCAAGCTTCTCGGTTTAGAGCTTCTATCTAACAGAAAGAAGATCTCATGTACCATGATGGTGTATGATGTTCTGAATTCCAGAATTCACTGTTCTGAATTATTTAGCCTTATACAAATAAATGTACCATCTAGAAATTTTCGTTCTAATCGTTTATTGTATGTTCCCTTTCATAGGACTAATCATGGTTGTAATGAACCTCTCACTAATTGTATAAATCTTTTTAATAATGTAGCCTCTTTGTTCGACTTCCATCTTGAAAGAGAGTTTTTCTTAAATAATTTAAAAAATCATTATTATAACGTTGAAATTAGTTAAAATACTAGTTAATTTGTTATTAATTTTTGGTTAATTTGTTATTATATATTTTTTTAATAGCAAAATTATTTTTTAACTATATTATATTAAAATAATCTTTTTTTTTATGTATATATATATATATATATATATATATATATATAATATATATACAAAATGTAATTAATAAAAAAATGATTCACATTGATGTTTTAAATTTATTACACTAAGATTATTGTAGTAGGACGTTTGAAGGTACAACACATTTCAAGTCGGAAGATTTCAAGAATCCAGAGAAAATGCTGTCCCTTCACAGTTAACTACTTTAAATAATACATTTCTCTCTAAAATAAAACATAATTTTAATTTTTGTATAGAGTTGTATAGAAAATTTCATTTACTAAAATAAAAATGAAATCTTAAATAAAATTAAAAATTAATTTTATGAAAAATTAATAATTTTAAAATATTTAAAAAAAAAACTAAATATTTATTTCATTAAATTTCATTTTCAAATTTAAAATTTAAAGAAATGATTTTTTTCTACAAAAAAAAGGTTTTTGTGCAGGCTGCTATAATCTGAAGCTGTCACTATAAAAAATTCCCCCCATTACAATCCACAAAAACGTTTGACATAATAGTTACTATAGCATCTCTGTGTGTTATATACGCTAAGGTTATAATTGGTTAATTACTAAACTATAAATACTACTTGCATTATTAGTTATTATAAAATATTACAGTTTGAAAACTATAATTATCAAATTAATCTTACTTGAATTTGATACTTCTTTGACATATTGAAGAGCAATTCTTTTTAAAAAATTAGCATCATTTTCCGCTACGAAAAACCCCATAAAATTATGACTTGTATACAATTCCAATTTAATTGGTCGTTCCATTAAAGGCCCTGCCATATCTACAATTTGTTTTAGAGTTTTTGTTAATTGCGGGCCACACTCGTCAGGTGCCTAAAAATATATACATAATTACACATTTAAGTATATTTCACTATTAATTTAATAATACATACCTTAAAAAACGACACAAGTGTAATGTGTGGTAGGAAATTATGTGCTCCATTCCATCCACAAATTTCTTTTGATTTTAACCAAAAATTTTCTAATTGTTGTAGAAATGGGCCCGTTGGACAGGCATATAGTATATACTCTCTAGGAGATGATTCATCTAGTGTTGGATCGTTAACATGCGCTAAGAGCCAATCACTAGCCAATTGAACACTCCGATTTCCTGTCGAGGATAATGCCTTTTCGCTATTAATCATATAAATATGAATATTAATTTTAATGCAAAAACTATAAAAAATCAATAATTAGCAAGATAACATACGCCCTATGTCGTGGAAATCCCATTTGAAGAAGTGTTTGAATAGGAGTAAAATGCTGCTTAGATATTTTTGTAGGTGTTGGGTTTTTTCTTGGAGGTAATGTAGCCATTATTTTAAGCTTTAACAATCTATATAAATTATGACTGTATTATTATGAAATTGGACCGACAGTGCAGTAAAAATTATTGGTCAGATAGTTTTTAAAATTGCATTTTTATAATACACATACATATAAATATAAGATTATAAATTAAAATTAGAAATATAAATTTAGGACAATTTTTTGAAGCAAATTTTAATTAAATATGAAAACACTATTTATATTTTAAATCTGTTATATCAATGCTAATTAAATGTAAATCCATTATGATTATAATGATATTATATTGTTTTATTTTTATATCAACTAGCTTATCTTTTCGATATTTACATATTATTTTCTCATTTAAAAACTACACAAATATTTTTATTATTTTTCTGTATAGCTGTCACTATTTTATTTTCGGTAAAACCTTTGAACTTTTTTTTAGATTTTGTTTAAATGATGGACTAGAATGGGGGCGTTCAGTGGCAACAAAAAAGTAACTAAAAGTGACTAATGCTGGATTTGGTACACAAAGGTGTCAAAAAACACCGACTAAAATCGATTACGAGCGTTCAGTGAACACACTTTGATCGACATCAAATGACTATTTTTAACTGCAGTCTAGAGTGTAGTCGTCGGGTGTTATTTTATAGTAAGCAAACGAATTGTCATGTTTGTAAACAAATATTTCAGTTGTTTTTTTGTTATTTATTTTAAAAATAAATGTTGAATATAATATATAATTTGATTTGATCAGCTGATATCATATGACAGTTGGAACACCAAATGACATTGCTCACTCAGTGCACCGAAGTTACTTTTTATGACACCGCATGAATTTTGACAGTCAGCGACATCGACAGCGACTACCAACTATTTTTGTCACTGAACGCTCCCAATAATATTACCCTTCACTCCTCAAATTGTCTGGAACGAATTAAAACCGATCAGATTTTTTTCTTAGTCGAGACGAGACCATAAAGCTTGGGCTACAATGTGCCGATCATTTCGGTACCGATCAGTTCAGTACTAAGATTAAGTAAACAGGATATGCAATAAGATATAAATGCCCCTACAAACAAAATAATAAAAATTTTAAGCTCTTTAGTTGTCAAAAATATTTTTCTGTTGTCAAAAATATTTTTCCGCTGTCAAAAATATTTTTCATGAGAGCTTTCGTTTATAGCTTTTACAAATGGTAGAAAAGTGTAATAAAAAGTAATTATTTTATTATTTTTATTAGTGAAAAAGTGTGTAAAGTGATAAAAAAAAGGTGATATTTATTAAAGTGGTGTATAATTAACAGTATAGACATGATTTATTGTATTGTCAGAAGTTGTTAATATAATTTATATAACAAATTAGATGAATATGAAATGGTTGCGCTTTACAAGTAATTATACCAAATATTTTAAGTTATGAATGATATTTGAATGGTACATTTAATTTTAAAAATCGTGTTTTTTTTATTTAAATTTAAATATATTATAGTTTATTCAGAATAAAGTGTAAATTTTAATTTATAATTGAAATAAAGTTTGCGCCATTATTTCAAAAGAGCTTTTACATGGCGAAATTAAAGTGACAGAGTTGTAGTCAGGGAAATTATGTAATGAGGCGAAGTTAATATTTTTTATGATACTATTTTATATATTTTAGTTTCCCTAAAGATGCGGATATAAAAGAAAAGTATTTTCTTACAGTGAATTTAATTCCTGAAGATCTTGGAGTCAACGATAGTCTGTGTGTTGCATTTTTGCCATGTTATCTAATGCTAAGCCATCACCAGCTTCAGTTGATAAAAATTCTGCGAAAGAAAATAAGTTAAAAAATAAAAATACAAAAAAAAAACAGTCCTGAACAAATCGTATTCCCAAGGAATAGTAACAGATTTCATCTTCTATCTCAATCAAATATCGTAAATAATGACAACCTCAATAGTAGTGCTGATTATGATTCACCTGAAGGGAAATGTCAAGGTAAAAATTGGTTTATTAACAAATCAAAAGACACGCCAATCAGTATTGAAAAGTCAGCAAACGTTCCAGCAACATCAAAGAACATTCAAAAAAGGAAATTAGACCTCCACCAGTAATATTCAGCAATATTAAGAACTAACACGAAATAAATCAACATCTAAAAAACATAAATTTAAACTACACAGCTAGTATGTTAAATAATGAACAAATTAAAATAAACGTCATCAATGAAAGTGAATACAGAGAACTAACAAAGTATGCTAATGACTCTAAATTAGAGTGGCATTCTTATGAAAATAAACAGTCAAGGCCAATTAGAGTTATGGCAAGAAATCTCAATCCTAGTTGCGATCCTGGATAAATAAAAAATGAACTGCTGGAAAAAAAATTTAAAATATTATCTGTAGAAAATAAATATATAAAAAAGAGATCTAATGATAAAGATCATAAAATAAAGTTACCTCTATTTATGTTATCGTTTGATAACTCAGAAGATTGTAAAGTAATATGGCAACACTTAATGTTCTGACATTTCAATTTCTATTTTTACAATGTTAAGAAGAGTCTTCTCTGAATCGTCGTTAAAAAAAAATAAAAATTAAATACTAATTTTGGAAAACTTGTTTGTGCGTGTCTGTTTGGTTGCTCTCGTGGAAAAAAAAACGGTTAACGGTAAATTGGGGAAAAAAAATTGTCTGGCTTGGCTTGGGTTTTTTTTGTGTTGTGACGGTTTTTTTTTTTTGTAGAGAGAACAGGACACCATTTTATCTTGTTTGAAAAAAGTAATATTTGATTTTAAAAATAAAAACTCACAATGGAACAAAAATATTATGAATTGTGGACAACGAAGGAATTAAAAAAGAATTAAAATTACGTGATTTGAGAACATCAGGTAAAAAGGAAGATATGGTAAAACGTTTATTTGAATCGGATGGTATAGCAGTTGATGTAAAGAATGGTTATGGCACAGTATCAACGCCACAGCATCAATCTGGACAAATAAAAATAGAAAAAATAATAATAATAATAACAATAACAAGAATAAAAATAATAATAATAATAATAAAAATAAAAAGAAAGCTAAAAAGCATAATAATAAAAATAATAATAATAATAATAATAAAAGAAATAACAATAATAATAAAAATAAAAAGATCAAAAAGAGTAAAAACAAAAAACAAAACTCAAATCAAAAATATAATAATAATAATAATAATAATAATATTAATAATAATAATAATACTAATAATAATAATAATAATAATAATAATAATAATAATAATATTAATAATAATAATAATAATATTAATAAACGCAAAACTAAAAAAAACAACTATTCTTAATAATAATAATAATAGTTATAATAATAATAATATTAATAGAAAAAAAGTGATTGGGGAATTTACTCTTCAGCAACCACAATCACTTCAACCTCTACCACTGTTACCGCAGCAGTACGCTTCATCTTTCTTACCACAATTCTACCGTACTGTATCGCCACCAATTTATTTTCATAGTCCACTAATAAATAGTTTTAGTGCCAACAATAGCAGTAATAGTAGTAGTAATAATAATAATAATAATTATAATTATGTTAATAATAATAATAATAATAGTAATAGTTACAATTATAGTAAAGATAATGGTAGTATTATTAGTAATAGCATTAATATTAGTGATAACCATATTGATAATTTTGATATTTCTTCAAATATTATGACACTAAATTCTAATAATAAAAAATACTCAAATTTTACACAAGGAGAGACTTTTATGGCTGGTAAACCTTTAACATCCTGTGGTGTTATAAGTAATACTTTGCCTAGTACTAGTATCTCTATTAACACTCCCAGTACTAGTTATGTTAACAATCCCAACCTTTCAACTAATTATCCCTTTACTAGCTCCCTTAACACTCCCACTACAAGTTATATTCCTAACCCTTCAACTAACAATCCTAACTCCACAACTAACTATCCCTCTACTAGCTCCAGAATCACTCCTACTACTAGCTATATTCCTAATCCTAACCCTTCCACAACTAACTATTCCTCTACTAGCTCCATAATCACTCCCACTACTAGTTATATTCCTAACCCCTCAACTAACCATCATCCTACTAGCTCCCTAAATCCTGTTAACAGTACAGCTAGTAGTTTTACTAGTACTAATTCAATCCTCACTAACACTACTTCTAATACTAATACAAACCAGCTCAATCCCAATTTTGTAAATCCTTTAATTCCCCCAGTTATTAGGATGACAAAGAATTCAGTGGAAAAGGGAGATAATTTGTATGTCATGAGTCGTTTCCATGAACACAGAACGCGTGATAATGTTAGGCTATTTCTCGCATATTTATATGACGAACCTACATCAACATGTGTTCTTGGAAATACAAATACTAATGTCAGAACTCAGATAAAAGCTGAAGGTCTTCCAATAGATCACAAAGTTTTGCTTAAACTCTATATTAAGTTTCATGAAGACCTGGGTATTTCTCATGATGATGTATTGGCTGATTTGAAAGCATTTAGAAATCATATTTCTAATAAAAGAAGAGAAGATCTTCAAAGAATAAGGGAAACTGAGTATAAATATTTTCGGCCTTGTTCCTAATAACTTAATTGAAATTAATCCAGTTAGCTGTGGTTCAAATAACTCACTGGAAAATTTAACTATCTATTACCAAAATGTGAGAGGACTTCGCACTAAAACTGCGAAAGTCTTTGTTAACTCTAAATTATTAGACTTTGACATCTTTGCTCTCACTGAAACTTGGTTGCACGATAAAATTAATTCTTTAGAGTTATTTCATCACTCTTTCTCTGTATATAGAAATGATAGATATAACACCTTAGCTAACATTAATAATAATGGAATAGTACCTAAAGGAGGGGGTGTATTGATCGCCATTAAAAATACTTTTAATGTGAATGAGATTTCATTGTCTCAATTTCCTGAACTAGAGATAGTAGCAATTAGAATAGATCTTGCTTTTAAATCTATTTTCTTCATTTGCTGTTATATTCCTCCTAATTCTATAATAGATATATATTCTAAATTTAGTCAGGCTTTTGACTACATTTCTTCGTCTATGAATTCATCTGATGAAATCATGGTATGTGGTGATTTTAATCTTCCAGATTTAACCTGGTCACCACACGATGAAGAATGTTTTCTAACTCCTGGCTATTTAACAAATGCTTCAGTATATACTCTTGTAGATGGACTTAATTCAAATAATCTTCAGCAAGTATCATATACAAAAAATATTTATGGTGTTCAGCTGGATCTTTTTTTTACTTCAGATTGGATAAATCTGACTGAAATTAACAATGTTACACCTTTAGTAAATATTGACAATTTCCATCCACCTATTAGTTTTTCTTATTGTTTCAATAGCCCTACTGATTCGTCTTTTAGTATATCTTATAGATATAATTTTCTAAAAACGGACTTTTGTGCTTTAAACAATTACTTAGTATCTATTGATTTTGATACTTTACTGTTATGTCGTGATATTGACGATGCTGTAAATAAATTTTATGAAATCTTATTACATGGTTTTAACATATATGTACCATCAGTACGTGACAAAGGCTTTAGTTCAAGTCCGGCTTGGTATAATTACAACTTAAAACAGCTTAGAAACAAAAAAAAAATAGGGCTTAGAAACAAAATAAAATAGGGAATTCGTTAATTTCCATAATACGTTTAAAATTCTGTTGGATAGCAATTATAATAACTATCTAATTAATATGGCTGCTCAAATCAAAACTAATCCTAAATCCTTTTGAAAGTTTGTTAATTCTAAAAGAAAGTAAGATCAATTTCCAAATTTCATGACATTTCAAGGACAATCTACAAAGGATCCGATACTTATTTCAAAATACTTTAAAGATTTCTTCTCTAGTTCATATTCTGATACTCCTTTTATAGTTGATGAATCAAATTTTCAATATATGCATAGTTATCCGGAGATGCCCCTATCATCACTCAATTTCTCAGTTCAACAGGTAAAAAAATACATGGAAAAACTGAGTAATGATACATTTCCAGGTCCAGATAATGTACCTGAATCCATTCTTAAGAACTGTGCAAATTCTTTAGCATCTCCACTGAGAATTCTATTTAATAAATCTTTAAATAGTGGGCAATTTCCAGAATTTTGGAAAACATCGTTTATTAGACCTGTCCACAAAAAGGATTCAAAAAATGATATTACCAATTATAGACCTATTGCTAAACTGTCTAGCATTCCTAAGTTATTTGAGCTAATGATTTATGATTCCATCTATAGTTACTGTTCAGGACTATTAGTACCTAATCAACACGGTTTCATGAAAAATAGATCCACTGTAACCAACTTAGTTGAATCATGTTCTTCTTTCCTCACTAATATGGAGGCTGGGTATCAGACTGATGTCATCTATACTGATTTAAGTAAAGCTTTCGATCTGTTACCTCATAGTGTAATATGCTTTAAACTAAAAAAATTAGGTTTTCCTGATTTCTTAATTAAGTGGATAAATTCATATCTGATAAATAGAAAATATTGTGTTAAATTTAGATCTGAAATTTCAGAACCCTATTATGCCAACTCTGGTGTCCAACAGGGAAGTCATTTAGGTCCATTTATTTTCATTTTCTCAATTAATGACGTTACTTCTGTAATCAAGTATAGTAAATTGGGAATTTACGCCGATGATATGAAAATCCATAAAAAGATAAGTTCCTTAAATGATGCTATTACACTACAAAAGGACCTAGACTCTTATAAAAGCTGGTGTAATATTAATAATTTATCATTAAATGTTGATAAGTGTGCAATAATTAGTTACACTCGTCGTAAAACACCAGTGATTTCAAATTATACTTTTGATAATGTTATTATCAATAGAGTTACTCATTTCAAAGATCTAGGCGTGCATTTCGATAGCAAAATGACTTTTAAATTGCACTTCGATACCATAATTGGTAAAGCAAATTCAATGTTGGGTTTCATCAAGCGATGGTCTAAGGAATTTGAGGATCCATATATCCTTAAATCTTTATTTACTTCTCTTGTTAGGCCGAACCTTGAGTATGCTAGCCAAGTTTGGTCTCCCTATTATCGGGACCATATAGAGAGATTCGAATCAGTGCAAAAAAAATTTCTTAGATACGCTTTACGTAACTTAAATTGGTTAAACCCAGTGATATTACCTCCATACAAGGACAGGTTAAATCTCTTGCAGCTAAAATCCCTAGAATCAAGGAGACTAATTGCGGACATTCTATTTATAATTCAAGTTAATAATGGCCAGATCAACTCTGAGTATATCAAAAACCAAGTTGTTACGCATTTAAATCATAGTACTCCGTTTCGCTCGGAAAATATATTTCGAGAAATATTCCACCGTACGAACTATGGTAAATTTGAACCAATTAATAGAATGTTCAAGGTTATTAACAACTATAAAAGTCACATAAACCTTTCTTTTTCCAAAGAAAAAAATAAGAAAAATTTAATTATACACGTGTCATAATATTTGTTATTGACTTAGTTTTTTTTTTTTAAGCTAACTATATAGTTTTTAATTAATTTTCTAATATTATTTCTTTTGACGTAGTTTCATTTTAACTTTGAAACTTAATTTTTATTTTATTTTTAATATTACAAATCTTTTTATTATATAATTACCAATATTTTATTTTATATAATAATTTTGTAATTTAACTATAATTTTACTTTAAGTTATCAATATGTTGTAATATGTTTGTACTAAACGTAAATAAATAAATAAATAAATAGAATATGATGAAATGACTGAAATTGAAAAATTGCGTCAGAAGTTGGAAGCCATGGAAAAACAACGAGATCATTTGATTAAAAAGAAACTTCCTGCTGCTGCAAAAATAAATCATATTGTTGAAAGATCATCTGTAAAAGAACAAAAACCTGTTGCTGAAAGTAGTAATCGTAGGAATTCTAATAGTGTAAGAGATATAATTAAAATGATACCGGAATTTAATCCTAAAAATATAGCTGGTTTATCTTCGAAAGCATGGATAACTAAAATTGAAAATTTAAAAGTAATCTACGAGTTGGATGAAAAATTATTGTTGATGGCGGCCACGTCACGGTTGTCAGGTGCTGCAAAATTATGGAATGACAGTGTATTACATTATTCATTAGCGGAATTTATTGAAAGTTTTTTTGAAATTTTTCCAACAACGAATGACGTCACTGAAATTCATGGTCTGTTGAGAGGAAGGCGACAAAAACAGTTTGAGGATTTGGAGGAGTATATTTTTGAAATGAAATTGATTGCGTCTCGTGGTAATATTGAAGAGCAATCTGTGGTAAAATATATTGTTCAAGGTTTATCGGATATCGAATGTCATGAAGCATTTAGGGCAATCGAACCAAATTCAATTCAAGAAATTCTTAAACGTGTTCGCTGGATAATCGGTCTCAGATCGAAAAATAAACGTCCAGTTAGATTTGATAAACCAATAATACGCGAAAAAGTTAATAATGATTATGCTAAAGTTGCTATTAATAATAATAATGTTAATAATAATAATCAACTAAAATGTTTTCGGTGTAAGCAAACTGATCATTTCCGTAAAGATTGCCCAACAGCAGTTGTAAGACAATCAGATAGTGCCAACAGGATTGTCAATAAATTATCAAGTCAAGTCAATCTTATCCAAGAATCGAATAAGAATGAATACTTGAAAAAGGCTGTAATAAATAATTACGAAATTTTAGCGTTTATCAACTTGGGTAGTGATTGTGTAACCATTTGTGAAACGATGGCTGTTGATGCTGGTTTGAACTACACTGAAATGAAACGACAACTCAACGGTTTTGGTGGTGGTGGCTGTATTACAGTAGGTCAAATTTATGCTGAAATTACGGTAGATCGGTTAACGTTATGGTGTGAAGTTTACATTGTACCAGACGGTAGTCAACCGTATCCAATGATGATTGGTCGAAAGCTTCTGGACCAACCACAGGTAAAAGTTGTTAAAACATTTAATCAATTAAATATTGTAGACACACTGAGCAAACCAATTAAAAGTGTGATGACCAAAGATAGAATTTCATCTGTAGAAAACAACGTTGGTGAAATCTCTTAACTACACCACATCGAACTTAATAAATAAAATTTAATAAATAATTATCGTGAATTTTTTGCGAAATATTCGAACTAACTTGGAGAATTTAAATTATCGGTATGTTCGATTGAATTGACAACAAAGCAACCAATTTGTGTTCAACCGTATAGCATACCATTTGCAAAAAGAATTATTGTTCAAGAAAAAATTTAGGAATTTTTAAGACAAAGTATTATAGAAGCATCAGTATCGAGTTACTGCTCTCCAATAGTGTTGACAAAGAAAAATGATGATGGTGATCGTTTTTGCATCGATTATCGTGCACTGAACAGAGTCACAGTTAAGAGGATGTTCCCAATGCCTGTAGTAGAAGAAGTTTTGTCATCATTGTCTGGTAATGCATTTTTTACAACGTTAGACTTAGCGTCTGGTTACCATCAAATAAAAATGGATGATAATAGCAAAAGCTATACTGCTTTTACAACGGACGAGAGATGTTTTCAATTCAAACGAATGCCGTTTGGTCTTGTAAATGCTCCGGCTGATTTTCAAGCTGTTATGAATTTGATAACATCTCTTTGAAAAAAGATGATGCAACCGTTTATCTGGATGATACTGTAATAGCTAGTAAAACAGTTGAAGAAGGTATGGTGAAACTTGAAAGAGTACTTAAAGTTTTGAAAGATGTTGGACTTACTCTAAATGCAGGTAAATGTTTCTTTTTCAAACAGAATATTGATTTTTTGGGTTATCGAGTTAGTAAAGACGGTCTTAAACCAAGTGTGAGGAAAACGGAAACGATTTTGAACTTTCCAGCACCGAAAAATGTGCACGAGGTTCGTCAGATCATAGGACTTACTGGTTTTTTTTAGAAAATTCGTTAAAAATTATGCTGAAATAGCAATTCCGCTCATTGATCTAACTCGAATTGATACACCCTTTAAAATAAAAGAAACAAATGCATTTAATAATTTGAAACAAATTTTGTGTAATCCACCACTATTAGCATTATATAATGTGATCATGAGGTTATGTGATCATGAGGTGCACACTGATGCATCTGCCGTTGGTCTGGCTGGAATTTTATTTCAACGAGGAAAAGAAGATAATTTATTACACCCGGTTATTTTTTTAGTCGGAAATTGACTGAAACTGAACAGAAATACCACTCTTATGAACTCGAAGTGTTGGCAATTGTCGAAAGCCTGGATCGTTTCAGAGTGTATTTACTGGGTAAACAATTGAAGGTGGTCACTGATTGTGAAGCAATAGTAGCGACAAATAATAGAACTAAAATTATACCACGTGTCGGAAGATGGTGGTTGAAACTGCAAGAGTTTTTATTTGAAACAGTTCACCAATCTGGAAAGAAAGCTGTTCATGCTGACGCGTTGAGTAGACATCCAGTAGAGAATGCTAGGGTAATGGAAGAAGCATCATCGTTTGTGCTGAATATTAATATTAGTAATGATGATTGGCTTGCAACAATGCAGTGGCAAGATAAGAAACTACAAGTAATTATATCTGTTTTAAATTCGTATGATGTAAGTAATGAGAAAATTAGATTGCAAAAAGACTATAAAGTAAATGGATTTAGATTATTTCGTCTTATGGATGATGGTGAAAAATGGGTAGTTCCGAAAACTGTACGTTGGCGAGTCCTGAAATTGTGTCATGATGATGTTGGTCACTTAGCTGAAGAAAAAACATTGATTCGATTGAAAGAAACATTTTGGTTTGCAAGAATGAGAGGTTATACCAGAGAGTATATTAAATCGTGTGTTGATTGTGCATATTAAAAAAAAAGCGGTATGGCTGAAGGCGAATTGCACAATATTGAACGAATCCCGTTACCGTTTGATACGATTCATCTTGATCATCTTGGACCATTTACCAAAGGCAAAGGAGCGAGCAGGTATGTTTTAGCTATTGTTGATAATTTTACCAAATATTCGATTTTACGCGCTGTAAAAGCTGCCAATACTACTGGTGTGTTATCAGTGTTGAACGATATAACGAGTTATTTTGGTGTACCAAGAAGAATAATTACTGATCGTGGCTCAGCATTTACTGCAAACGTTTTCGAAAAATACTGTAAATACAACAACATTCAACATATTAAAAATGCGGTTAGAACTCCTCGTGCGAACGGTCAAGTGGAGAGGTTAAATAGAACTATTCTTTTATCAATGAATTGTGCTCATTCAAGTGGGAATGGATTGAACTGGAGTACTCAAATTCGAACTATTCAATGGGCTATGAATACTGCTCGAAACTGTACAACAAAATCAAGTCCTCACGAACTTTTATTTGCATATTTTAGACGTGATATTTTTAAAAATAAATTATTGTTAGAACTACCTTGAATTACGATAGGTTGGCCGAACTGTAACGTAATATTGCAAAACTTAATGTTCTGCTATTTCAATTTCTATTTTTATAATGTTAAGAAGAGTCTTTTTTGAATCGTCGTTTGATATAGTCGTTCTTAATATGTAAAGAGCAAGACCAATAAACAATATAATTTGTTAATTTTAAAAGTATTTGTTTTTATATTTTACACGAAATAATTCGAACAGTTTAATTGCATATTAATGCAACAAGATGTTAAAAGGATATATGAAATAAAATACTTAAATCAGATGAAAATCAAAATCGAAGCCATTAGAAATAAGAAATCCATACCCCAATGTAAAAGTTGCCAAAGATTTGGCCACACACAGAAGTATTGCAAAAGAGAACCGAGTTGTGTCAAACGTGCGGGAAATCACCTAACTACGCTTTGCACGATAAGTAAAGATATTCCGGCCAAATGCTGAACTGTGCAAAATACCACCCGGCCAACTACAGGGGATGTACTATCGCAAAAGAGCTGCAAAAGAGACGTAATGTTTAAATAAACCCCAAAAACGTAATAAATAAAAATCTAAGACATGTTAATTCACTGCCAGTTTCTAATGAATTATCATTTGCTCAAGCTGTGGGTAAGAATAATCAATTAAATAACAACAATATCAATCAGAAAATAAATCAATCATCAATACTATATAATATTTATGATTTGGTAAACTCACTCGCTTGTAGATTGGATAGAATTGAAAAAGTACTTCCATACTCATCTCATCGGAACCTGAATTAATGTCGAATGTTAATTTTAAAATTGCCACCTGGAATGCGAATGGCATAATAAATAAAATCCAGGAGCTTGAAATTTTTCTAAAAATACATAATATTGACATCTGCTTGCTTTCTGAAACCCATTTTACTAACCAGATGTATATGAAAATTAAAGATTACGATATATATACCACGAATCATCCAGATAATCAGGCAAGTGGCCGTAGTGCTATTTCCGTTAAACAAAAAATAAACATTACATCAAACATAGTACACAGAGACCTGAGCATCGATTACAGAGACTTGCGAGTTGCGAGAAAACTCGCCAAGTTCCCTTAATGTTCGAAAATGGGAAATTTGTCTTTTTCATAAGGTAACACTAGTGGCGAGAATTCTCGTGACCTATTCATGGTTAACAGAAATAACTCGCCATACAAAATTTCAGTTATATATAAATTTTTTGAATATTTTGTGAAGAAGATAAGAAAATCAATGGCACAAAAGAAATGTTTTTTGTGAAAATGTTAATCTTTCCTCATTATTTTCTCTCTGTACCTTACTTCATTATTTAAAATTGGAAATATTGGATCCATAATTATTTTTTTTTTTTTAAATCAAACAATTATGTAAATAACATTAATCAAAATAACACATAAGCAGAAACTTTAATGTCAAAATAACAAAACATTAAAAAATTTACATATGTCAAAACAATTTTAAGCGTTCAGTAGCTCCATTTGCGAAAGGATACGTTCAATTGTGCCAATTTGGCAGTTTCGAAATTTGCGAGAAAACTCGCAGGGATATTTGCGGAAAGTGTCTGTAATCGCTGCTCTGGGCATCGATTACAGAGACTTGGGAGTTGCGAGAAAACTCGCAAATTTCCCTTAATGTTCGAAAATGGGAAATTTATCTTTTTCATCAGGTAACACTAGTGGCGAGAATTCTCGTGACCTATTCATGGTTAACAGAAATAACTCGCCATACAAAATTTCAGTTATTATAAATTTTTTGAATATTTTTTGAATATTTTGTGAAAAAGATAAGAAAATAAATGGCACAAAAGAAATGTTTTATGTACCTTGCTTAATAATTTAAAATTAGTAATATTGGACCCATAATTATTTTTTTTATTTTTTTCTTATTAAAATCAAACAATTATGTAAATAACAATTATTAAAATAAGATTAATCAAAATAACACATAAGCACAAACTTTAATGTCAAAATAACAAAACATTAAAAAATTTACATGTGTCAAAACAATTTTAAGCGTTCATTAGCACCATTTTCGAAAGGATACGTTCAATTGTGCCAAGTTGCCAGTTTCGAAATTTGCGAGAAAACTCGCAGGGAAATTTGCGGAAAGTGTCTGTAGTGTCTGTAATCGCTGTCCTGATTGCTAACTTACCATTATTGTTATTGCGTCCGGTAAACAGAAACTTACCTGCGGGCAGCTTACATTCCCACGCGTCATAACCTGAAAAAAATGGATTTCCTGAATATCTGAGGCAATGTAGGGGAAAGATTTATTTTAGGTGGTGACATGAATGCCAAACACGGGATCCAGGTTATCAACAACAAAAGGTAAAGAGCTCAAATCTGCAATCGAAGAACTTGGCTGCAATTATCACTCTTCAGGAAGTCCGACGTATTGGCCAACAGACACAAAAAAAATTCCTTATCTACTAGATTTTTTTATTTCGAAAAAAGTATTTTCGAATTATATCAGCATTGAAGAGAACTTTGATCTGAATTCGGACCACTCTGCGGTAATACTTACCCTAAGCATTGACTAATAATAATATATAGACTTATAAAGTAGAACAAAAAAAATTTCCACTTTCTGATTTGACTTTCCTAATCTAATGTAAAAAATCAACGTTCAACGTGCGTTTTTTGTTATATATTTTCGTTAGATTAGGAAAGGAAATATTTATGTATGAATATGAATGACTAATATGAGAGCATGCGTGAGAGGATAATTTTTTTTATATTGAAAAAAAAAACGGATTTTTTTGTTTTCGCATATATGATTGTATTGTATAATCTTATATGAATAGTTTTGTTGGTATTCGTACAATTGAAAATTTTCTAATTCATAAATAAATTCTAATTTTCAATTTTTAGCAAAAAGAAAATAGTTTCTTCTATATTGTAAGAATAGTACAGGCGTTTGGGTATTTTTGGTAATAGTGATTAAAAAATGGGAATACATTTAAGAATAAATTAGAAGTTTTTTAAAAGGAATTAAACATGTTTAGAAATATGTATTTTTATCTTTTCTAAATTGAATTAATAAATTTTCAATTTCAATTCAACTTCAATTCAAGTCGAAATTCCCGTCAGCGCTGCGGTCTCTTGATTTTCGGAACAGAAAACAATAGACAACCTTTGTTGCCCTTGTGGGCCATGTTTTGATTCCGAAAGTCAAGAGATCGCGTGATCGAGGAAACAATAGTTTTTCGAAATGAAAAATTTTTGAAAAATTGATTGTTTCGGGGAGTCGGTTGAGATTTTGGTTGCCGGACGGTCAGGTTTTTGTGGTTGTTTTTTTTTAAGAAAAAATATTTTTTGATTCGATGCGAAAAGGAAATGAGTTGTGATATTTGTGAAATTAAAGTATTAGCTGAGAAGTAATAAATTTGGAAAAAAAATTAAAGAGAAGATTGTGGGAAATAAAAATTTTTTTTTAAATTAAAGACCAATAAGGCAAAATTAAATAAATAATTATTTGTATTAATTATGTACCACAATAATTTATACCGCGTCCGGCACGGTCCTAAAGAAAAAAAAAATTAATAAATTAGTGAAAATAGATATAGACAAATATATATAGACACAAATATATGTCACATCAAAAAAAAAAAAAAAAATGAATAAATAGAAGAAGAAACAAAAAGAGGAACAAATCCAAAACCGATCCAGAATTTTGTTCCTCCCAACTGTCACCGAGAACCAGAAAAAAAAGAAGAACCATAAAAACATCAAAGCGATCCTATTCCCAGCGAATCTTTGACGCCGGAGCAGCGCGGCGGCTACAACGTCTACGTTTTTTTTTAATTTAAAATTTTGTGTTTTTTTTGTGGTTTTTTTTTAATTCATTGTTGTGCAGGTACAGGTAGCTGGTTCCCGTCCTGGCATGCCGGAGCGGGAAGCAGTTTTTACAAGGTACTGTAATTCTTTTGTTATTTAATTAATTTATTTGTGGTGTACGATTAGAATTATTTATATTATTTGCTTTTGCTTTATTTTTAGTGTTAATTTATTAATTTTTTTTTTTTGTTGTAAAGTAAAGTAGAGTATCGTAAAAATTTTTTTTTTGTGTTAATTTATTAGTAATTTTTTTTGTAGAAAGGTAGTTTTTTTTTGTAAAGTAAAGTTGATTTCTTTTGTGTAAAGTAAAAACGTAATATATATTTTTGGTGTTATTTATTGATTTTTATTATATTTGAAGTAAAAAACAAACAAAAATTTAAAGTAGATTAACTAGTATCAGTAGGCTGCGTACACCACACATTCATTTTTTATTAATTATATATATTTATAATTCGTTAAAAAATTTTTTTTAATGGAGTAATAATAATAAAACACAACAGAAAAACCACCGGTTTATTAAGAAAAAAAAATACAAATAATATTGTTTTATTTATTATGATTTGTTGGAATTTTTGATTATTTTTTTTAAAAAAATTCCAAAATTTTTTATTATTTTTTTTGAGTTGAGTAGGCACCGCTGGGTTGTTGCTGCTGGGTTGTTTTTTTTTTAGTGAAAGCATCATCGTATTGTTGTATTGATTGCCGTTTGGATCACTGGTCGACTCACGCCCCACAGGCTGAGCATAGCTGGCACACTTAGGAGGAAATCCCAGTGATCCAAGGAGTTCTAGTAACATAAATTTTGGTCTAGCGTTTTTCTTGTGATGCGCTGTTGGTCACCCTAGACCTGGCGCCCACTTCACTAGAACTCCGAAGTTACCTCCTCCGACTTACCTATAGCTAACAGGTGGTAATTTTTTTTGAAAAATTATCATCTTGTTACAATTGGCGCCCAAATTGGGACATGAAGATATATCAATTGTTTTACAATTGGTGTCCAAAATTTGTGGCTTATTAAAATTTTTTTTTTGAAATCTCCATCTGAGGTTGCTTAAGTCGGATGGAGGGGCGATCAATACTGCAACGTCTTCCCCTTCCGTGGGTGGTATTCTTCCTTCCTATGGGGAACATCGGAGGTTGTTCCAATTTAGTTTGTGTGCTGGTAGTTAGATAAGGGTTTTGGTTGTCCAATACCTGTCCTACCAGTGTCCTTTGTATTATTTATTTGGGGGGTTAGAAATTGCGTTAAGGTGGTCCCTGACGTATCCTCCCCAAAGTGTACGTCCGCTAGTTAGACAACCGCTTTTAGTAGTCTAAAAGGGGGTCCTAGCATGTTTGTGTTTTTGTGTTCAACGTAGGTTGAACTTTGTGTGAATTGGGACGGCCAAAGATGTTTTTTGTAGTGTTGGGGGAGTATTTCTCATTGAAGTTTCCCCTCTCCCTAACCCTATTCCTACCCTAACCCTTTCCCTTCCCCCCAGTCCATTATAAAAAGAAGTCCAGAGTGCATCCATTCTGGAGTGTTGAAAAATTATATCAGAAAAATTGAATTTTTGTTATTGAATTTTGGTTTTGTTTTTTATTTTTTTTATTTGATTTGGATTTTTTTTTGGGGTTGCGATATTTCGTTTTGATTTTTTTTTTGGTTTTATAATTTTTTTTCGCTACTGGTTCCTCAGTCGAGCGAGCGCTTACGGAGAGAAAATTTTGAGGAAAAATAAAATTAAAACGAGTAGTGTTTTGTTTATTTAAAAAAATTTTTTTGTCTCTTTTTTTTTATTAATATACAATATTTGTTAGTTTTTGCTTATTTTTACAATATTCGTTAGTATTAGGTTAGTTTTTTTGGGTAATATTATTTATATTAGGTGTAGTTTTTCTCGTTCATTTACAATTATCGTTATTTATTAAATTATTTTTTTTGTAGTCGTATATAGTATTAGTCCCTTTTTACAATCAGGTTATTATGTATTTACACTATTTATAATTATTAGAGTTGTTTTTTTAGATTATTTATATTAGGTATAGGGTTATTATTATTTATTTTACAATCATTGGTATTTACTTATATTATTTTTTGTTGTTGAAAATAGTTAGTAAATTTACAATTAATGTTATTTATTTTTCAGTAATTATATTAAATAGTTTTAAAAGTATTTGATTATTTACATTGATTGTTATTTATTAATTTATTTATTTTGTAATAACTAGTAGTAGTAATTACAATATTTGTTAAATTAATTTATAAAGAAACAAATTAAAAAAGGAAAAAAAAAAAAATTAATCTCTACAAATGGTATTCTACAAATAGAAAATTTTTATTATAAGTAGTCTTGGCGAAAAATTAATTTTATACCTGAACCAAATATGGATCCAGCCAGGTTAGATCCCGACGAAATTCAATATGAATTAGAGCTGCGTGGTTTGTTAGGGTCGTCGGGCAACGCCCAGAGTAAGTACGCTCAATTGTGCACCGCCTTAGAGCGTATGGGTCGTCGTCCACCAGAATCTAACATTCCAGATCCTGCCGCTGAACTCGCTCTTTGCGAAAGCAAAGCTGCTGCATGTCACTCGCTGGTCAGTGATGGTATTTGAGAAACGGATGAAGATCTGTTGCTCCGCGCAGCCACAAAAATTCAGCACGTTAAAAATAGATTATTTCGATTAAAGTCGGCTCGTAAGGATTACCCGGCATCGGTGCGGCGAATTAAAAATGAACTCAATTCGGAGCTCACTCGAATTGCAGAGCAACAGTTCATTACCGCACAGATGCTTGGCTCGG
Organism: Empis stercorea; assembly: GCA_949752835.1. Taxonomy (NCBI): domain Eukaryota; kingdom Metazoa; phylum Arthropoda; class Insecta; order Diptera; family Empididae; genus Empis; species Empis stercorea. The sequence goes on along the minus strand of OX457086.1, from coordinate 40,014,976 downwards.
ACCATTCATATTCTGAGGATGGGAGGTTGACGGTAATCGACGAACGGGAGGGAGCTATAGGTCCACCCCTTGACCAATTTCCGCTGCCGCCTGTGGGCGCCGTTGCCAATCAGCCTGGTAATAAGGGGGTGTTGCCGAAACAGCGGTTGATGGAAGCCATGAAGCAACGTTCTCAGGAAAAATTTTCTGACTTCCGAGTGGACATGGAGGGACTTCGTCTTCGTCTGACGCACGAAATTTCCGATGATGATTTTCTTACCAGGCTCTTATATAAACTATACCCGGTTTACAAGAAAGCTCTGATTTTGGAGAATATTGTAACCCTTAATCAGTTGGTTAGAGTTTGTAAGAGACTGGAAAGGAAGTGGAGGGAAATTGGTGAGTCAGCCGAGGACCAAGTTCGTCCCCGTAGAATGTATGTCCATGAGTTGGAAGAGAACGTTGACTCAAATTACATACTAACAAATCCGGCGCTCCAAAAGTCCAATCTGCCAGAACCGCCAAGTCCGTCCGCTCCAATTAAAGAAGTCCTGTCCGTCCAAGATAATAAATTTCATCCGGGAGTTCCGTCCGCCACTGTCGTACCTGCCGACAAAAATACATATGTTATTTGTTTTAATTGCGATGATTTGGGACATCTATTTCGAGATTGTCCCCATCCATTAAAAGTATTTTGTTATTGTTGTGGTTTCAAAAATACTTATGTTAATAAGTGTCCGAGGTGTCATCCCGGCAACCTTCAGGGAAACGCCAAAGCGGGTTTGGGAAACTGGAGGCAACCAAGCTACCGCCCTCGTCCGAATCCTCCAGCGTAGAGTCCGGTGATAGGTATAAGTTAGGTGTAGCTTCTAAAAATCCTCCATTAAGTAGCATAAGCGCATTAGGTTTAGTTAATAATAGAAATAATCGTAGATCCAAAAAACATTTTAGTAAGAGGGAGCAAATCCGAAAAACGTTGAAAGCTACGTACCTCAGGCCGGATGGAGACAATCGACCTTTCATGAAGATACAAATTGCAAATAAAAACCATTTTGCGTTGCTGGACAGTGGGGCCAATATTAGTTGTTTTGGGAAGGATGGGGAAAATTTGTTGCGGGAGTTTAACATTTTGTACACTCCGATCACGACCAGTGTGAATACGGCCGATTGTAACCCTCAAGGTGTCATCGGTTACGTATTCCTGAACATTATTTACAATGGCGTGACAAAAACCATCAAATTTTTTCTGATCCCCTCCATTCAACGGTCCATGATTTTGGGAATGGATTTTTGGGACGCTTTTAATGCGATTCCGTTTAAAAATCTAGAATTATCTGAATTAACTAATGATGATAAAAAAATGCATAAGTTGAATATTGACCAACAACAAAGGCTTCACGAAGTGATCGATTCGTTTCCGTCGTTTAGCACATCTGGTCTGGGGAAAACTACAATTCTAAAACACGAAATCGACGTTGGAGATGCCAAACCTCAGGTAGTCCGTCCGTATCCATTATCTCTGCCTATGCAAAAATTATTAGATTTAGAATTAGATAAAATGCTAGAGCAGGACATAATCAAAGAGAGTCGAAGTGCATGGGCATCGCCCTTGGCGCTGGTGAAAAAAAACAAACGGCACCCTAATGGTGGATTTTAATGATAAAAATTTGCCGCTTGTGCAGGAAAATCTGACCGAAAGGTTTTATTTCTTATGGAAATTTAATATGTGCGACAAGAACAACAAATTCTCATTTGCAAGGGATATTTTTCATTTACCAGGGATAATTTTTATATGCAAGGAAATTTTACCAGGGATAATTTTTTTGCAAGGGATAATTTTCATTTTGCAATAGATAATTTTTGATATTTTTTAAAAACCATAGATAATCCTTCTTATATGGTATCACAGTTTTGTTGAAATTTGACATTTCAGTATTGCCATTAAAAATTTGTATTGTTTACATTTTTTTATGTTAATTATATTTTGAACTAAATTTATATATAAAATGTAAAAAATGGAAAAAAAAAAATGGAAATGACTTTGTTTATGCCGGTTTTTGTCATGTACAAGGATGTAAAAAATTAATTTTGGACTGTACCATTAAAATTAATATTTCCAATTATTAATTAGTTTATATTTATTTATTTAGTAATTTCGTATTTTAAAATATTATTAATGATTGGTAATCAAATTATTTACAGGTTTTTGTAAAAAATATATACGTATATTTTTTAAAACTTTAATTGATTGAATGAAATTGACACAAATGCATCACAATAATATATTAATCAATAAATTTTAATAATAATAATCAACGAACTATAAACGTTCGTTGATAATAATAAAAATAAAATTTTTATATTATTATTATTATTAATATATTAAATTATTTAATAGAGTAAATTACTTAACATTTTTTAAATTACAACAAATTCAATTTTAAATATTTATTAATATATATATTATTCAGAAAAGTGTGATAATTATATCAGAAAAAATTCAAATATTTATATGAGAGATTCAATATAAATTTTGTAAATATAAATTTTTTACAATTGATTTTTGATCATACAACTTGCAATTAATATTTAATTGCTGATTTTAAATATAATAGTTGAAATGATTTATTATTTTTTTAAATAAAATTCTACTGCCATTCAACAGTGCCATCTGTGATCTGTACAGAGATAATCAGCCATTTTATATTCCCTTGTCAAAAAATAAATTCCCTTCTGCAGCGATCTACTTTTTTCTCATATAAAAATACAATATACTATCTCGTTCTATTTTTCCTGCACAAGCGGCAAATTTTTATCGTTAAAACCCAGCATAAGGTTGTGCCGTTTTTCGAAATGAAAATTTTTTGAAAAGATTGTTTCGGGGAGTCGGTTGAGATTTTGGTTGCCGGACGGTCAGGTTTTTGTGGTTGTTTTTTTTTAAGAAAAAATATTTTTTTGATTGGATGCGAAAAGGAAATGAGTTGTGATATTTGTGAAATTAAAGTATTAGCTGAGAAGTAATAAATTTGGAAAAAAAATTAAAGAGAAGATTGTGGGAAATAAAAGTTTTTTTTAAAATTAAAGACCAATAAGGCAAAATTAAATAAATAATTATTTGTATTAATTATGTACCACAATAATTTATACCGCGTCCGGCACGGTCCTAAAGAAAAAAAAATTAATAAATTAGTGAAAATAGATATAGACAAATATATATAGACACAAATATATGTTACATCAAAAAAAAAAAAATAATTGAATAAATAGAAGAAGAAACAAAAAGAGGAACAAATCCAAAACCGATCCAGAATTTTGTTCCTCCCAACTGTCACCGAGAACCAGAAAAAAAGAAGAACCATAAAAACATCAAAGCGATCCTATTCCCAGCGAATCTTTGACGTCGGAGCAGCGCGGCGGCTACAACGTCTACGTTTTTTTTTAAATTTAAAATTTTGTGTTTTTTTTGTGGTTTTTTTTTTAATTCATTGTTGTGCAGGTACAGGTAGCTGGTTCCCGTCCTGGCATGCCGGAGCAGGAAGCAGTTTTTACAAGGTACTGTAATTCTTTTGTTATTTAATTAATTTATTTGTGGTGTACGATTAGAATTATTTATATTATTTGCTTTTGCTTTATTTTTAGTGTTAATTTATTAATTTTTTTTGTAGTCGAGTAAAATTTTTTTTTGTTTGTTGTAAAGTAAAGTAGAGTATCGTAAAAAATGTTTTTTTGTGTTAATTTATTAGTATTTTTTTTTGTAGAAAGGTAGTTTTTTTTTGTAAAGTAAAGTTAAAATCGTGGATGGGGTCATTTTCAAACGGCAACATTTTCGAGAACATCAACTTACCGATGTTCCCGTTTGGAAATTGTGGGTGCCTCCTGCGTTGAGAGCCGGCGTGATCCAACACTTCCATGATGATCCTATGTCAGCACACTCGGGGTGGATAAAACTATAGAAAAAATTCAACGCATGTATTTTTGGCCAAGAATGCGAAATGACATTACAACTTACATTTCTTGGTGCGAGGCTTGTAAAGAAGCGAAAGCGCCTAATACATGCTTAAGACCGCCTCTGGTTGTCCAAAGTCCTCCGGTCCGTCCGTGGCAATATATTTATATTGATCTGCTTGGTCCATATCCTAGATCTAAAAAAGGTAATACATGTATATTAATTGTTCTTGACCAGTTCTCGAAATTTGTGTTACTCAAACCTTTGCGTCAGGCAACAACAGGTCCGATCATTAAATTCCTGGAATCCGAAGTCTTCCACCTTTTCGGCATTCCAGAACTGTTGTTGTCTGACAACGGGGTACAATTCACTGCAAAGGAATTTGAAAAATTAATAAAAACTTACAATATTAACCACAAATTCACCGCTCCGTACCATCCTCAGGCTAATGCGTCGGAAAGAGTCAATCGGAACATCGTCACTGCTATCCGAATGTAAATAGATCAAACCAACCATAAAGAATGGGATGACAAGCTGAGTCACATTGCGTGCGCTCTGCGGAATGTCGTCCATGACGCCACTGGGTTTTCTCCATTCTACCTTACATTCGGATATCATATGATGACCGACGGTACTTCTTACGAGTTGCTTCGTAAATTAAATTCGCTGAATGAGAATATCATTATTGACCAGGAGCATCGACGGAATGATGTGCATGATGCGGTGGTCAGGAATCTGGAAAAAACACAAAAAAGACACGAAAAAACTTACAACCTGCGCTCAAATAAAAACTTTAAAAAGTATTTACCTGGGCAAGTTGCTTACCGTCGAACCCACGTTTTAAGCGATTTCAAAAAAAAATATTACAGCGAAATTTGCAAAACCCTGGACAAAATGCACCATTGTCGCCGAAAAGGGTCAAGTGTGCTACATTTAGAAGATAGCGACACCCTAAGGCAATACATTGTCCACGCGAAGGATCTAAAAACCTGAAGAAAAAAAAAAATTACAGTATTGATTTGAAAAAAAATATAAATTATGGCCCGGCTAGCATAGAACTAGAGCATGAGATAGTCAGGGTGTGGGATAGCCCCACGTTGACTCAGAAAAAAAAAATTTACCACTTGTGATATTTTTGGATAATTGTATTTATTTAGTGTTTGTTAGATTTTTTTTTATTATTTACAATTATTTGTTATTTATTTATTAGTATTATTAGTTAATTTTTTTTGTTATTATATTATTATTAGTTAGTATAGTTAATTTTTTTTTGTAATTATTATTATTTATTAGTGATTAGTTAATTTACACTTATATGTAGGTAGGTTAGTTTTTGTTATTTATTATAGTTATTTTAACCTATAATACCTGGCTACCCACCTTTACCCCGTGAGTCACTAAATTTTTTTTGTAATTATTAGTTAACATTATTACATTTTTGAGAATAAGTTAGTATAAGTTTAGTTAAAAATTTTTTTTTGTTATTTATTTACCTGTATATTAATTATATATTAAGTATTTATTTATTTATTTATTTGGGTAGGAATATTCATTAGTAGTTAAATTTATTAGTCTAAGTTCAAATATTATTAGTTAAAAATTTTTTTTTGTGTTAGATTTATAGGTATTTATTTATTTATGAGGAATTTTTTTTTGTTAGTATTATTTATTTAGTTTTTTTTTATTATTATAGATTATTATTTATAGTTAATATTTATTGTAGTTTGGTAGTTAAAATTATTTATTAAGTGTTATTATTATTAGTGGTATTAGTTGTAGTTTTTTTTATCAGGGGTGTGGCGAGTCGGTGTTTTCCAGGCCTGTCTAGAACGCTAAGCTCCAGACGGGTCTGTTTTGTGACACCGTGTATTTTTTTTATATATTTTCCTAAAAATAAGATAAAAAAATTATTAAATTAATAAAATTTAAAGAAATACCTTGTTTAGTTGTTTACGTCTGCGTCCATCTTGATGTTATTTGTATGCCGGCTTGTCACATCTCAGATGTCAGTTAGTAGACAGGCGCGGAGGTAAATTGGAGGTGGGTAGCCATGTTAGTAGTAAGTCGAAATTCCCGTCAGCGCTGCGGTCTCTTGATTTTCGGAACAGAAAACAATAGACAACCTTTGTTGCCCTTGTGGGCCATGTTTTGATTCCGAAAGTCAAGAGATCGCGTGATCGAGGAAACAATAGTTTTTCGAAATGAAATTTTTTTTGAAAAATTGATTGTTTCGGGGAGTCGGTTGAGATTTTGGTTGCCGGACGGTCAGGTTTTTGTGGTTGTTTTTTTTTTAAGAAAAAATATTTTTTTGATTGGATGCGAAAAGGAAATGAGTTGTGATATTTGTGAAATTAAAGTATTAGCTGAGAAGTAATAAATTTGGAAAAAAAATTAAAGAGAAGATTGTGGGAAATAAAAGTTTTTTTTTAAATTAAAGACCAATAAGGCAAAATTAAATAAATAATTATTTGTATTAATTATGTACCACAATAATTTATACCGCGTCCGGCACGGTCCTAAAAAAAAAAAATTAATAAATTAGTGAAAATAGATATAGACAAATATAAATAGACACAAATATATGTCACATCAAAAAAAAAAAAATAATTGAATAAATAGAAGAAGAAACAAAAAGAGGAACAAATCCAAAACCGATCCAGAATTTTGTTCCTCCCAACTGTCACCGAGAACCAGAAAAAAAGAAGAACCATAAAAACATCAAAGCGATCCTATTCCCAGCGAATCTTTGACGTCGGAGCAGCGCGGCGGCTACAACGTCTACGTTTTTTTTTAATTTAAAATTTTGTGTTTTTTTTGTGGTTTTTTTTTAAATTCATTGTTGTGCAGGTACAGGTAGCTGGTTCCCGTCCTGGCATGCCGGAGCAGGAAGCAGTTTTTACAAGGTACTGTAAATCTTTTGTTATTTAATTAATTTATTTGTGGTGTACGATTAGAATTATTTATATTATTTGCTTTTGCTTTATTTTTAGTGTTAATTTATTAATTTTTTTTGTAGTCGAGTAAAATTTTTTTTTGTTTGTTGTAAAGTAAAGTAGAGTATCGTAAAATTTTTTTTTTTGTGTTAATTTATTAGTAATTTTTTTTGTAGAAAGGTAGTTTTTTTTTGTAAAGTAAAGTTAAAATCGTGGATGGGGTCATTTTCAAACGGCAACATTTTCGAGAACATCAACTTACCGAAGTTCCCGTTTGGAAATTGTGGGTGCCTCCTGCGTTGAGAGCCGGCGTGATCTAACACTTCCATGATGATCCTATGTCAGCACACTCGGGGGTGGATAAAACTATAGAAAAAATTCAACGCATGTATTTTTGGCCAAGAATGCGAAATGACATTACAACTTACATTTCTTGGTGCGAGGCTTGTAAAGAAGCGAAAGCGCCTAATACATGCTTACGACCGCCTCTGGTTGTCTAAAGTCCTCCGGTCCGTCCGTGGCAATATATTAATATTGATCTGCTTGGTCCATATCCTAGATCTAAAAAAGGTAATACATGTATATTAATTGTTCTTGACCAGTTCTCGAAATTTGTGTTACTCAAACCTTTGCGTCAGGCAACAACAGGTCCGATCATTAAATTCCTGGAATCCGAAGTCTTCCACCTTTTCGGCATTCCAGAAGTGTTGTTGTCTGACAACGGGGTACAATTCACTGCAAAGGAATTTGAAAAATTAATAAAAACTTACAATATTAACCACAAATTCACCGCTCCGTACCATCCTCAGGCTAATGCGTCGGAAAGAGTCAATCGGAACATCGTCACTGCTATCCGAATGTAAATAGATCAAACCAACCATAAAGAATGGGATGACAAGCTGAGTCACATTGCGTGCGCTCTGCGGAATGTCGTCCATGACGCCACTGGGTTTTCTCCATTCTACCTTACATTCGGATATCATATGATGACCGACGGTACTTCTTACGAGTTGCTTCGTAAATTAAATTCGCTGAATGAGAATATCATTATTGACCAGGAGCATCGACGGAATGATGTGCATGATGCGGTGGTCAGGAATCTGGAAAAAACACAAAAAAGACACGAAAAAACTTACAACCTGCGCTCAAATAAAAACTTTAAAAAGTATTTACCTGGGCAAGTTGCTTACCGTCGAACCCACGTTTTAAGCGATTCAAAAAAAAATATTACAGCGAAATTTGCAAAACCCTGGACAAAATGCACCATTGTCGCCGAAAAGGGTCAAGTGTGCTACATTGTAGAAGATAGCGACACCCTAAGGCAATACATTGTCCACGCGAAGGATCTAAAAACCTGAAGAAAAAAAAAAATTACAGTATTGATTTGAAAAAAAATATAAATTATGGCCCGGCTAGCATAGAAATAGAGCATGAGATAGTCAGGGTGTGGGACAGCCCCACGTTGACTCAGAAAAAAAAATTTACCACCTGTGATATTTTTGGATAATTGTATTTATTTAGTGTTAGTTAGATTTTTTTTTATTATTTACAATTATTTGTTATTTATTAGTATTATTAGTTAATTTTTTTTGTTATTATATTATTATTAGTTAGTATAGTTAATTTTTTTTTGTAATTATTATTATTTATTAGTGATTTGATTAGTTAATATACACTTATATGTGGGTAGGTTAGTTTTTGTTATTTATTATAGTTATTTTAACCTATAATACCTGGCTACCCACCTTTACCCCGTGAGTCACTAAATTTTTTTTGTTATTATTAGTTAACATTATTACATTTTTGAGAATAAGTTAGTATAAGTTTAGTTAAAAATTTTTTTTTGTTATTTATTTACCTGTATATTAATTATATATTAAGTATTTATTTATTTATTTATTTGGGTAGGAATATTCATTAGTAGTTAAATTTATTAGTCTAAGTTCAAATATTATTAGTTAAAAATTTTTTTTGTGTTAGATTTATAGGTATTTATTTATTTATGAGGAATTTTTTTTTGTTAGTATTATTTATTTAGTTTTTTTTATTATTATAGCTTATTATTTATTTATATTATTTATAGTTAATATTTATTGTAGTTTGGTAGTTAAAATTATTTATTAAGTGTTATTATTATTAGTGGTATTAGTTGTAGTTTTTTTTATCAGGGGTGTGGCGAGTCGGTGTTTTCCAGGCCTGTCTGGAACGCTAAGCTCCAGACGGGTCTGTTTTGTGACACCGTGTATTTTTTTTTATATATTTTCCTAAAAAGAAAATAAAAAAATTATTAAATTAAAATTATTTAAAGAAATACCTTGTTTAGTTGTTTACGTCTGCGTCCATCTTGATGTTATTTGTATGCCGGCTTGTCACATCTCAGATGTCAGTTAGTAGACAGGCGCGGAGGTAAATTGGAGGTGGGTAGCCATGTTAGTAGTAAGTCGAAATTCCCGTCAGCGCTGCGGTCTCTTGATTTTCGGAACAGAAAACAATAGACAACCTTTGTTGCCCTTGTGGGCCATGTTTTGATTCCGAAAGTCAAGAGATCGCGTGATCGAGGAAACAATAGTTTTTCGAAATGAAATTTTTTTGAAAAATTGATTGTTTCGGGGAGTCGGTTGAGATTTTGGTTGCCGGACGGTCAGGTTTTTGTGGTTGTTTTTTTTTAAGAAAAAATATTTTTTTGATTGGGTGCGAAAAGGAAATGAGTTGTGATATTTGTGAAATTAAAGTATTAGCTGAGAAGTAATAAATTTGGAAAAAAAATTAAAGAGAAGATTGTGGGAAATAAAAGTTTTTTTTTAAATTAAAGACCAATAAGGCAAAATTAAATAAATAATTATTTGTATTAATTATGTACCACAATAAGTTATACCGCGTCCGGCACGGTCCTAAAGAAAAAAAAAATTAATAAATTAGTGAAAATAGATATAGACAAATATATATAGATACAAATATATGTCACATAAAAAAAGAAACAATAATTGAATAAATAGAAGAAGAAACAAAAAGAGGAACAAATCCAAAACCGATCCAGAATTTTGTTCCTCCCAACTGTCACCGAGAACCAGAAAAAAAAGAAGAACCATAAAAACATCAAAGCGATCCTATTCCCAGCGAATCTTTGACGTCGGAGCAACTGGTATTTTGAATAATGTTTGCTTTATTTTTAGTGTTAATTTATTAATTTTTTTTGTAGTAGAGTAAAATTTTTTTTTGTTTGTTGTAAAGTAAAGTAGAGTATCGTAAAAATTTTTTTTGTGTTAATTTATTAGTAATTTTTTTTTGTAAAGTAAAGTTGATTTTTTTTGTGTAAAGTAAAAACGTAATATATATTTTTGGTGTTATTTATTGATTTTTATTATATTTGAAGTAAAAAACAAACAAAAATTTAAAGTAGATTAACTAGTATAAGTAGGCTGCGTACACCACACATACATTTTTTATTAATTATATATATTTATAATTCTTTAAAAAAAATTTCTTAATGGAGTAATAATAATAAAAAACAACAGAAAAACCACCGGTTTATTAAGAAAAAAAAATACAAATAATATCGTTTTATTTATTATGATTTGTTGGAATTTTTGATTATTTTTTTTAAAAAAATTCCAAATTTTTTTATTATTTTATTTGAGTTGAGTAGGCACCGCTGGGTTGTTTTTTTTTTGATTTTTTTTTGTAGAATTTTTAGAATGGCTGGCTGATTTTTTTCATACTTCCCCAGGATTGATCGCCTTGGATTCTTGTCCTTTCTCTCTGTAGTGTATTTAGAGTAGAATGTAAGTTAAATTTTGTCAACAACATCACATGTAAAATTATAAAATTAAATTATCTCTTTCTATTAAATAAAATTATATAAAAGAATAAAAGAAAAAGTTTAATTTGAAAGACATTATATGGCGACGAGGATAAATTTCTGAGGAAGAAATAAAAAAAGTTATTTTCTAAAAAGTAAAATGATTAACGAAGCAACTGGTGTTAGAACAGAAGTAAGAATAGTCAACCAAATTGGAAATATTGAACCTTTTACACCTGGAAATAATTTCAAAGCATATATAGATAGGTTCAACCAATTTTTCTTGCTAAATAGTGTACCAGAGGAGAAAAAATCTGCGTATTTTATTACAATGTGTGGCGGCGATACATACGAAATTTTAATGTCGTTGTGTATTCCAAAAATGCCATCAGAATTAAATTATGAAGAAATCAAAACATTGTTAAGTATTTTTTTTGAACCAAAACGAAATAAAAGAGCTGAACGTTATAAATTTAATAAGTGCTATCAAGAATCTGGTGAGTCTATTTCAGATTTTATTGTTAGACTAAAATCATTAGCACAATCATGTGAATTTGGAGATATAATTCCAAATACAGCGTCAGTTACGGCAGGTACAAATGGTGTGATTACTCAAAATGCAGCACAATTAAAATTAGCGGTTTTAAATGATGTATTAGCTAATAGATTTATTGTTGGTTTAAAAAATGAAAAAATACAGCAATCTTTATTAAATAATCAAAACTGGTCTTTTGAAGAATGTACAGTTAAAGCAATTAGTATGGAATTAACGGAAAATGAACAAAGAACAATGAACAAAGTATTACAATCAGAAAATGCGGTATATAATCGTAATAATTGGCAGTCAAAAAATAGTCAAAATTATAAGAACACGAATCAAAATTTTAAGTATCAGTCAGTAAAAAATAACAATTTTAATCAAAAAAATAAGCAAAGTTATACAACAAGTAAAGATTACCAAGCTAAAAAAGAAAGCACGTCTAGTAATTGTAATCGTTGTGGTCGTAATCATAAAGAAGATACATGTCCTGCAAAAAATTGGGAATGTTTCATATGTCATAAAAAAGGTCATACATCAACAGTATGCAGAAATAAACCAAAATCAGAAGTCAAAATGATTTACAACATATCAAGAAAAAATGAATCAGTTGTAGTAAAAGTACAAATTAATAATGTGTCAATAGAAATGGAAGTTGATACAGGAGCTTGAAATTCAATTATTTCAAAATATTTATATTTAAAAAAATTAAAAAATGTCAATTTAGTAAAACAAACAAATAATGTAAATTTATTAACTGTTACAGGTAATTCCATCGAGATTGAAGGCAAACTGAATGTAAGAGTGAGTCGAAATAATATTAATAGTAATCTGGAATTAATTGTCGTTAAAGGAAAGTATCCAGAACGTCCTATTTTGGGCAGAGATTGGCTAGATATTCTTTTTCCTGAATGGAGATCATGGTATGCATGCAATGAAATAAATCAAGTTAATTCGGAAAATTCATTAGTAAGTGAAATAAAAAATAAATTTCCTAATATAACAAAATTAAATCTAAATGAACCAATAAAACAATTTGAGGTTGATTTAGTTTTAATAAAAGATAAACAACCGAAATTTTGCGCGGCATATACTGTACCATTTAAAGTAAAGGAAAAACTAGAAAATGAAATTCGTAGATTGTGCGATGAAAAAATTTTAGTACCTGTTAAATATAGTAAGTTTGCGAGTCCAATTGTAGTTGTCCCAAAATCAAACGGGGAAGTTAGAATTTGCTTAGACGGCAAAGCTACCTTAAATAATTGTTTAGAGTCACATCATTATCCTTTACCATTACAGGAGGATATTTTTGCTAAAATGCAAGGATGTAAATATTTTTGTGTAATAGATATGACTGGGGCTTATTTGCAAGTAAATATTAGCAAAGAATCACAAAAATATTTAGTTATTAATACGTCACTAGGTTTATATGCGTATACACGCTTACCTTTCGGTATAAGTATTGCTTCAGCAGCGTTTCAGTCTATATTAGACCAAGTGTTAAAAGGTTTCGATAAAGTAGGTGTTTTTCAAGATGATATTATATTAGGTGCAGAAACGTTAGAAAAAACTAAAGAATTATTAAATAAAGTCCTTGAAAAGCTTTCGTATTATAATGTCAAAATAAATTTATCGAAATGTAAACTTTTAGTGAACAATGTAGATTATTTAGGTCATAATATTTCTGCCAATGGTATAAAACCAAATAGCGAAAAAGTTAGAGCAATAGTGCTCCAAGACCAGAAAATATTAGTCAGTTGCAAGCTTATTTGGGTTTAGTGAATTATTATAGGAAGTTTGTTCCAAATTTATCGTCTGAATTAGAGTCACTATATAAATTATTAAAAAAAGAAACAAAGTATGAATGGTCTAAGAAATGTCAAAGTGCTTTTGAAAAAAGCAAAAAATTAATAAATAATGATAATATTTTAGAGTTATATGATCCAAATAAACAAATAGTTGTTTCTGCTGATGCAAGTCCATATGGAGTAGGTGCATGTTTAGCACATGTTGTTGATGGTTGCGAAAAACCTGTTTTATTCGCTTCTTCAACATTATCACCAGCTGAAAAAAATTATTCTCAGCTACACAAAGAGGCTTTAGCAATTATTTTTGCTATAAGAAAATTTAATAAATATCTGTTTGGTCAAAAATTTATAATATATACAGATAGTAAGGTAATGAAGCAAATATTTGATCCTATCAAAGGTACTCCTTCTGTAGCTGCAGCTAGGTTGCAAAGATGGTCGGTTGAACTTTCAATGTATGATTACGAAATAAAACATCGTAGTGCAAAAAATATGACGCATGTAGATGCACTCTCACGTTTGCCATTGAAAGATTATACAAATATTGAACACGTGTCCATAAATTTTTTTAACAAGTCAGAAAATAATGTCCCAATAGATTTAGAAAAAGTTAAAAATGCTGTAATAAATGACATTGATTTGATTGAGGTGTATAATTATACATTGCATGGATGGCCAACAAAAGAAATGAAAGAATTAGAACCATATTTTAGAAAAAAGAATTCATTAAGTGTAGAGTCGAATTTTATTTATTATGGAAATCGTTTGGTAATACCTGAAAAACTAAGAGAGTCAATGTTAAGCATTTTACATGAAAGTCATATGGGTATAGTTAAAATGAAAATGTTAGCTCGTTCTTATATTTGGTGGCCAAATATTGATCAAGAAATAGAAAAGTATGTAAACCAATGTCATGTTTGTTAAAAAACAAGAGAAGTTGATCATGCTAAAGTTGATACAAAATGGCCAAAAGCTGAATATCCTTTTGAACGCGTTCATATAGATTTTTTTGATTTTTCTGGTAGAAAATATTTATTATTAGTTGACGCGTTTACTAAATATATTGATATACAATTAATGAGTACTACAATATGCAGTAAGCTCATTGAAAAATTAATGAATATATTTCGTATTTTTGGATATCCCAAAACAATAGTTAGTGATAATGGTCCTCCGTATGATAGTTATATGTTCAAAAAATTTTGTAAATGAAATGGTATAGTATGTTTAAAAAGTCCGCCGTATCATACTCAATCAAATGGTCTTGCTGAAAGATCAGTTAGAACGGTTAAAAAAGTTTTTAAAAAATATTGCATTGCACATCATGATCTATCTGAGGGAGAAAGGATAAGCAAATTTTTATTGTATTACCGAAATACACCATCCACGGTAACAAAAAGAACTCCTTCTTCCATGACGTTTGCGTTTAAACCTCGAATTGCACTAGATGTGATAAAAAATTATAAAAAAAATAGTACAACAAAATTCAAAGAAAGTAGAGTACGTTTTAAAAACGATAAAAAAAATTACATTTTAAAAGATATGATAAAAAATTATAAAAAAAATAGTACAACAAAATTCAAAGAAAGTAGAGTACGTTTTAAAAACGATAAAAAAAATTACATTTTAAAAGATAATATAAAATTTAATGTTAATGATAATGTTATGTGTTTGAACCATGTTAAAGATTTTGTTAAATGGATTCCAGGTAAAATAATTAAAATTTTAAGTAACCTACGTTACATAGTTTATGTTATGTTCATAAAAATCAATTGAGGAAATCTAGTTTGCAAAAAAAGTTCCATGTTACGGATGGAAATTTGTCATTTAACGATTCAAACACAGAACACGATCAGCAAGTAATAAATGAAAATGAGAATGAACAACAACGTATTATAGTAAATGAAGAAGTTGGTGTTTCGGATTCAGATAAAATATTGCCTGCATTTGTGAATATAAGACCGGTAAGACAGCGAAAAAAACCAGTAAGGTTTTCACCTTCTGAATTTAAATAAGAAATTGTTGTGATTCTCAAACCCCATTGGTGTTTTATAGTAAAAAGGGGGAAAGATGTAGTGTATTTAGAGTAGAATGTAAGTTAAATTTTGTAATGTTGTAAATACTTTTATACAGAAGAAATATCATTCGTGTTTAGACTGTCAACAACATCACATGTAAAATTATAAAATTAAATTATCTCTTTCTATTAAATAAAATTATATAAAAGAATAAAAGAAAAGAGTTTAATTTGAAAGACATTATACTCTCCTAATTCCTTAAGCGATGGTGCTTCACTCTAAAGATTTTTTTTTGAAAATTTTTATGAGTGAAAGCATCATCGTATTGTTGTATTGATTGCCGTTTGGATCACTGGTCGACTCACGCCCCACAGGCTGAGCGTAGCTGGCAAAACTTAGGAGGAAATCCGAGTGATCCAAGGAGTTCTAGTATACAAATTTTGGTCTAGCGTTTTTCTTGTGATGCGCTGTTGGTCACCCTAGACCTGGCGCCCACTTCACTAGCACTCCGAAGTTACCTCCTCCGACTTACCTATAGCTAACAGGTGGTAAGTTTTTTTTTGAAAAATTATCATCTTGTTACAAAGTTCTAATTGAAGAAAAAAGAAGGGCCAGAAGAAGGTGGCAATCATCTAGAGATCCGGAACATAAAAATACGTTAAATAGGAAATCGCAGCAACTAAAACGCTAAATAAAGCTATTCAAAGAAGCCAACATGTCCACTCATCTGCAAAGCCTAATTCCTTATTCCTAACCAACCTGAAAAAAATCATAGAAAATAAAAATATAATACCTGACTTCCAGTTCGGATTCCGAGAGAAACACTCGACGGCTGACCAGATCCATCGAATAAGCAACAATATTGAACAGGCACTTCAAGAAAAAGAAATTTGTTCAACTCTTTTCATTGACGTTGCCCAGGCCTTCGATAAGGTCTGGCACCAAGATCTCATCAAAAAACTAAATCTACTCTTACCACCACAATATGTTGAATTCATTTCATCATACTTAAATGATAGATTATTCAGAATTTAAATATGAAGATGAATACTCGGAATTAAAAGATATCCAAGCAGGGGTACCCCAAGGGAGCATTCTAGGTCCTTTTCTGTACCTACTATTCACGCATGACCTTCCAGTTACTGATGGTACACTAGCAGCTACATTCGAAGATGACACAGCGTTACTTGTCACAGATAAAAAATTAGACGTAGCTACTAACAAACTCCAAATTGCTAGTAACAGCATTCAAGACTGGTCAAATAAGTGGAAGTTGAAAATAAACGATTCTAAATATGTGCACATAAATTTTACAAATAAGAAAATTAGTCAACACTCAAACCTCTATTTAAACAATAACATCGTCCCACATATGTCTTCAGTAAAATATTTGGGTATGACGCTTGACAAAAAGCTAAAGTTCACAGACTATCTAAAAGCAAAAATAAAAGAGTTGAACACAAAATACAGTAAATTATACTGGTTACTCGGTCATAACTCTAAACTTGGAATCACAAACAAAATTCTGATTTACAACCAGATATTGAAACCAGTATCTTGTTATGGAATTCAGCTTTGGGGCTGTTCCAGCAAATGTCATATTCTATCCATTCAAAGATTCCAAAATAAGGTACTAAGGAATATGGTCAGAGCTCCCTGGTATATTCGGAATGCGGATTTACACAGAGATCTTAACATAAACACAGTTGAAGAAGACATAAAAAAACATGCCAACACAGAAGCATCAAATCTAATACATTCAGTCAACAACCGAAGAAGACTAAAACGAAAAAAGCCATTCGATTTAATGAACTAAGTTAATAATCATCTAAATTATATAACATCTCAAATAATGCAGCATAAAAAAATAACTAATTCAGCATAAACATTAACTTCTCCAATGGGAGATCTAGTGATATTAAACCCGTAGCTCTAAGAATTAACAAACGCACACTAATGGTTGGTCTTGTTGACCAGTTTTAGTAATTTACTCAGAAAATCAGTACTCAGAAGAAAAAAAAATAAATATTTTGTATAGTACGGGCGCGTATCTCGCTATGTACATCGCGTATCTCGGGCGTACCATACAAAATATATGGGAATGTCAAATTTTTGACAGATATCGTATGCAAGCCTCATATAAAAAAATATCATACTAACTCGTTCTATTTTTCCTGCACAAGCACCAAATTTTTATCATTAATTTAATTTTTATCAAATCCAAATTATTTATTTAAAATTACTAATTCAACTTATTTTATACACTTTCAAAAATCTCCGTCACCTTTTCTGAAATCCGCATTCCGATTATTTCATTCAATCATTCGTTTCTTTATTATCAACATCACATCAGTCACATTTGCATTATTATGGGTTATGTTAGATAACGTAACTCGCTCGTCCGTTTTTGTTTGTTTGGTTCCTGTATTTGGTGTGCTCCGGTGTTTCTGGGTCCTGAATGGTTAGTGTACTTGTCTTGTCAGCCGTCATATGTAAACATATGCTGTCGCAGAGTTATCGTTGCAATTCAGTCATTGTCATCGTGTGGAGGATTCGTTTTTATTTGAATTTATTGGATTAAGTTGGTTCTGTTTGTTTCTATGAATTGTTCCTTTGATAATTTTAAAATTTTAAAAATAAAAACCAGGAAAAAAAAATTATTTAGAAAAACTAAATTATAATTAATTTAGAAAAAAAAGGATCATATATTAGAAAAAAAATGATACTTTTTTGTTTGAAATTAAATTTCGCGTTTTGGTGAAGCTGATGCAGGCATGTCCGGAGCAGTCTCATCAAAAGTAGTAATCGAATAAAAGGTACGTGGTCAAAAAAAAAATTTTTTTCTTATTATATAATTTTTTTTAAAAAAAAACAAAATAAAATTCTTGATTAAAAATACAAATTTTTTTTTTATAAATTATGATTTTGATTTAAAAATAATCCTGAATTAAATTAATTTATTATATATAAAAAAATTGTTTTAAAAAAAAATTAAACTTTGTGTTATTATTTATTATTTATTTTGCATGGTGGTGGATTTACTAGGTTTGTGAGATCATCGTTGGGTGAAGAATTTAGGGTATATATTCGAATTGTTTTCTTATTGTTGAATTCTTATTGTCGTATTGTCATGGCAAACTAAGAGACTGCAATGGAGTGATCCGGAGTAGCAGAATCCATTTCTTGTTTTTTCCCCTTTTTACCTTCCATGTTCTTCTTCAATTCATCGTTGGTTATGGGGATTTTTTTTGTTTTTTTTCGTAGGATGGTGGGGAAATCCCTTAGAGACGCTGGAGAAGGGTCCAATTCTTCAGGGTGTCGGAGTCCATGGTGTTGAGATGTTGTTTGGTTACCGACTAAAACCCCTCCTTGTTCCACGATCTTCTGGATCTTCTAGGTGCTTCAACCTCTTCTTCTTGCGAAGTATTGTCTCGATGAATACAGCTATCGCATTCCATTTGTATTCACTCTTCACTGTCTAGCATGACACTTATGATGTTTTCAGGTGGCACGTCACCAACTCCAGCGACAAGTGCGCTTCTTTCTATTGTTGCCATCTCTCATTCGAAGAAAGTATGATAGGCCGTGTCTTCTGTTGTCTCGCAGTTTCGACACTGTGGGCTAAATACTTTTCCCATTTTGTGTAGGTAGGTACGGAAGTACCCGTGACCTGACAATAATTGTGTAATATAAAAATTAACCTCTCCATGTTTTCGGCCAGCCCAGTCTTTCAGCTGTGGGATCAGTCTAGCCGTCCATCTTCCTACCTAGTCGCTGGTCATATCTAAGCTACGCTGCCTTGCTTCTGTAGCTGGTTCTTTTCTACTTACTTCTGCAGCTCTTGTATATTTGTTTTCTTTCTTGCGCTAGAAGATCGATCTGGATAACGTTCGCGATAACGTACCGCCGGGTTTGAGACCGACCGAAAGCAACACTTGCACCGGAATTATAGTTAGAATTCTTTTCTTTGTCAGCAAAACTATTTCAGTTTTGGCTTCTGCTAGTTCTAAACCGTGCATATGCATCCAGTTGCTTACTCTTCTCATGACCTGGTTTAGCCTGATCTGTGTTTCTTATGTTGTTCTCGTTAATATCATAGCTCCTAAGTCATCTGTATACCCCGATAGCCAGGTATTTAGCGGCATTTCTATGCGGAATAGGCTGTCGTACAGCGCGTTCTATAAGTTTGGTCCCTGGTTGGTTGGTTGGTTGGTTGGAGTGGCGAGCCTCCTGACACCTTTCAGAAGACTCCAATTAGCGCATTAGCGCCGTTTTGGTACCACAACACTCGTGAACCCTGGCTTTGATCTATGGCTAGGTAAGGTTTGTTAGAGCCAGCCTGTGGCGTTCAGGAAGTGAACCATATCAGTGGGCCACTTCGTGGCTAGGTCGTTAAGATTGTTAAGGTGATAGTGACCCAGAGAGCGATATCTGGCCCTGGCCAGCGCTGGGCATTTACATGCAAAGTGAATTACCGTCTCTCTTTCATCTGGGTTAAGACAACTACGGCAGAATTGGTGGGATGGTATTCCTAATCTGACCGCATGTGCACCAATTGGCCAGTGCCCCGTGAACACAGCTATAGTTCTGGCTATGTCCTTACGTGACAGTTTTAGGAGTTCATTCGTTCTGTGCTTAGCGTATAACGGCCATGTTTCCCTGGTCGTTTTACAAGTGGTTAGGTTTTTCCATCTTTGATTGGCTATTTTTTGGAAGTAAAGGAATATGTCCCGCTTTATAGTGTTGATTGGGGGGTCAACCTGTTCCGCAAGCGATGTTTCTAGGTTGGACCCCCTTCGCGCTAGCTCGTCAGCCCGTTCGTTCCCTTCGATGTTCCTATGGCCCGGAACCCAAAGTAACGTGACATCGTACTGACTACTTATGTATGCCAGCTCTTCTGAGCATGCCCTAACTAGCTTAGACGATACAGTGGCAGAGTTAAGAGCCAAAATGGCCGCCTGGCTATCTGTGACTATTGCCACTTTATATTTGGGAGATGTGTCATTCTTGACAAGCATACAGGCTTTCCAGATTGCTAGCATTTCCGCCTGGAAAACACTGGCACTGTTAGGTAGTCTAAAAGATAAATCTATTTTTAATGAGTCGGAGTATACACCTGCACCAACACCACAGTCCATCTTTGAACCATCCGTGAATAGTACCGTGTCTATCCCTCTCAATAGGCTAACTTCTTTCCATTCTGTACGTGTTGGTATTTTGACTTTAAATTTCTTGTCAAACACCAACTTGGGGATAGTATAATCAGTGGACGAAGGTACCAGATCCTTAGCGAGACGGCTAAGAATGCAGCTGTGACCATATGGCTTTTCGCGCCAGAACCCAATTTCTTTGAGTCTGACCGCACTACATGAGGATATATATTTAATGTGGAGGTCAGGCGGGAGAAGGTATAGAATTGCATCCAGAGCATCCCTCGGCGTTGATCTTAACGCCCCTGTGATGCAAATGCATGCACTTCTTTGAACTCTACCTAACATGGTACGTACATACGCCCTCTCCAGAGCCGGCCACCAGATTATTGAACCATATGTAAGAATGGGCCGTACTATGGCAGTGTACATCCATAAAACCATGCGAGGTTTTAACCCCCATTTCTTGCCAAGCATCTTTTTACAGGAATATAAGGCCGTGCATGCCTTTTTTACTCTCTCTTCTATATTTAGCTTCCAATTCAATTTCGAGTCAAGAATTACACCCAGATATTTGACCTTAGAGGATAGATTTAGTGTTACACCGTCCAGTCTTGGACGGGTAAACACCGGGATTTTAGTTTTTGTATTAAAAAGCATTAGTTCCGTTTTACCTGGGTTAGCATTTAGGCCACAGCTCTTTGCCCACCTGCTAACCATGCATAGGGCACGTTCCATAATCTCGCTGATTATATCAAGAAACCTACCGGAGACTAATACTACTAAATCATCCGCATATGCTACGGCTATGATTCCTTCCTTTTGGAGTTTCATTAAGATTTTATTCATTACTAGTAGCCATAGCAAGGGTGACAACACACCTCCTTGTGATGTACCCCTACTCACGTATCTAGTAATGCGGATATGGCCGAGATCCGCATGGATCTCACGCGTTTTAAGCATTTTAACTATCCACTGGCTAAGTGCTGCGTCAACACCTAGATCGTCCAGAGACTCCTGGATAGCTGTTACGTGAACGTTATTGAAAGCACCTTCTATATCGAGGAAGGTGGCTAAGGTGTACTGCTTATAATGGATTGATTGTTCCACGGTTTGTACCACTTCACTCAGCGCGGTTTCGGTGGACTTACCTTTGCAGTATGCATGTGGGTATTTGCATAATGGGCTTCTTTCAAGTGTGTTTCTCAACTCCAGATCAAGAATGCGCTCTAGGGTTTTTAACATAAAGGATGAGAGACTAATTGGCCTAAAGTCTTTTGCCATGTCATGGCCCCTCTTCCCTGCTTTAGGAATGAAAACAACCTTAACTTGTCTCCACGACTGTGGAATATGACCAAGCGTAAGACTGCCACGATACAGTTTCGTTAAAAGTGGAGTAACAAGCTCGTTACATTCTTGCAACATCTTAGGAAAGATTCCATCTAGACCTGCAGATTTATACGGGGAGAAATTGCTGATTGCCCAGGCAACCTTTTTTTCCGTTATAAGTGAATTTACCCATTCTGCCGAATGCGTCTGGTTCTCTGAGAAACCCCTCTGGGTTTCCTCTCGTGAATCTACGGTACATCCGGGAAAGTGAGTGTTCACTAGCAAATTCAACGTATCAGAGGACGTTTCCGTCCATACCCCTTCCGCGGTCTTTAGGAATGAGGGATTCGTGTGCTCTTTTGATAAGACTTTGCTAAGTCTGGCAGAGTCTCTTGCGCTTTCAATAGATTCGCAGTAGTCTTGCCAGGTTTTATTTTTGGCCAGACGAATCGCTTTTTTATATTCTCTAAGACGGTCCTTATAGAGTTGCCAAGAATTCTGCTGATAGCAGACATTATATGCTTCCCTAGTCACTTTTCTCAGATTGGTTAGGTTCGAATCCCACCACACGGGGAAGGATTTTTTACTACGCTTAATGGGGCACGACACATTGAACGAAACCTTCATGGCTTTGGCAAACATGTCGGTCTTGTTTTCCAGTTCGGATACGGTATCTATATAGGACTCTCTGTTATCTATGCCTGATAACTTAGACTTCAATACCTGTTTGAATTTAACCCAATCAGTATTCTTAGGGTTCCTATATGGCTTTGGGGGGTCTATTTTGAGGTTGAGATTGAAGAGTATCCAGCTGTGATCCGAAAAGGATCTTCTCTCGGACACCCTCCAATTTTCTAGCTTTAGGGACTTGTCATTGCCTATACAGGTAATATCGATCACATCTTCCCAACCAGGATATCTATCCGAGCTGGGGAAGGTGAAAGTGGGTGTCTCTGTTACAAATGATTAGGTCTGAATTTAAAATAAAATCAAAAAGTGACTCACCTCTTTCATTTATCTCTGAGCTACCCCACAGGGTATGCCTGGCATTAGCATCACAGCCAACAAGCAGCTTGCTTCCTTTGGCCCGTACTAGTTGCTGGAATTTAGGTGGCGGAGCTGGTTCATCGTGAGCCATATACACCGAACTGATGTATAACTCCCTACCACCTTCACATTCAATTTTGACAACTGTCAAATCTTCATGGCTAAAATGAGAATAGAGAAACGCATTAATGTGCTTTTTTACCAAAATACAAGTTCTGGGCTTACCACTGTTCATATCTACAGTCTTGTAGAATAGGTTATAATTAGGACTCTTCAGACCTCTTACCCTAGAGGTGTTTATCCAGGGCTCTTGCACGATGGCGATGTCTAGGTCTTCCTCGCACAGAAAGACCATCAGGTTATCCGAGGCGCACTTAGAGTGCTTCAGGTTAACCTGTATTACCTTCATCGCCATCGGTAGTGTTTGGGGCTAATTTTGATTTCTCTGTGGCTAGAGATAGTTCCTCCAGCAGGTCGCTTGCTTCGTCTAAGTCTTTGAATTCTGGGCTTCCTGCTGGGAATATCTTCAGCTTGGCATTCCTGATGCCAAACCTCAGCTTCCACTCTTTCCTCTCCAAAGGCTGCATACTGGCCTCGTTGAGCAGCAGGAGGAAGGACATACTGCTCTTCTGTATGTCCACCTCCTACTCTTTCCTCAAGACTGCCCAGTTGTCCATCGGGACATCTGGATTGTGCAATCTCAAACATTTGAGCAGCTTCTCCCCGTCTAACTCCATCCTAGGCAACCAAATGCGTGCCCTAGGTCTCCTGGGTATTTCCCCAGCCGGGATTAAGCCAATCTTGGCCTCTTCCCAAGTGTCGCTAATCTTAGCAACACTTTTGCTGAGGAACTCCATAGAGAACTGATCTTCGCACTTGATCACCCGGTAGCCCCTGACTACCGCGGATGAGTCAAACCCTGGAAGAGGCCCCCCATTGTTCTCGAGAACACAATCCATCACTATCTCGGACAGTCTTGCTTCCACCTTAACCCATAACTCAGCTGTGACTTGCTGGTTTGGAGCTTTCTTGTTTATAACAGCTACACACAGGTGGTCCTTGGCGATATCGCTGTATCTCTTGACAGCCGTTCTATAGCCGGTCTGGTACGCCTCTGTCTTTGCGACCTTGACCTTAGGGAGCTCTAAGGACTCTTCTTGAGACCTGTCCCTTTTCGCACCTGGCTTAGTTTTTGTTTCCTTCTCCCCGATAAATGCCTCGTACTGTTGCACTATCTGGGAGTACATAGCTTTGTCTGCCGCGTCCTTCTCATTGGGTTTCCCGTCAGCTTCGTTCTGAGCAATCTTGCCCAGTATGAACTTAGCCTTCAGAAACCGCCTCTTGAGAATGGACCCAGAGCTGCGCAGATTTTTGGTTTTTTGGGTACCATGCTTGGTACTAGATATGCTAGGTGGCTTTGGCGTGCTATGGCTGGCACTACCGCTACCACCAGGCACAACTGGAGTACTGTGACTGGTACTTGGCTTATTGGTTCGGGTACTTTGTCTGGTACCTTCGCTAATGATTGTCTCCTGGCTGGAGGCAAGTAGGTCATCTTCATCAGAAGATGAGCCGATTTGTTGTTGTTGTTGTAGTTGTTGTTGTATAAAATTGTTGTTCATTGTTGTTCCCACGAGTTCGTCCGGAAAGTGAGTCCATCCTGGCAGAGCCGACTTACCAGGATAAGGCACTTAATACAACCGACCTTGCCCGGGCATCGGAGGGAGCTCGTTAGCGACTGGTTTAACCTCCAGTCTTTCAGACCTGGGCACGGCGCTCACACCACCACTGACATTAGGTCGCACACTGCATATTCGGTCTGTGTCCATGTTTAATATCTACACAGTTCCAGGGGCCACCACGAGGAGGTAATGCAGGCACTTGGCTAGGAACTTATACAGTTGCAACATTTATACCCTAGGATATAAATGCCTACCCTGTATAATCCCCACCCCGAATCTGCTATCATTCTCAGAAGGTACCCTGGTATGTGAAAATTGGTCTTCAGCGCATCGATCAAATCGCTCCATCTTTCTGAGTTGAAAGCATTCTGGACGTCTAGCGTTACGAACATAACAGTGTTCCTAGAGTAATGATTACATGCCTCCGCCATATCTACTTTTTTACCACTACCTGCATTGCATCTAGTCGCCAGCTCTTCTTATTGCATCTCCCATTCTTGGCTTTATCAGTTTCTCGAGTAGTTTTCCTGTTATATCTAGCATGCTAATTTCTTTCTCTCATAATTTCTTCATATAAGACCCTGCTAACGTACCGTATTTGCGTCACGTAAACCGTATGTTTTCGCAGAGGTTGGATTAAGAACTTTAAAACGAAAAACGGTGCGCCAGGCGTTCTGTTTTCGTAACACAAAAGCGATACGTTTTCATACCACCAATGTGGCAAGAAAGCGTTACGCAAAAGCGGTACAGTTTCAAGCCGTAGGAGAACGGCGAAAAAATTAGAAATTAATGTTTATTAATTTTTTAAATATATGGATGTACATTATTTAACGAAGAAAGGTGACGTGTTTGTATTAATGTTTAAGAATTAATGTTTAATATGTTGTATTAAACCAATTATATTATAATACAAAATATTAAACATTAATTCTTAAACATTAATAACTCTGCATAGGTAAGCTGTATTTAATTTATCGTTAATAACTAATAAAATATGGAATTAAACAATATACTACCTTCTACTTTTGTATAGATAAATTAATAACCTTTCCAAATATGTAAAAATAATACATTATTTAAGTGATGGTAAGAGAAAAAATAAATGTCAAATTCAAAAAAAAATTTTATATTAATTTACAGAGTAAATTTCCTAAAGCTCTTTTGAAAGGACATGTGTGAAATCAAGAGCAGAGTTTTCAACCCAATACTAATCGATGGTGCTGCCTCTACAATTTTCAAATCTCAGCGCAACAACTAAAAAAATGCCTTGAGTGGACAATTATAAGATATATACATTGGTAGTACCAAATTTTAGTGTTAGAGTCCCAGAGATAACTGACGTATATACCAACGCGTAGGTACTCTGTTGGTATCGAATAACAATATATAAAAATATAATGTCCGAGTGAGATAGAAGATAATCAAAGTATTTTCTCGATTTGATATCAACTCGTCAGCCTGACACGATACCAATTTTCACCCGATTGGTATGGATTGGACGAAAACTGTACGACCCAAGCGGATATTAACTGCAAACAAAATCAAAATGTCAGAGAAAAACAATATTTGTGTCTTTATATTTATATGGTGATTGTAGTGCAAATATTTAAGTTGCAAAATTGTAATAAAATTTAAAAAAATAATTTATTGACAGTATATACTAAATAACTTTATGATGAATAATTGTGGTAAATTGTAAATAAAATTTGATAAAATTATGTATAGTAATAGTAGTTAAATATAAATTTGTATTTATATGAAATAATATGTATATGTAGTTGTTGTTAAATATTAAAACTCAGTTTATTTAATTTCAATTTCTATGTTTATTATATTCTAACTTGACAACTAACTTATTTTATATAGTTCAATTTCAATTAATAACTTTAGTATTTTATTTAATTAATAATTTAAATATAAAAAAAAAATATAACTTTCTATTTTAATTTTTATTTTACACACTTTTAATTATATTAATCGCAAGAGATTTGAATCATTACTGATCACGAGATTTTCTCGTCTTACCATTTTATTGTCTCGCACTTATCAAATGATTAATTGCTGAATTGCATTATCCAATCAAAATCTTACAAGTGTGTAAAAATTAGAATTTTCTAGATGTTACAATATTGCAATTTCAATAATAAAAAAATTAAAAATATTTTTAATTTTTTCATTTTCAATAAAAAAAGCAAATTCCAAAATGATCATCCTTTGAGCCACATGCCGTTTAATAGATAAACTACAATACCCAACACGATACCTACGCGTCAGTACCAATGTCAGCGGAGTGGCCTGTGTGTTTGCCATGGGAGAGTATGTATCGTGTCAGGCATACGCGTTTGTATATAAGTCGCGCCGACGTTGGTATAAACATTCTCAATGTGCAATTTTATGAATCTTAGAAATCATAAAGAATTGTGAACTGATTTCATTTTAATATCAGAATGAAATCTTAAGGAATAATAAGTTATTCAATTATTTATTATTATTATTAGTAGTAGCTGTAGTAAAGTAGTTTTAGTGTAGTATTAGTGAATAACATTAAGCAAAATTATAAAAAAAAAATTATAGATAACTTTCGTCAAGCCATAGATCCAGTTCTGTAAAATCCGGAATCTATATGTTGCCTCTGGAAATGAAGCAGATAAATATTCTCGTTTGAGTTTGGCTCTGGATCTGGAGGATAAACCAAAAAGATCCAGAGGCTGAAGTAAATATCTGCGAAGCAAAAGTTGAAGCCGTTCGTCAACAATATACACAAAATATGAATTACTCACTACCTAAACAATCCTCTCAGAACTATGAGTGTAAGCGAATCCAGGATTTGGAAAAAGCGTTAGCGGAACAGCAACAGCAGATGCAGGAAATGCGCGACCAATTCCAGCGGTTGTATTTGAGCTACGCAGAGCAACAGCTACAGTCAAATCTTATTAGAGCTGTAAAGGATGACTACGGGCAATTCCATCAGCCGGCGGATGAACTAGCTGCGATATCGCCTACTGGTGTTTACCATAGAACGAGAAGAGAGTTAAGTAGCAGTGACGACGAAAATCTAGAGTTACCTGTCGATAATGTCCATCGTCGCAACCAAGTGTCAAATTGGAGGATTCAATTCGACGGAACTGGAAAAGGGTTGACACTGTCCGAGTTTCTCTTCCGTGTGGAAACTCTTACTCGGGGAGACAGCTATCCAGTAGAGAGCTTGGTACTAGCCATCAACCAGCTACTGAAAGGTAGAGCCGATATCTGGTATTGGCAGTTTATCCGGAGGAATCCACACGCGTCTTGGTCCCAGCTGAAATCGGCAATGAAAGTGGAGTTTGACGAAGGCGAGGAGGATGGTGATGTGAAGCGTATGGTGGAAGCATGCACGCAGAAACCGAAGGAGAAATTTTGTGATTACCAGTTGGACATGGAGGGTCAAACCGGTAATTAGAGCGAAACTGGAGAGATAGGTGAGATTGATAGAAATTAGAGCGAAACTGGTGAGAGATAGGTAAGACTGCTGAAGATAAAATCCGTTTAGGAGGGAAATAAATTCCGATATGGAAATTAACAGTAAAGTACCTAATTCGCTAGTCCAAATGCCAATACCAAAGAATTCGTCGAGTAGTCCTTTAGAAATCTTGTCTGTCCAACAAAATGAAAGCGTCCGTCCTAATTTATTTGCTGGTCATGAAAGTAAAAGTAATTTGTCTATCTGTTTCAATTGTGATGACATAGGTCACACCTTTCGAGATTGTCCTTGTCCACTAAATTTTTTTTGTTATAGCTGTGGGTTTAAAAACACCTATGTAAATAGATGTCCTAAGTGCAGGCCAGTTCATGCCCAGGGAAACGGTTACGCGGGAATGCGAACCTGACCTGCTGGAACCCAAACTCCCGTTTCCGTTGACCTCCGTGGTCCAGAAGGACAATAATATTAATGTAGATTTAAGTTCAGAAATGCCTCCTAAAAATAAATTAAATAAATTAGATGAATCAAATAAATTAGATAACTTACATAAAATAAGAAATAGAGCAAAAAAACATTTTGGCGCTAGGAAGCAGATCCAAAGACCGTTTAAAGCAACTTATATAAGACCTGAAGTGGATAATCGTCCCTTTATGAAGATAAAAATTGGCAACAAGAATCATTTTGCGCTGTTAGATAGCGGTGCCAATATAAGTTGCTTGGGAAGGGATGGGGAAGAATTGCTGCAGCAGTTTGGGGTATCGTTCACACCCTTAACTGCTAGTATTTCGATAGCTGATGCTACTAAACAAAATGTCCTTGGATTTGTTTATCTAGACATTGAATTTAATAATATTAAAAAAAACATCAAATTGTTCCTCATTCCTTCCATCAAACGTTCAATCATTCCTGAGATCTATTTTTGGGATGCTTTCAACGCCATACCCTTGGTTGTGTTTAAATATTCGAATTGTAGAAGATGAACATATTTCAAAATAATATAAATGAATATATTTAAAAATTGTTAATAGAAAAGAATTAATAAATTATAGAAAATGAATGTAATTTAAAAAAAAAAAATACTATAAAAAAAAATGATAAGTAAAGAACATATAATAAGCTAAAACAAAATTAGCTAAATATTATATTTTAAAGTTAATTTAAAAAAATTTAAAGGTTAAAGGTTATATTATCGACAGGAAATTTTGAATAAAAATGTAAGATAGAGCATCTATCTTTATGATAAACAAAAAATGTAACTAAAATATTTAAAAAAAAAATAAAAAACTTTATTTGTTCAAGTAGTAAAATTATAAATTGGTATAATTTTATATATACCTTTTATATATCAATTTTTATAAGATTCAATTCTTTTTCTTTTTAGATATATTTTTTTAACAATATTTTTTCTCAACATTTTCTTTCATCATCTTAATTGTTTTTTTTATATAATTATATATTTATTCTTTTACATATATTTTCAAATTTTATTATACATTTTTTTTTGTATATCAATTTCTTTATCAATATTTAACCTCCTTTTTTTAAAAATATTGTGACACCGTGTAATTTTTTTTGTTAAAAAATTTCCTAAAAAAGAAATTAAAAATTATTAAAATAAAATAATTTAAAAAAAATTACTTTGTTAGTTGTTTACGTCTTATCCAACATGACGTCTATTATTTATATACCGGCTTGTCATATCCCTCTAAGAAAATTTACGGTCCGCTTTTAGCGGCTCGTAAACACGCCGTCCTTTATCATATATTCAGACCTCATTTTCGTGCCGTACTTTCGGCTCAAAAACGTAACGCATAAATCGAATTTTGCGGCTCTAAAAAGAAACGCATAAAACGAACGAGAAAAAACCGCTTAACAGAAATTTTTTTCTTTGTTGTTTGTTTTGTTCTCATTATTAATATGTTTGGCTTAGTGAGCAGTACGAATTTCTTTGTTAAAGGCCAGTATGCTACTCGCGATTAGGGAAGATTACCATACAAAATTTAGCTCAGCTAAATATAAGATTACGATTTATCTCGAAATTTCGCTGAAGTAGTACTCCAGATGTCAGCAGACGGCTGAATTAACAATTTTTTCTGTAGGTTGTGGTAGTCATGTTAGTATTGGTTCGAAATTCCCGTCTGGTAGTCATGTTAGTATTGGTTCGAAATTCCCGTCAGCACTGCGGTCTCAGGTTTTTCGGATCAAAACAATAGACAACCTTTGTTGCCCTTGTGGGCCATGTTGTGATTCCGAAGATCAAGAGATAGCGTGATCGAGGAAACAATAGTTTCTTTCGAAATGAAAAATTTGGGAAAAAATATTGATTGTTTCGGGGAGTCGGTTGAGATTTTGAGTGCCGGACGGTCGGGTTTTTGTTTTTTTTGGAAAAATATTTTTTTGGGAATTTGATTTTAAAGTTTTTTTTTAAATTGAAGAAAAGGAAAATTAAAAATTTGTGGTATTAAATTTGTTAAGTATTGGCTGGAAAAAATAATAATAACGACATTTGTGACAAAAAAAAATATTTTTAATTGAAGAAATAAAGTTAAATAAATATATAAAAATAAATTAATTTTGGAAATTAAATAATAATAATAAATTTAGAAAAAAAGGAATTAAATTTATTAATTATTTAGAATAATATAGTATACCGCGTCCGGCACGGCCCTAAAGTTAAAAAGACACTACTAGTAATAATTTATAATAAAAAAATTACAAGATTTGTGTTAAAAAAATATATAAAATAAAAATAAAATTTCCATAATAATATACGGCAGTGAATTATACTGCACTGGCCAGATTCCGCCTAGAACAACAACAACAACAAAAAATAATAATTCCAGTACCCTTAAGGTGGAGGCAGAGCAGCAGCGACAACGTCAACGATTTTTTGTTAAAGATTTGTGGGTTTTTTTTCTTTGGTGGTGATTTTTTTTTTTAAATTTTTTTTAGTGTAGGTACCTTAGGTAGCTGGTTCTGTCCCGACATGTCTGGAGCATGAAGCAGAAATTAACCGGGTACTGTACCAATTGTTTTTCTTATTTAAATATTTATTATGGGTGTCAAGTAAATTATTAGTAGCTTTTGCTTCGTTTTTTTGTAAATTATTTATTTAATTTAATATAAGTTAAGTAAAGTAAGGTCGTGTTATTTATTAATTATTTTCATTTATTTATTTTTTCAATTATTTATACATATTTATACATATTTAATAATAATAAAAAAAAAATTATTAAAATTATATATAAACTTAAAAATTATTCACCACCGATATATTTTTATTTGAATTATATTATTATATTA
This sequence comes from Empis stercorea, assembly GCA_949752835.1. Taxonomy (NCBI): domain Eukaryota; kingdom Metazoa; phylum Arthropoda; class Insecta; order Diptera; family Empididae; genus Empis; species Empis stercorea. The sequence goes on along the minus strand of OX457086.1, from coordinate 39,983,984 downwards.
TTAAAAGAAAAAAAAATTGGAAATCCTCTAGTTTTATTTATTATAATTTATTTGGAATTTTAATTATTTTTTTTGAAAATTCCAAAATTTTTATTATTTTATTGGAGTCGTGTTGGCCTCGCTGGATGGTTGTTGTTGCTGTGTTGTTTTTTTGAATAATGTTTTTTTCTTGAAGTTTTTTTTTTTAAAATGTCTGGCTGATTTTTCATAATTTCCCAGGATGGATCGCACTGGATTTCTGTCCTTCTCTCTCCTCATTCCCCAACCGATGGTGCTTCACTTTAAAGATTTTTTTTTGTGAAAATCTCTATTAGTGAAAGCATCACCGTATTGTTGTATTGATTGCCGTTTGGATCACTGGTCGACTCCCGCCCCATAGACTGAGCAAAGCTGGCAAAACTTAGGAAGAAATCCCAGTGGTCCAAGGAGTTCTAGTATACAAATTTTGGTCTAGCGTTTTTCTTGTGATGCGCTGTTGGTCACCCTAGACCTGGCGCCCACTTCACTAGAACTCCGAAGTTAATTCTCCGACTTACCTTAAGATAACAGGTGGTAATTTTTTTTGACGAAAAATTATCATCGTGTTACAGCTGGCGCCCAAATTCGGCAAATTTGAAAATTTTAATTATTGATGTTGAAATTAATTTTTGTTAGATTTATCAATTTATCAATCATTATATATTATGATTTATCAATCATTATATATTACGAAAATTCATGTTTCAACATGGACTTTTTTTGTTCTCCATCTGAGGTCGCTTAAGTCGGATGGAGGGGCGATCAATACAGCAACGTCTTCCCCTTCCGTGGGTGGTATTCTTCCTTTCCTATGAGGAGGATCCGAGGTTGTTCCAATTTATTTCTGTCTGGTAGTTAGATAAGGGTTTTGGTTGTCCATTTACCTGTCCTACCAGTGTCCTTTGTTTTATTTATTTTGGGGGGGTTAGAAACTGCGTTAAGGTGGTCCTTAACGTATCCTCCCCAAAGTGTCCGTTCGCTAGTTAGACACCCGTTTTTAGTAATCTAAAAAGGGGGTCCTAGCATGTGTGTGTTTTTGTGTTCAACGTAGGTTGAACTTTGTGTGAATTGGGACGGCCAAAGATTTTTTTTGTATTGTTGGGGGAATATTTCTCATTGAAGTTTCCTTTCTCCCTAACCCTATTCCTACCTTACCCCTTCCCTTCCCTGTCCATTGAAAAGAGAAATCCTAGAGCATCCATTCTGGGGGGTTTAAAAATTACGTATTTGGAAATTTTAGATTTTTTTTTATTATTTTGGATTTATGATTTTGTGTTTTTTTTTGCTGAGATTATTTTTGTGTTCGAGACTTTTTTTTTGTTATATTTTTTTTTGAAAATTATTTTTGTTCCGTTGGTTCCTCGACCGAGAAGCGCTTACGGAGTGAAAATTTTGTGGAAAATATCGGAAATAGAGGAAGATAAAATTAACAACGAGTAGTGTTAGTTTTTATTTAGTATTTTTGTCTCTTTATAATTTATTTTTACAATAATTGTTAGTGTATATTTAGTATTTTTTTTTATTCGTTATTTATTAGAGTTTTGGTTTTTGGCTCTACACAAAAATGTTGTAGATTATCATCCAGAGGATGAGGAGTCAAAACGCGAAGCAATAATCCTAAGTTCAATGGAACAAATAGTGGATTATTGTGGGTTTTTAATGACACTTTTGGGGGATCAATTAGAGAAAAGGGTGGGGGATCAATTAGAGATCAATTAGTCCTCCATTAGCATCGATTTCTAATCTAATGAAAATTAGTTTTGAGATAAAGCATCGTCCTCTAATGTGTCAATTGGGTGCATTACAAGCAATTGCCAGTTTAGTATATTTAGATCATGCAGCTCATGGTCCTAAACCACAAGATGAATGTTGCAATTCATTACGGCGTTATGCATTAATGGCATTAACAAATTTAACATTTGATGACGGTAATAATAAAGCATTACTATGCTCCAATAAGGAATTTATGGTAGCTCTAGTGGAGCAATTAGATTCCGCACCAGATGATCTCCTCCAAATAATAGCAACTGTTTTGCTTAATTTATCGGGGCAAGCTAATAGTAACATGAAAGCGATATTAAGTGCAATTGGAACTGTAACAGCCTTGGCTAAAGCTGCAATGAAAAATAATAATGAAACTATTTTAAAAACTATTTTGTCAGCTTTATGGTATCTATCAGCACATAGTAGAATCAATAAATGAATTTTAGAATAGAAAATTATTTTTCTATTCTAAAATTCATTAAAAATTATTCAAATGCGCATATAAATATTTTTTTTCTATATATTTTCTTCCCCCCTTACACTTCTGTACCAAGAATAAGAAATAAAAAAAATTACAATAACAAATATACACAAATTTGCCATTTTGAATTGTTTCAGTTATTCAAATGTAGATGACCCTGTTAAATCAAAAATATGATTTATGTCCCTACTATATTTTAGTTAGCACTTCTCTCGTCGCCACGATTAAAAAAAAATCAGTCAAGTGGGACTGCTATATAAATTTATATACAAAGGTATTAGTCAGTTGTAAGAATAGTTAAAATTTTTTTTTGTTATTTATTATAGGTGATTATATTTAATTATTTAATTATTAGTTAGAGAATATAGTTATTTCTTCGGTAAATTTATAATTAATATAGGTTATTTATTATTTATATTATTTATAGTAGTATTTAGTTTTGGTTAGGTATTTATTAGGTGTTATTTATTTAGGTTATTATTATTTTTGGTATTTATATTTATGTAGCATTTATTATAAGACATCTGGGGTGTGGCGAGTCGGTGTTTCCAAGCCTGTCTGGAAAGCTAAGCTCCAGATAGGTCTGTTTTTTGACACTGTGTAATTTTTTTTGTTAAAAAATTTCCTAAAAAAGAAAATAAAAATTATTAAAATAAAATAATTTTAAAAAAATTACTTTGTTAGTTGTTTACGTCTTGTCCAACATGACGTCTATTATTTATATACCGGCTTGTCATATTCCAGATGTCAGCAGACGGCTGAATTAAAATTTTTTTCTGTAGGTTGTGGTAGTCATGTTAGTATTGGTTCGAAATTCCCGTCAGCGCTGCGGTCTCTTGATTTTCGGATCAAAACAATAGACAACCTTTGTTGCCCTTGTGGGCCATGTTGTGATTCCGAAGGTCAAGAGATCGCGTGATCGAGGAAACAATAGTTTTTTTCGAAATCAAAAATTTGGGAAAAAATATTGATTGTTTCGGGGAGTCGGTTGAGATTTTGAGTGCCGGACGGTCGGGTTTTTGTTTTTTTTTGGAAAAATATTTTTTTGGGAATTTGATTTTAAAGTTTTTTTTTTAAATTGAAGAAAAGGAAAATTAAAAATTTGTGGTATTAAATTTGTTAAGTATTGGCTGGAAAAAATAATAATAACGACATTTGTGACAAAAAAGAAAATATTTTTAATTGAAGAAATAAAGTTAAATAAATATATAAAAATAAATTAATTTTGGAATTTAAATAATAATAATAAATTTAGAAAAAAAGGAATTAAATTTATTAATTATTTAGAATAATATAGTATACCGCGTCCGGCACGGCCCTAAAGTTAAAAAGACACTACTAGTAATAATTTATAATAAAAAAATTCCAAGATTTGTGTTAAAAAAATATATAAAATAAAAATAAAATTTCCATAATAATATACGGCAGTGAATTATACTGCACTGGCCAGATTCCGCCTAGAACAACAACAACAAAAAAATAATAATTCCAGTACCCTTAAGGTGGAGGCAGAGCAGCAGCGACAACGTTTTTTTTGTTAAAGATTTGTGGGTTTTTTTCTTTGGTGATGATTTTTTTTTTAATTTTTTTTAGTGTAGGTACCTTAGGTAGCTGGTTCTGTCCCGACATGTCTGGAGCATGAAGCAGAAATTAACCAGGTACTGTACCAATTGTTTTTCTTATTTAAATATTTATTATGGGTGTCAAGTAAATTATTAGTAGCTTTTGCTTCGTTTTTTTTTGTAAATTATTTATTTATTTTAATATAAGTTAAGTAAAGTAAGGTCGTGTTATTTATTAATTATTTTCATTTATTTATTTTTTCAATTATTTATACATATTTATTAAAAGTATTAAAGTTTTCTTTTGACCCCATAATAATAATTATAAAAAAAAAAGAATTATTAAAATTATATATAAACTTAAAAATTATTCACCACCGATATATTTTTATTTGAATTATATTATTATATTATTAAAAGAAAAGAAAATGGAAATCCTCTAGTTTTATTTATTATAATTTATTTGGAATTTTAATTATTTTTTTTGAAAATTCCAAAATTTTTATTATTTTATTGGAGTCGTGTTGGCCTCGCTGGATGGTTGTTGTTGCTGTGTTGTTTTTTTTGAATAATGTTTTTTTCTTGAAGTTTTTTTTTTTAAAATGTCTGGCTGATTTTTCATAATTTCCCAGGATGGATCGCACTGGATTTCTGTCCTTCTCTCTCCTCATTCCCTAAACGGTGGTGCTTCACTTTAAAGATTTTTTTTTGTGAAAATCTCTATTAGTGAAAGCATCACCGTATTGTTGTATTGATTGCCGTTTGGATCACTGGTCGACTCACGGCCCATAGACTGAGCAAAGCTGGCACGAATAATTAAATAAATAAATTTTGGTCTAGCGTTTTTGTTGTGATGCGCTGTTGGTCACCCTAGACCTGGCGCCCACTTCACTAGAACTCCGAAGTTACCTCCTCCGACTTACCTTAAGATAACAGGTGGTAATTTTTTTTGACGAAAAATTATCATCGTGTTACAATATTTATTTTAATATTAAATAATTTTCAATATTTTAGTTACATTTTTTGTTTATCATAAAGATAGATGCTCTATCTTACATTTTTATTCAAAATTTCCTGTCGATAATATAACCTTTAAGCTTTAAATTTTTTAACCTTTAAATTTTTTTAAATTAACTTTAAAATATAATATTTAGCTAATTTTGTTTTAGCTTATTATATGTTCTTTACTTATCATTTTTTTTTATATTTTTTTTGTTTTAAATTACATTCATTTTCTATAATTTATTAATTCTTTTCTATTAACAATTTTTAAATATATTCATTTATATTATTTTGAAATATGTTCATCTTCTACAATTTATAATTCAATAAAGAGTTTCTGTTAAATATATTCATTTTTTTACTATATTTTTCTTTTCATTTCATTTTCCAAATTAAATTTCAATATATATTAGTTTTGTCCCTGTGTAATTCTTTTTTTTATTCCATAATGAATTAATTTGCTACTTTCGTCATTTCCTCTTTTAGAACCCTGCCCTCACCTGGGTAAGTGTTTTCTACCATAATTGTATAAGCCTCAAATTTTTGTAATAGCCTACTTCCAAAATTTTCTACCCCCTCGTCCGGCCCTAGGTAACACTCCTCTACTTCCCTAGCTAATTGAAGAAGGTCTTTATAAGGAAGGAAGTGGTTACTCAAAATGCTTTTGAATTTATCAAAATCAGTTATGTTTTTATTTTGGAAAAGTGCATTCGTTTTTCCTCTCAATTTGCTTCTCACTAAATCAGTTAGGATAAATGCTCTTCGTGTATCTTCCGTAATATAGTAAGCTTCCTCAGCTAAAGTTAGGAAGTTTTGTAAGTCTAGAGCAGGATTGTCTCCTGTTCCAGAAAATATTGGGACATGTGCTAAAAAAGTTTTGAATGTCTCAGTGACTGACAACATTCCGTCACTAAAAGACATATTTACCGTTTGATGAAATCTTTCGTTTCCTTGTCCTAAATGTATTGTGTTATTTTGTCGTAATGGTGGTGTTAGGGATTTTGGAAAGGGCTCATAAATCCTTTATGGGAAATCATATATGTGTGGTTCTCTTATTGTCCTAAATTCGCTAGGGGGCGCCTTAGCGTCCCGTAATATTGGTTGACCAAAAGTGATTTGGTCATTAATATTTGATTTTACCCGTTCCTTGTTTGGGGTAGATCCTAACAAATTTCCCTCCACGCCAGATTTGTCCTCTTCCTCTAAAATATTTAGACTGGGCTTTGGGTAAGTTTTCTTTGACCTAAGTACCCTGAAACTACTTGTTTTTTTGGTACCGCACTTCCTGCGGCGCCTTTTTGTTCCTCAAAAACTGATCATTGTAAGGGCGTGGATATCATAATTGAAGTATTGCTTGAATCAGTAGTAGAGTTATTTTTTGGGCTTGTGTTAATGAATGAAAATCTCTCAATTTTTTTAGAGAATTTCCTAATACTTTTCTCCATTAACTAGCCAAAACAACAAAAACTTATTTTCCTTTAAGTTCGGATCTAACGATCCAAAAAAAACCAAAAAGACAAAGAAAATCTAAAAAAAAAAAAAGTTATACGAAAAAAACGATTTATAATGCTATTTTCATTTCTTTTTATTTTATTATATACACTCTTAACAACATAATATAAAAATTCTAAAAAACAAAGTATTTATACAAAAAAAACAATTTCTTTAGTTATTCTTTTAACCAAAGGAGCCTTTTGTTGCAAACTATACAATGATAAGGCCTTTTTTCAAATTTGGGATAAGTAGCACGTTGCCAGTTGTGTCTGAGATAATAGAATATAAGGATAGGCTATATTAGTGATTTTACACTATAAAATGAATTTTCTATTGAAGTACTTTTTTTGCTCTTTCCTATTTGAAAAAGCCCGCATAGGTCTGTCTCACTCCCTCTAAATATAAGTATGGTATCCGTTAATATAAAATTAATATAAAAAAAGTAAAAGGTACAGTTGAAATATTTGAGGTAAAAAAAAAATATTATATGGGTAAATTTAATTTTGGTTCTAAATTGATATTTTATTATAAATATAGCTAAAATTATATTGAATTTAAGGACATTTTATTTTATTAACCTTCATCCCACCCTTGTGTAGAAAACTACACAAATACCATCTTCTTTTCAATTTTTTTTAAAAACCGCAGATTGAAAAATAACGGTATTTCGTGACTTTATTTCTACTACCATTCTAAGAAGAAAAGAACTATTTCCAGGTTAAAATATCATTCTTAGTTTGTATAATTTTAAAAGTTACGTTGTCTATCCTCGTGTGTAGAATTCTACACATATGGACTTTTAGACACTTTCAATGACATTGAGGCTTTTGGTTGTTTGATCGTAAGTGAATAATTTGAATTCTTATTGAATTCACAATACACATCAAGCAACCAAACTCACGATCAAGCAACCAAAACCTTAAAAAAAAATAAAAATTCATATATATAGAAATCTACACACGACGTAAAATTTTCTTAGAATAAAAGAAAAAGGCAATGAACATAATAGAAATGATCTTTAAAAATGCATTGAAAAAAAATTAATTTTACTCTTTTTGTTTAATAAAATAAAATTAGAACATCAGCTTTTTTTATTTCAATCCCAAAAAAGAAATTAACCATTGAAAATATACTGATATTTCCATATGTGTAGAAATCTACACACGAGGGTAGACAACGTAAGTTTTTTTGAGGATGAGATGAAGGTTAAAGGCGCCCTTCGTATTTTCCTAAAAATGTTCAATTGTAAAAATTTTATATTGACAAATATATTGGGAATCTTATTTATTTTTAAATTTAGTTATATCTAATTATTCTTGGAATAATATATTTTATAATTACCGCAGGTAAAATATAAATATTAATGAAAACGGTATAATTATTTTTAACTTCAATAAATTCATATAAAAATAAATTAATTTGTTATATAAAACATAGTAATACGCATTTCTCTGTTCACAATAAAGGTTGATAATGATTTTTCTGTATTAAAAACATTAATTTTCTTGTTATAATAATTAAAAATTAATAAATTTTAATTTTGTGTACATTTTGTAAAGAAACTAGTACCTTATTATTTTATAACAGTACAATTTATTTTACTATTTTTGTTGTTAGAACGGCAACTGTTTAAATTTTTCAAATTAATATGAAAAATAATTTTGTGTTTGAAAAAATTGAAATTTATTAATTAAAAATTTGTTTTTGAAGAGAAATTAAGAGTGATAATTAAGAATTACTAAATTAATAGAGAAGTGGAATTATTAATCTTAACATAAATATCAAGCGTAGTGTTTAATTATGTGAATACAAAGCAAATCTTCATTCTACTGGAATATCTTTTTATAGGTGATTTATGATTATAGAAATGTATAAATTTAATTGGTAAAAACCATATTAAACTATTTCTTGAAACATAAGTTAAAGTTTATTTTAGAAAAGTTAATAATTTAAAAAAATATATTTTATATTTTTTTGTGATGAAAATTTTAACCAATCAGAATTAGGCTAGGGCAGTTTTCAGTGACATGAGCTTTTCGTTTATTTTTAAAAATTAATTAATTGCATTTTAATTTTACTTCACTTTTGGGGATCAATTTCAGTTCACTTCTGTGAGATACTTCTAATTCATGATGTTTATCATTTTGTTCGTGTTTTTCGTTTGTGAAGTTAAAACGATAATTTTTTTAAAGCAAATATTTTAAAAATAAATATAATTATAGTAAGTGAACATTTTGGAGTTATAAAATGGAAAAATTAAACATATGATAAATTTAAGGAGAAATATTTATTATCTTTTATAAATTGGGACATTTTGTAATAAAAATTATTATTAAAAAACATTAATTAATTGCATTTTAATTTTACTTCAATTTTGGAGATTCATTTCAGTTCACTTCTGCGAGATACTTCTATTCAGAAACTTGAGTTGCTTTTGATTTAAAATTCTGTCTCAGTTTTGCTTCACTTTTGCGATACGTTTTTGAAATACGAAAGAGAGCTTACGTCATAAACAATTCAATTGAATCGTTTACGAAGTTACCATAGAAAAAACATGCTCACAATTACATACTATCTGGCCAAATTGTTTATCGTCCAACCCATGTACTGAGCGTTCAACAAAAATTTATTTCGGCTAAATTCGCTAACCCTTGGGTTAAAGCTTGGGCTACAATGTGCCGATCAGTCGGTACCGATCAGTTCAGTTCCTTTCCGAATCGATTCGTTAAGTGGACTGGCTACATAGCTTCCGACACCAACCGATTCAATTTGTCAGTTTGAAGTTTTGTAGTGTCAAAAAGAAAAAAAATTGGTGACGTTTTGTGTCGAAAAAAAAATTATTTTTATAAAAATGGATAATTTAATGTTTGTTAAATAATTAAGGATATAATTTAATATCCTCAATAAACTTTTCTTCATCCATCATATTGAAAATATTGGCGCCGATTAACCTAACCTAAATTATATTGACTGACATATCATTTCTCATGAAGTTAGCTTCAGTAGGGACCGTGAAAGTTCAATCGTTCCGAACTCTTTCCATTCGTTCTGTTCCGAATCGATCAGTTCCAACCTATTGTGTTCAGCCAATCGATTTTCCATACAAAATATATGAAGACGTCAAATTTGGAAATTACTGAACTGATCGGTACCGAACTGATCGGCACATTGTAGCCCAAGCTTAAGTGCAAGATCGTCGCTGCAGTTGGTACGGTAACCAACGAACTATATATTATAGAAGCCTAAAGAGGTTATGTTTTCATATAAATGAATGGTCCCAACATCTGACAGTGACGCTGGGGTAAAATGATAGTTGGCGGATATAAATTTAATAATTAAGCCAGGTACTATTTGGTGTAAAAAAAATTCTCAAATTTTTATTTGCATAAAAATTATTTGCTCGTTATTCTCAAATTTTTATCCAACAACTGTCATTTTACCCCAACATTTAAAAAAATCCACCTGTGATATTTTACGAATAATTGTTTTTATTAGTATTATTCAGTTTATTTATTCGGTAGTTATTATTATTTATTAGTATTAGTTTATTTACAATTATATGTTATGAAGGATGGGTTATTATTAGTTATTTTATTATTTATTTGTTAATCGTTTACACTTATATGTAAGTAGGTTAGTTCTGTGTTATTTATTAGTATCGTTAGTGATATGGCTACCAACCTTAATTCAGTATGGCATTAGAATAAGTCTAGGAATTAATTAGTTATAAGACATTTTTTTTATTTATTTATTATTTATTATTAGTTAAATTTATTAGTATAAGGTAGTAATAAGATTTATAAAAAAAAACATTTTTGTGTTAAATTATTATGGGTTTGATGGTATTTAATTATTTATTGAGTACTATGGTTATAATAAGTATATTGGTTATTATACCCTAGACACACCAAAAATGGAAACCAAAGTTTTCGCGAAAACTAGACCTGAAAACTTTCATAGTGATACACCAAAAATGGAGCGAGATTTCGTTTTCGAATGTCAAATTATGAAAATTATTTATTTAAACAACTCTACGTAAAAACCAAAAAAAATAGTAATTATTTGTTTTTAATGTCAAATTTTGATTTAATTATATTAAAAATTATTTAATACAATTTAATTTTTCTTCTTTTTTTTTAAATTTTTTTTATTTTTTTTTATTTTTCACAAAAATGGCTACTTTTGTATGGAAACTTAGCTATGCCAACGTATCTTCTGTTTTGTCATAGATGGCGCTAAATTTTCGTGAAAACCTTACAAATTTGTAGGTTTCGTGTTTTCAATTTATTCCTGAAAACTGTAGTAAAACCTTATGAATTTCCATTTTTGAACTTTGAAAACACGAAAACTGAGTTTTCGGTCCGGTGTGTCCCGGGTATTAGTTACATTTTTTTGTGTATTACCCCCGAAATACTCTCAACATACAACGGCAACGCGCTACAGCGCAACATTTACAACGGCGTTGCAATTACCCTCAAAGTTCTGTTGTTGCGGCAGTGAAAATTGTTAAATTAAAATGTACCTGTTAGATGACTAACCTAGCGTTCCCATTAAAAATTTTAGTTTTTAGTTTTACAGGATTGTATGAAAAAAAAACTTGACAAAAAAAAAATCCGTCAAGTTGGTACTGTTTTTTCGCATAAGAAAAAGTTAAATCAATTTTAACTTTTTCATAAAATTTTCATAAGAAAATAGGCTTGAAGTTGGCGGCGAATTAAATTCCAAATATTGTTTTTTTTTTAATTTGTCAAGTTTTGTTTATTTATTTATTGTCGTGAAATTAAAATGGTTCAAATAATTAAAAAAAAAATAGAGTGTGTATAAAAAAAGGAAATTTAACATAAATAATAATAAAAAGTTTTATATATAAAATTTAAAGACTATAAAAATATATTTAGAGTTCTGCTCTGTCTGTAAAAGAGAAAGCACATATATTAGAATCGTGAAAGTAATTTTTAATTTTCTTAGTTAAGTATTTAAAGCAAAATCAAGCGATATTTTTGTGAACTTCAATCGTCTGACGACGATGTTAATTCAATTAAAAAGCATATCAAGATTAAAATTAAATCTGCTCCTCTCACCACAATGAGCACTACAAATAGATTTGCACCATTAAGTCAGTTAATGGATAATGAATTGATGGACGAAGAAGCTACAAATCTTCAGTCTAGAAGCAACTTAATTAAAAAGGTACGTTTACCACCGATAAATATTTGTATGAAAACCACTTCTGAAATCCACCAAAAGCTTAAAATGCTTAATATTAAGGATTATTACCTAAAAAATTGCAGTATTGGCACTAAAATAATATGTAACACACTGGAAGTGTACAACAAAATCTTCGAAACATTAGCTAAAGAAAATGAAAACATGGCTGATGTTAATAATAAATGGAAATTCTTCAGTCATGAAGTAGCTGCTGAAATACCTTTTAAATTTGTGTTGCACGGTTTAGATAACAATGTTGATTGTAATTTTGTTAAAAGTGAAATTATAAAACTTGGGTTCGGAAGTTGTATAGATGTAAGGGAAATGGCGATTAAAACATTTAAATATCAAAATCAAAAAACATTTATAATATATTTCACCAAAAACACAGTTAAATTAGCTGATCTAAAAACAAAAGCGAAAGCAATTAATTACACTATTGTGAAGTGGAGTATTTACAAAAAGAAATCCCGTGGTCTGATCAGATGTTTTAATTTTCAGACCTTTGGACACGGAGCCAAAAAATGTCATCTAGAAACCAAATGTAGCATATGTGCTGAAAGTCACCTCACTGCAAAATGTAAACAACAATCCGTCAATATTGATGAACAACAACTTAAATGTGCAAATTGTGGCCGACCACACAAATCGAGCTTTTCAGATTGTCCAGCCAGGAAAAGTTACATTGAGCTTAGGCAAAAGCTTCAAGAGAGACAGAAACGTCCATTGTATAGACCATCGCATCAATCTAAATCTATCACAAATAATAGTAACTTATATCCCACGCAACAACAAATGTTTAACACTGCGAGAGTAAATGATAAACAAACTAACGCTAGTGTATTATCAAATAATCAAAATAATGAGCTTTTTACTTATCAAGAGATAAGTATAATTTTCAATGAATTACTAACTAAATTAAAAGATTGTAAGAGTAAGATTGATCAAATCAATGTAATAGCTCATGTAACCTTTAAATATGTATATAATGGGTGCAGTAAATAATTATTTGAATGTATTATTTTGGAATGCTCAGAGCATTGCTATTAGACCAAAACAATTAGAGCTTTTTCACATTTTAAAAGAAGAAAATGTACACGTTGCTGCTTTAACTGAAACTTGGTTAAAAGATGATAATAAATTTCAAAATTCAAAATATAATATTTATAGAAAAGATCGTCAAGATCAAATTTATAAAAAAGGTGGCGGAGTTGCTTTAATAATTAAAAAATCCTTATCTCACTCTCCTCTACCATCTTTAAATACCAAATGTTTTGAAACGGTTGGAATTAAAATCAGTTTAAATAACAAAGATTTAATTATTGTTGCTGCTTATTTTAGAGGGGGTAACTCTACTAAAGATATAGAAAATAATTTTAAACATGATCTTGGCATATTTAATAACATAGTTGGTAATTTCATGATTATAGGGGATTTTAATTGCAGACATAGAAATTGGAATTGTGCTAAAAATAATATTTGGGGCAGACTGTTAGACAATAAACTAACAAATAGTAGATTTTCTGTTACATACTGCAACACCTACTTATTTTCCAAATAGAAGTAATGGTAATCCATCAACTATTGACTTAATTCTTACCAATTATTCTGCGTATATTGATTCTCCTCTAACGTTAAATAAACTAAATTCGGACCATCTACCAGTATTATTTATACCGCTATACTTTCATCTGGAAAAAATCCAGATAACATCATAAATAACGTTGAACAAGCTTTTGAAGTTGTTAGAAAATACTATTATAAATGGAAAATTAAGATCAATTCTAACAAAACACAAGGCATATTTTTTACTAGAAACAGAAAAAAATCGTTGATTCCTAGTAGAAATTTAAAAATTGACAATATCAATATACCATGGGAAAATTCGGTCAAATATTTAGGGCTGTATATAGATATAAAATTGACATACAAAACACATATTGAACAAACAATAAATAAATGTAATAAATTAATAAAAATGCTATATCCACTCATACATATGTAGGAAATCTAAGCTAAGTATAAGCATTGACTAATAATAATATATAGACTTATAAAGTAGAACAAAAAAAATTTCCACTTTCTGATTTGACTTTCCTAATCTAATGTAAAAAATCAACGTTCAACGTGCGTTTTTTGTTATATATTTTCGTTAGATTAGGAAAGGAAATATTTATGTATGAATATGAATGACTAATATGAGAGCATGCGTGAGAGGATAATTTTTTTTATATTGAAAAAAAACGGATTTTTTTGTTTTCGCATATATGATTGCATTGTATAATCTTATATGAATAGTTTTGTTGGTATTCGTACAATTGAAAATTTTCTAATTCATAAATAAATTCTAATTTTCAATTTTTAGCAAAAAGAAAATAGTTTCTTCTATATTGTAAGAATAGTACAGGCGTTTGGGTATTTTTGGTAATATTGATTAAAAAATGGGAATACATTTAAGAATAAATTAGAAGTTTTTTAAAAGGAATTAAACATGTTTAGAAATATGTATTTTTATCTTTTCTAAATTGAATTAATAAATTTTCAATTTCAATTCAACTTTTTTCAAATTAAATTAAATTAAATCTAACCAAATTTTAAAATATAGTTTTAAAATTTATGAATATAATATTGTATAATCAGAAAATATTATTAATTTATTGAATATATTGTATAATCATAAAATATGCAATATATTTTTTAATCGATATTACCAAAAATACCCAAACGCCTGTACTATTCTTACAATTATTTATTAAGAAACTATTTTCTTTTTGCTAAAAATTGAAAATTGGAATTTATTTATGAATTAGAAATTTTTCAAATGCACGAATACCAACAAAACTATTCATAAATATATACAATACAATCACATATATGAGAAAACAAAAAAAATCCGTTTTTTTTTCAATATAAAAAAAATTATCCTCTCACGCATGCTCTCATATTAGTCATTCATAATATTTCCTTTCCTAATCTAACGAAAATTTATAACAAAAAACGCACGTTGAACGTTGATTTTTTAACTTAGATTGGGAAAGTCAAATCAGAAAGTGGAAATTTTTTTTGTTCTACTTTATAAGTCTATATATTATTATTAGTCAATGGTATAAGTAACAAAATGATTTTATTCCAACAAATTTTTCAAAGCGTTATGTTATATGGTTGCGAAATATGGGGTAAATGCGCGAAAACGCATATAAATAAAATGCAAACTAAACAAAACCAAATTTTAAAATTGATGCATAATTTACCTTTCTATTTCTCAACGGTGAAATTACATAAAGTTTCAAACACTAAATTTCTTATTCATAAAATCGAAAGCAATATAGAAAAATTCGAACTAAAATCAAAAAGCTTTGCTAACCCATTAGTTAAAAGATTATATTAAGAAAAGCCAAATGTGTACATTTTCTTTTTAGCATTAGTTTAGTGTAGTACAATATAGTTATAAGCAAAAAAAAAAAAAAAAAAATAAAACTAAAAAATTTTAAAAAAAATATTATAAAACTAATTAAATTTCAATAAGGTTTTTGCCATTTTCCTTAAGCACAAAATACATAAAGTCAAATACGATAAAACTATTATTTTATTAAAGCAAACTAAAATTATTTGTAGTTGTAAAGGTAGTCCTAAAACTCTATAGCAAAATTATTAATTGAGAATTTGTAAATACATATATTAAGGCAATAAATACAATAAATAATAATAATAAAATATATTTAGACCATTATTTGTACTTTAAAATTTAATGAAAAAATTATAGTGTGTTTTATATTTGTTTATAGTGTTTATATTTATTAATAGTTTTTAAGTGTTTATATTTATTATTATATTTATTACAAAATTAAAAAGTGTTCATATTTATTAATAGTTATATTCATCGTAATGGAAGACAGCTTAATAAATATGGTTGAAAAATATCGTCATATCTATGATAAAACAAACAAATTATATAAAAATAGAGTAGCAGTAAATAATGCTTGGGAGGAAATATCTGAAGTATTAAAAATTGAAAGTAATTTATTTATTTTGTTTTATATATATGTAGAATAATATGATATAAATTATATTAAATTTTCTTACAGAAGAAGAATGTCAAAAGAAATGGACAAATCAGTAGTATAGATATGTATGTTCTGGCACAGTTTTTTCCATACAAAACTACAAAATAATCAAGTTTTTTGAAAATTTAAAATTGTCTCAGTTGAGCCAGAACATACATATACTTTTCGACATAAAATCTTCACAACACAACTTTTTTCCATTTTGCTTTGTCCCGATATCCACATATATTTTTTGCACAATTCACGCACATACTTTTTAGAATTCACTTCGACGGTATATAATCCGAATATAAGTTTCACTTTCAATTTAAAATCAAATAAAATTTACTACACCACAATAAATTCACGCATAGTAACTTTTTTTCGCTTTTGTGGTCTACCATATAGATATGTTCCTTCTGGCTGACTATTTTCCATACAAAATACAAATTTTTTTTGAAAATTTAAAATTCTCAGTTGAGCCAGAAAATCCATATACTTTTCAATATAAAATCTTCACAACACAACTTTTTTTCATTTTGATTTGTCCCAATATCCACATATATTTTTTGCACAATTCAAGCGCATACTTTTTCGAGTTTTCTTCGACGGTATATAATCCGAATATAAGTTTCACTTTCAATTTTAATAAAATAAAATTTACTATACCACAAAAAATTCACGCATAGTAACTTTTTTGTATTCTCTTTTGTGGTCTACCATATAAAACTTTTACACATTTGGTTTATTAAAAATTATTTCATTTCAATTTCATATAACGAAAAATTTGTTTTAATTTGTATATTAAAAAATTATTTTCCTGATTTTGAACTTGCATTTAAACATTATGACATTGTAATCAATATTATCTTATATATATATATATATATATTAAAATTATTTTACAGAAATTTTTTTTCTGCGTTATATTTTCTACTGCTTTATACCTATTTACATTTTTAGAAAAAATTTTCTGTTGTTTGATAAAAAGTAGAATAATGCGTATAACAATGTGAATTTTATAATAATTGGATTTATAGTTGAGATAATGGAAAAAATTCTTATAAAAGGAACTGAATTTTAAAGCAAAAATTTGTTTTAGATTTGCATTCTAACATTAAACAAAACCAATTATAGGAACGAGCAATCAGTTATAAGTTTAAGTAATAATTTTTTATAATTTTATAATATAATGAGTGTAGATCAAAAAATTGAAATTATCAGTAATTTTTTAAATGAATATAGCGAGTATATGGATTATACAAACTTTAAAAAATTTGAAAAACTTTTGGAGGAATTAAAATATGCAAAACACAATGGGAGTACAAAATCTAAATATGGTAACCACTTCACTAATTGCATTTGGTCACAAAATGAAGCTACATCAGGTCCAGATACTTGTTCTTGTGTTACATTAAGCTTTAAATTTAGAGACGCAGTCGAAGTTATGGAAAACTTTAAAAACAAATTTGAAAATTTAATAAGCAGATTAAAAAATTTAAAAATATAAGAAATGTTGCCATTTTTACATTCATTTACTATGATTATTGTTAAAGTGAAAGATGTTTGCGGATAAAATTCTTCTAATAATTAATTTAGTCAGCTAAACGAATAAATAAACCAACAAGTCCAAGCTGCTTTTTACGACTGACACAGATGACAGTAAGTATTTATTACATTATATATATTTACAAGATTAGAGTGCGTTCAGAATATTACGACAATTAATTATATATATGGCAGTGTTTAGACTAGTTTTTACGTTACTTACAATTTTGTTTAATATTAAAATTTTATTAAATGTTGCAATACAAAAACTAACACCCCTTCTCAACATAAAAAAATTTTAAAATAAATTCAGCACTCTTGTATGTTTTCTTATTTTTGGACCATCCAGTGGTTTAGTCAATAAATCGGCGACCATATCATTTGTCGGGCAGTATGTAGCTGTTATTTCCTTCATAGTTATATATTCGTGGACGTATTTGTATTTGATATCTATGTGCTTTACACGCTGATGACAAGCACGGTCATTTAATAATTTGATGCACCCTTGGTTGTCTTCGAAAAATTTTATAGGAGTTTGTACTATATGGTCAAAATCTTTTATTAGTCGCACTATCCAAATGAGATCACGTAGTGCTTCAGCAAAAGAGATAAACTCCGCTTCAGTTGAAGATAGTGATACTTAAGCTTGTTTTCGACTCGTCCATCCTATTAATGCACCCCTAAAAATAAAACAATACCCTGTATTTGATTTTCGATCTACCTGATCACCTGCCCAATCAGCATCAACATAACAGCAAAGATCTGTATCGTCTTTATATTTACCAAGTTTTAATTTGTATGATTTTGTGGCTTTCAGGTATCTCAAAACCCGCTTTACCTCGTTCCAATCGCTTTGTGTTGGATTATTTACTTTTCTTGCTAATATAGATGTAGCGTAGCAATATCAGGTCTAGTATTGGTTGATAAATAGAGCAAGGATCCTATTGCACTGCGATAAATTTCTTGTGATTCAAAAATTTTTTTATTATTAGTGGTTTCATTTAGGTAGCCAATATTCATTGGTACGGTTGAGTCCTTCGCATTTTCTAAATTAAATTCTTGTAATTTGGTTGAAATGTATTTTTCTTGATGCATGTAGAATATATCATTCTCATCTCTTCCAAATTGAATACCAAGATAGTATTGTAGTATGCCAAGATTTTTGATAATGAGTTCGGTATTCATCAACATTTCGAAATCTTCAATAAGTTTCATGTCAGTTGCAGCTACGACAATGTCGTCAACATGATTGGATATATATATGTCATGTAGTTTTTTTTTTTTTTTTATATAGACATGAATCATTTTCACTTTGAATATAAAAATTTTTCTTCATTATCGAGTCAAACTTTTTATTCCACTCCTTTGCGCCCTGTTTAAGTCCATATAAATTCTTTAAAAGTTTACATACCTGATTAGCATCACTGGTTGAAAAACCTTTAGGTTGTCTCATGTAAACTTCATGTGACAGATCCCCATTCAAATAAGCTGTCTGGATGTCAAAATGTCTAACTTTCATTTTTCTACTTCCAGCTACTGTCAACAGAATTTTTAATGTAATTGGACTAGCCACCGGCGCAAAAACTTCATCGTAATCTATACCAAATTTTTGAGAGAAGCCTTGAGCAACTAAACGAGCTTTAAACTTAACTATATTGCCAGTTTGATTAGTTTTTGTTTTATACACCCATTTGCATCCAATAGGTCTTACATTTGGAGGTAACTTGGTGATTTCCCATGTGCCGAAATTATAAAGTGAGTTTATTTCATCTTCCATAGCTTTAATCCAATTTGCAGAATTTGGACCACTCATTGCTTCTTCGTACGTAGTAGGGTCGGAATAGTTTTGTTGTGTAACATTGTTTATTTCCATGATTAATCTTTTTGGTGGTATACCTTTATTTTGTCGGTTAGAACATCTGGCGCCTTCATTTTCTTGAAATTCTTCCCCTTCTGAAACAGGATCAACTGTTAAATTTTCTTGATTAACATCAGTTTGAGGTTGGATTTCTTCTTCTTCTGATTTCTTCTTCTTCGGAATCAAAGTCAAGCACTTCCGCTTTATTGCGTATTTTTGGATCATAATCTGAAATTTTAATTGGTATTTTATTTAATTCTTTTTCAATAAATTTGACATCACGGCTGATATTGATTTTATGTGTACCACTATCAAGAAGTCGATAACCTTTTGTTCCGATCTCATATCCAACAAAAACTAATTTTTTTGCTGTATTGTCCAACTTTTTCCTTTCATCTTTTGGGATATGAACGTATGCATGAGTACCAAAAATTTGTAAGTAATTCAAATTTGGTTCTTTTTGGTGCCAGAGTTCATATGGAGTTGATTTAATATTTTTTGTAGGTAAACGATTGATTATTTGGTTCGCAGTGTTGACTGCTTCTCCCCAATATTGTTTATGTAGATTTGAGCTTGTTAACATACAACGTGTCATTTCGATTAGTGTTCGATTTTTGCGTTCAGCCACACCATTTTGTTGTGGAGTTTTTGGTGTGGTGAACTGTGTTTTGATACCTTTTGATTTTAAATAATTACGTAATTCGTTATTTAAATATTCGCCGCCTCTATCTGATCTGATTATTTTTGGCACTTTGTTGTACTGCGTTTTCATCAGCTCTACGAATTCAATTATTTTTTCTTGCACATCTGATTTATGTTTTAATAAATATATGAAGCTGTACCTAGAAAAATCATCAATAAGTGTTAATATATATTTATTACCTCTCGGTGTTGATACTTGTAGAGGACCACATACGTCTGTATGTATCAAATCTAATTTATCGTTTGATTTATTTGTTGATTCTATTGGGAAAGAGTCTCTAGTTTTCTTGCATTGAAAACATATTTCACACTCATCACTATGGTTACATTTTTTTATTTTCATATCGACCGCCAACTCAGTCATTTTTTTAATATCAATTAAATTGCGATGGCCTAATACTTCATGCCATTCATGTATGCATTTCAGTTTATCTGAATTAATTGTATTAAACGCTTGATGATTTATTTTATATATCTCATTACGAGAATTTACCACCATTATTAATTTTCCGTCTTTATTAATTTCACATTTATTATCTGTAAATATGACATTACATCCATTTTTAGCCAGCTTACTAACCGACAGTAAATTACACTTCAGTTGTGGTACAAATTGTACTTCATTTAATTTAATTTTATTATTTTCAGTTTTAAAATCAATTGTGCCGATACCCTGTATTGGTAAAATTCTACCATCAGCTATTTTCACTGAATTATTAAATGATTTATGTAAATTTGTAAAAAGTGATCTGTCATTACACATATGTGAAGACGCCCCTGAATCTACACACCATTCGGATATTTTAACTTTATTCCGATTCACTATTAAACATATATTAGCATCTTCATTATCACTTTTATTTTCAACTGTATTGGCTTTTTGTATACGATTTTCATTATCTTTTTTCTTTTTCCATGCGGAAAATTTATGGCAGTCATTTTTTACATGACCCCTTTTTTTACAAATGAAACAAAAAACTTTGATGCTGTCAAAAATATGGTTGGTTTTATTAATTTTTAGTGCTTTTTCGCCATTTTCATTGGAATTATCATTATCTTGTCTACGTTTATATTCTTCAAGGAGTTTATTTTTCACCATCGTTTTATTTAAATCTGCTTCAGCACGTGACTCCAATGCTGTAATTAAAACGCTGTAGCTTTCTGATAAACTTGACAGATATAATGAAACGGCGAGGGCATCTGCTAATGGTTCTCCTAAAGTTGCTAATTCATCCATGCATTCGTCCATAGCATTGAGATGGGTTCTCATATTACCACCTTCAGGTAATATCATCCGACATAACCGTCTTAATAGTCTTACTTTATTAGATAAAGTAGATTTTTGATGATATTCTTTTAAAGCTTCCCACATAGCTTTGGCCGTAACTTTATTTTTCACGTGAATTATTTGGTTATCTTCAATTAGCAGACCAATGTGCGCTCGCGCTTTGCCATCTTTTTTATTCCATGTGGCCAATTGGGTTGCATCCACAGGTGGAGCCTCTTCAATTACCGACCACAAATCTTCTTTAATTAATAGAAGTTCCATCTTATACTTCCAGACTTGATAGTTTTCATCATTTAATTTGATGATTTGTATTTTGGTTAGGTCTGGCATTTTTGTATGATGGCGGCGCGTTTTTTTTTTTTTTTTTTTTGTTTTTTTTTTGTTTGTGCAAACCGATGATTATAAGGAATCGCAACAAAATAATATTATATAATTAAAAATTAATACTTATTTTATCAATTTATTAGCTGCACTGGGCCCATAACCTGTTAAAGTGAAGGATGTTTGCGGATAAAATTCTTCTAATAATTAATTTAGTCAGCTAAACGAATAAATAAACCAACAAGTCCAAGCTGCTTTTTACGACTGACACAGATGACAGTAGTATTTATTTGTACATTATATATTTTTACAAGATTAGAGTGCGTTCAGAATATTACGACAATTAATTATATATATGGCAGTGTTTAGACTAGTTTTTACGTTACTTACAATTTTGTTTAATATTAAAATTTTATTAAATGTTGCAATACAAAAACTAACAATTATTGCGGGCCCTTCTGGGTGCGAAAAACTAGTTTTATATGTAATTTAATAAAACAAAATAAAAACTTAATAAAACCGAATATAACAAAAATAATTTGGTGTAATCCTGAATCAGCTGCTGTACCTAAAAATATAAATTTTCCAAATATTGAATTTTATAACAATTTACCAGAAAAAATAAACAATGAGAATAATGATAAAATTTTAATAATTTTAGATGATTTAATGATTGATACTTAAATTAACAAGTGTGTGAGCTATTTACTAAAGGTTCGCATCGTAGGAATTTATCAATAATTTTATTGATTCAGAATGTGTTTCACCAGGGTAAATTTTGTCGTGATATATCATTGAATGTTAAATATTTAATGCTGTTTAAAAATCCACGCGACAAATCTCAGATTATACCTTTAGCACGCCAAATTTATCCTGAAAATTTTCGAGAGTTTCTAAAGGTATATAATGAGATCACATCGTTGCCATACGGTTACATTGTGTTAGACTTGACTCAAAACGGTAACGAATTATTCCGCATTCGTAGCAATATTTTTGAAAAAAATAATTGTGTATGTAATTGTAATACTAATGATTTAAATAATAAAATATATTGCAAAAAATATGAAGGTATTGAAGAAAAACCAACATATATTACGGCTATTGAAAAATTCTAAAAAAAAAATTCGAAATAGTATTTTAAAAAGTTGCGATGATGATGTCATAAAGGCGTTAGTTGAAATTGTGATTAATACTGTAAACGGAAATAATAAACTTTCTACGAAACATTTTTCAATTATCAAAAATAAGAAAAAAGTGTTCAGATATTTAGCTTGTCCAAAAAATAGTTTAAAATCAAAACGTAAAATACTTATACAGAAAGGTGGTTTCTTACCCGTATTAATAGGAACAGTGTTATCAGGTATTACTGGCAAGCTAATACGTGATTATTAAACATAAAATGAATAATATGCAACGTATGGTTGTTATACCCACAGAAGTTTTCAATAAATTGAAAAAGTTAATGGACGATGATACAAACTTAAATATTTTGGATCAGAACATGAAAAAAGTTTTATACAATAAGAATCTTAATACTATTCAGAAATGGTACTTATATAGACAAAATTTAATGAAATACGGTAATCAGAAAAGAAGAATCTCGTTATTACCTACTGCATATATGAAAGAAAACGGAAAAAATACTGATTCAAAAAATGCTTATACTCAAACCAAATTTAAACTGTTAAAAAATAAGGGACCACAATACGATTTGCAACCATTAGTAGAAAAACATTCAATAAATTTTGATAATATAGACGATGACGTTTTTAATTTTGATCCAGTAAAGGAGCAACAACAGCAACAACAATATAAGCAACAAATAGACGATCCTGATATGGACGTTGATGATTTTGAAACGGATGAAGAGGAAGCTGCGCAAAAACTAGCTTTAGAAGAG
Organism: Empis stercorea; assembly: GCA_949752835.1. Classification (NCBI taxonomy): domain Eukaryota; kingdom Metazoa; phylum Arthropoda; class Insecta; order Diptera; family Empididae; genus Empis; species Empis stercorea. The sequence continues at coordinate 39,960,795 of OX457086.1, read as the reverse complement.
ACATTACCAGATGAACGTTTAACTAGAAGGTTATCTTCAAATGCCAATGTAAGAATGTTTGATACAAATAAAGGTGGTGTTATTACAGTAGCACTTCCTGAAAAATCTCCTATAAATACGAGACAGCGATTACATACAACAGGTTCATTTATAAGACAAAGTATTTTATCAAAGTATCCAGTAGAGCTAAATACAAGCAAACGAAAACTATCATCAATAAGCCGGTCTCCACCTAAACAATATAAAAAATTAAATACTCCACCCTATTGGACATCTTATAAGTAAATAATATAAATTGCGAGTATGGATTCACGAGATGAATTTTACCTTACCTTATTTACTAATAATTCTATTAATTATTTTCCGAATAATACATTATCAACTTTTGAAAACAGAATACCAACACATTTAGATTTAACAAAAGGCAACTGGAAAGTTGGTCTTTCAGAAATATTTATGCATGATTACCTGCAAACTGACATCTATAAAAAAGAAACTTGTGTGACGATTTCATTGGGCGTGCATGAAGTCTTAGTAGGTAAGAACAAAGAAAGAGTAAAAAAACGTATTGGTTACACGTTTTATCCTGAGGAAAGCGCATTATTTAAATATGATGATTGGAAAATAAATTTCGTACCTACACTTATCAATAATTTAACGCCATCTGAAGGGCACGAGACCAGATGCTAAGAGAATTTCAAACAGAAGTAATGGCAATTTTATTAGATGATGAAATATTTAAAAATATTACTTATAAAGCAGTTTCGGCTGCAGACCAATTAAAACTTGTGCGCTTGTCAAAAACTTTTGATACAGAAAGTTATTATTTAAAACAAAATCATAACTATACTATACCAGATATGATGAAAGAACTCTTTCAGCAAAAAAAGGACATTGCAAATTACAAAAAAGTATTGATTGATATTTTTAAGCGTACTGTTGGTAAACATAATGATGAAAAAAGAGGCATGGTAATGGTATATAGTGATATTATTCAACCAGAAATTTTTGGAAATAATAAAATAAGAGCCTTACGTGCAATAAATATTGAAAACTGTAGAAAACAAATTAATACAGAATTTAAAAATATTCAATACGTACCTGTGGGAAAAAAGATTTTTGAGAGTATAGCTATTAATATTTGTGATCAGTATGGTAAAAAAATTGATTTTGTACCAAACTATTATCCAACAAAAGTTGTATTACACTTTAAACTTTTTTAAAAAACTATATAAATAAAAACATATGTTATAAAATGTATGGTTTTTTTCAAACATGCATCGTGAGTACGTTAAATATTACCTATCACAAGCTGGTGGAAGTATAGACGAAATAGGACCACTGTTACAATCATACCCAACTATTCAACGAGGGCGTGGTCTTGGAAGTTTATTTGCAAGTTTATTTCGGTATCTTAAACCTTCGTTAGTATCAGGATTAAATTTATTGAAAGATGAAGCTTTGAAAACTGGTGGTAATATTTTATCGGATATAGCATCAGGAGCTAATCCAAAAGAAGCATTTGCAGATCAAGCTAAAGCAGGCTTACAGAATTTAAGAAATACAGCTATAAATCAACTACATTCAATGTACGCCAGTGGTATAAAGAGAAACAAATATTATACCTCAATGATATTAAAAAAAAAACGTAAAACTATAAAAAGGCGTGAACGTCCGAAATTAAAATCATTTCATCAACGACAAAGAAAGCAAAAAGCAATAAAGGACAAACAAACGCGTGTGTTAGATATTTTCAATTAAAAAATGTCTATTGTCGAATGCATGAAATCCGAATTGGATATTTTTGCTACTCCACCAATACAAACAAGTATTTTACGTTCAGAAGAAGTTGTATATAATCCATTAGCATCTTTGGATGCTTCGCCTTCTACAATAGAATTTGATTCGTTTGGTCACGGCGATACTTATAGAGATCTTTCATCAACTTATATTAAATTTAGAGTTCAAATATTAAAAAAAGATGGCACGCAATGGAGTATTAATGATAAAACAGGCACAGGCGTCGATGTTAAGGCTGCGCCACAACCAAGTGTAGTAAATAATTTGCTTCACTCAATGATAAAACAAGTTAATGTTACACTCAATGGAAAAAATATCTCGCCATCTGACTCGCATTACAATTATAAAAGCTATTTAGGATCTTTATTAAATTATGGCAACGATGCTAGTACAACTCATTTAGAAGGTGCAGGATGGGAGTTAGACAAACCTAATATACATGATTATAACAATACAGGTTCTAAAACAAGACAAAAATTTTACAATAATTCATCAATGGTTGAGTTAATGGGAAAATTGCATGTGAATTTTTTCAATACTCCCACTTTGATTTTAAATAATGTAGACATAAGAATTTCATTAACTTTAGAAAAGCCAGATTTTTTCTTATTTTGCAACGATACCGATGAGAGTTATTTGAAAATTCATGAAGCGTCACTCTATATGAAGCATGTTACAGTGAATCCAAATATTTTATTGGCTCATAACACTATTCTGGAAAAGACCAATGCAAAATATCATTATAAAAGAGGCGAATTAAAAACATTTACCATACCCTCCAATACTTCAAACATTTCACTGGATAATGTGCTTATTGGTTAGTTACCAAATACATTACTGTTTTGCATGGTAAATAATAAAAATTTTAATGGAAAACGATCGAAAAATCCCTATCATTTCGACCATCAAAATTTATCTCAATTTCAATTGTATATGAATGGCGTTCAAGTACCAAATTCTCCAATTGAAACAAATTTTTCTAAAAGTGGTGGTAATGCAAGAGCATATTTAACTTTATTCAGGGGTACAGGAATATACCATTTTGATAAAGGTCATCAAATTACAAGAGAACTTTTTGCAAAAGGCTTCACAATTTTAGCTTTTGATTTATCAGCTGATGAATCTGGTAATGAGCAGTGTCAAAGTTTGTTAAATCAAGGTGTAGTTAGAAAATGAAGCATAATTGAAGGTTCCACTTTCATCAACATTGACGTGTATTGTATACGGGGAATTTGATACCAGTTTAGAAATTGATAAAAATCGAAATATTTACACACAAGTATAAATACCGGCTGGAATACTTCCAAGATTTAGTATGATATTAAGTGCGCTATAGAAAAGATCCTGAGATGTATTCAATTAATAAACCTTCATCATATGCTTTAGTTGATATATCTTTTGCATGTGACAAATTAATTTATTTTGCTCGAAAAGTGAATGTTGTTGGGATAGAAGAATCTTGTAAAAGTATACGTTATGACTACAAACATTTATATCCGACAACTAAAATAGTTTTTGAGAAACAGAATTGTTCGATTAATGGTAATTCTCACAACGAAGATATTACACATAGTTTGAAAAGTGTTTTGAACAAATTTGATTTAGTGCTGGTGAATGGAAAAACAAAGAAAGAATTTTTGGAGCAATATGTGAAATGTACTTCAACAATTTTAGATATTTCAAATATGAAAAATAATGAACACACTGGAGATCAAGAATCTTCTTCAGAAGAATAAATTTACAAGAAAGACTTTTAAAGGAGTTTATGCCTTTAATCGTATACCAAGACATGTCATCAAAAGCAAGCCATCCTTCATTATTGTTAATACAGATCCAGATACCCATCCTGGGTTACATTGGTTTGTCTTATATTTTCCCAAATTTGGATGTGTGGAATATTTTGATTCTTATGGAAACCAAACAATAGCAACACCTATTATAGAAAAAATAAATGAAAGCTCGATACAAAAATGTTTTGTACGAAACTCAAAACGCTTACAGGGCTCTTTCTCCAATTTTTGCGGACATTATTGCTGTGTTTTCATATATTATCGCTGTAGAGGATTATCGATGCACAAATTTTTAAACATGTTTCATTCGACGAAATTTTCAAACAATGATAAGTTAGTTTTAAGTTTATTTAAAAAAATTTTTAAACATTAAATTTCTAGAAATAAGCAATATATTGTATTTTTTTTCTCTATATAAATAAAAAATTGATTATAATAAATATGTATTTAATTTATTTTTATGTTTTCATTTTATTTTATTTTACAGAATATTTGTCTAAAAATCTATTTTATTATATTTTAATAAAAACTTGTAAATATTTATGCAGTTTTTTACCGCACATCGTGTTTTTTTATCATTGTTGTCATCATGAATTTTACAATTATATTTATAATGATATATAGCTTCCAACTTGGGAATATCCAACAGATCTATTACAATTGATCCTGCAGATTTCGATGGTAAATACTTTAAGAGAATATCCTTCTTCTGTTGTCCTTTCACGTAAATTTTCGAATACATTTCCAAGGTTCCTATTATAGTAGATATATAATTATAATCAAAAATACCAGAATCCCATTCAAGGTTATTAATATTTTCAGTAATATAACAATTTTGTCTTATAGCTTCGTGAGTCAGTTCTTCTTTTGGATATGGAGATTTGAAGTAATAAGTTTGTGGAGTTAATTAACCCTGTTCTAAAATTGCCATTTCTTTAACAAAATATTGTTTTCCATTCCAATTAGAAATTGAAAGTCCACAAATGCAATCTTATTCATATTTATTTTTAGTTTCCTTTTCTTCAAAGAGTCAAATGATCACTGTTCTGTTGAAATCATGATTAAACTTGTTTTAATTTTTTATACATTGAGAACATTTATTTACTATTATTATTAGGTATATTATTTTTACAAAATAATGGAATTTCAGCAAATAGCTTGGAAAAGTTAAATAATGCAGTGTAGCTAGGTAAAAAAAAAACAAATCATTGCTTAACTTATTATAATTTAATTGATTACATTTATTAAAATATTCTAATACATAAGCTTTTATGTACGGCTCACTAATATACTTCGAATAGGCATACGAACTAATAAAATCTTTTATATCATACAATTTCTTCCACTCATCAGTACTTAACAAAAAATCTATATTTTCAATGTCCGCTTCAGTTGAGATGTTTTGTGTGAAAAAGTTCCAAAAATTATACGTAAACATCATTGGTGAACTTTCAGCTTTGTCTATAATGATGGTCGACTGAAATGTAGACGGATTGATTCCTGTTGATATCTTTGATGTGTGGTCATCATTTAAAAAATAATGATAAGCCAATAGTAAATTTACTCGTTCCTTGTTGTTGTTAACTGCATCCATTTCAAAATCAACAAAATAACTAAATTTGTTTAAAAAAAAATTATAGCATTTATTTTATAATACCTCAGTTCAATAATAATTCGCTCTTTTTAATCCAGGATTTGTGACTCTCATCAAAACCTAGCCATTTCACATAGACCATATCCCCTCTCTTGCGGATTACTCTCTCAACCAAATAAATATCTTGTGTGCGACCTTCTGTAACTCGTACTCATAGAACCCACCTTTTATTATTTGCTTTTTGTAATCTTCCAACACATAGGTTACAGGATTGGTTAATTGAATTTTATAAATTGTGAAAATTTCAGTTGACCAATTTGGTAGATAACCTTTATCAAACGTACTTTTGTGTTTTGATATTCTAACGTAATCACCAACTTTAAATTTCCCCTTTTTAAAAACTTTTAGCTTGCTATAAACTGATTTCAATAGTAGTTTCTCATTTCTATGCCCAACTTGTGATGGTTTCATTTTAATTGTACGGTAGTATGAGTTATTATACTGCACAACGATTTTGTCCAAAAAATCAATCCAATTATAATTTCCATTTAGGCTGAACATTTTGTATAGTTTATTTTTTAAAGTACGTATTGCACGTTCTGCAATTCCAGCTTTTATTATTGTAAAACTTGTGTAATGATTTATATTATGTTTTTTCATTAGACTGTTGAAATTACTATTGAAAAATTCTGTTCCAGCATCTGAATGTATATTGTGAGGCGGTACTTTATTTTCAGCAATAATATCGGCTAAAGCCTGAGTTACTTCTACACCAGTTTTAGTTTTTAATGGTTTTACATACATAAATTTATATCAACTACAATTAAAATAAACTTAAAATTATTATTATATTCTTTAATTGCTGACATATCAGCTAAATCTATTTGCCAAACATCATTTATGCCTTTTTGCATGTTCAAAATGTTTTCTTGTATTTCTATGCAATTCATTTACAACAACTTCTTTTTCTGACATCATTATAATAATGAATACAACTATTTTTAATTACAATCGTTACTTATATACTTTATATATTTATGTATATAATAATCTTATTTCTACTTATATAAAATCAAAATTCCTCATCAAACATATCCATTAAATCTATTTTAAAGTGACCCCAAGCCAATGTACTTATATTATCTTCTAAAATATATCGTTTAGTATCGTTAGAACTAAGAGCTAATTTATTTAAATTTTGCGTGTATACTGTGTGTAGCTTAGATCTAATAACATTCATATTTCGGTAATATAATTTTTTATATAATAAACAGTTTTTAAAATTATTTAATGTTAGTTTTTGAACAGCAGACTTTGTAATACCTTTAGCTTTTTTTATTAGTTCTTTATTTAGAACATCTACCATGTATACTTTTGAACGTAAACCAATGAATTCCCTCATAATTTTAACTTCATTTTCATCTTTAAAAAAACCAACTCTTTTTTTATTTACCAAAGGAAAATTAAACCGATTGTTTTTTTCGTAATTCGAGGTATCAAATCGATCTTCCAAGTCATTTCTAATGTCATTGTAAAAGTCATCCGTTCTGATTGTGTAAATAAAACTATCAGTATCTATATAATTAATATCAACATCAATTCCATATTTTACTTTAACATATTTATAATGGAAATCATACATAAGCATTTTTGATAAATCTAATACAGTGAATCCTAAATAAACAGGCTTGTTAAGAGTTAGAATATCTCTATTTAACTGAACAGCTGCCAAGTTTTCTGTAAAATATGAGCAACTATGAAAATTAGGTTTTGATATCAATGCTCTTGCACCCAAATGCCTTCCTCTGCTCTCCCAATCAGTTGCAATTTTGATCGTTTTACGCTTAAATACATCTTCTATAGATTTACCAAACAGACTATTATTTATATTCTTGAAAAACATTTTTTGAAATTCATTTTTTGCATTCGTGCGATGTTCTGTATTCATATCAATGAAACTTTTCATAAAAGCTTTTTGTTCAAATTGTATGCCCCTATGAATTTTTTTTAACTTAAGTCCATTTGCCATGCACTGCTTTAAATTTCTATAATGTATAATGTAATTTTTTTTATTGGTTAAATCCAAAATTAGTTTTTTATTTTTATAGTTTGGAGTTAATTTATTCTCCGCACAAAAAGGTAAATCATTATGATTATCGTGCAAGTCATATGGATAATCTAAATCAACTTCAAGAATATACCCAATATCAGCATCATCCTCAATTTTCTCAATTATTGTTCGAATGTTTTCTGGGTTTTTTATCCATTTAAAATCTCTGTAAGGTAGGCATTCTGCCAAAGCGTATGCATTCAAATTATTGCAATCGTAATACATTAAATACTTATTGGGTTCCTCAGGCTTATAATCATTATCCATATCCATATATTTATTGTTGGCGACTGAATTTCTTAAAGAGCATTGACTAATACCCCCTCGAATTCCACTTGTAATAAAATTATACATATCAGAATCTGTTAACAATTCTAAATGAATTTTTGTAAATTTTAACATAGCCTGCCATGCAAGTCCTGGAGTTGTATAAAATTGAGCACTATCTAGATCGTATATTTTTTTACATGTTACTCTAAAATTTTCGTAAACATCTGCGAGTAGTAAAACATCTACTTTTAAATACAATTTCAAATAATCCTCAAAATTTTTACATTTGAAAGTATTCCAAACATTTTGTGCATGAATATATTCACTTGGAGTACAAGCAGTATTTGTTAATTTGTTGTAAAAATTTTGTAGAGGCGGTAAGCATTCGACTTTAAGTTTAGACCCACTATCTAAATATTCATAAGGGAAAACTCCTTTTTGCTTAGCTAACTGAAATTCTACATTATTTGGGAAATAAGTTTTTACATTAATAAAATCGTCTGAAACTAAATTTTGAGCTAATGTATCTAAACTTGAAGGCATAAAGCGGAATGAGTCTAAAAATCTCAAATTGAAGAACATAGTTTCATTTACTTGAACTTGTTTACTTAGAGATATATAGATTTCTTTATTAATAGGTATTACATTAATTGCTCCAGGTATTTCAATCAATTCTTTAAATAACATATGACAATCATATTTAGAAAAGTTATGAAAAAAAATAGGAAAGAAATTGCAATCCCTGTAATTCAAATTACAAATTGAGTGGGCAGGTCCTCTATAATTACCAGTAAAATGACAGTGGTCTCGAACTCGAATTGACGAATATTCTAAATCTTTCTTACAAATATGACAAGTCTTACTAGTTGCTTGCCTCACATCTTCCTCAAATGTTAAAGAATTCATTGGTTTAGGTTTTATTAAATAACGTATACGTATAGTTCTTTACATTCATTTGCCAAAGATGCAATAAAGTCTTTAGCACAATTTTCACCCGTAAATACAAAATATTTATTTAAACTAGAATCAAATGAACAGCATATATAATACGCAAATGCAATTGGAACATGTTTGTGAATATTAGTTGTTGAAGATTTTTTTTTGTGGGGAAAACATGTGTCATATGTCTGTAGCATACTTTCCGAATCTGCATATATAACAAATGGAACTATAGCTTGTAAATTAAAATTTTGATATTTTAAAAATTTATCATCTACATTGGGTATTTTAACCACAATTTTATTACAGTAGTTTGTGTTTTCTTTTAATTTTTCATCAGAATAAAAGTGTTGTAAGCAAACTTCACACATATGAATTGTAGTGCAATGATTTGACATTTGTGACCTCAACAATCTTGAAATATTTTTAATCCATACATAATGATAATTTTCATCTTTTTGCAATAAAAGTACATTAATATGATGTTTCTTTTTTTGCTTTGTGTGATAGTAAGGACAAACAATTTTTAATTTTTTCTGCATGATTTCATAACCAAAAACATTACAACTTATTTCAGGATTAATATCTTCAAACTTTGCAACATCTTGAATTTTCAAAGGAAATTGTAATCCTGAAAAATTGAGAACCATAGAATGTAATCTAATTACGGAATCTTCAATGAAATAATGTCTGTATAAACTTAGTCTATCTGAATTTTTTTTTTGGGATTGCAAAGCCGCAAGTATATACACCATTTGAAACAATAAGTATCTTGATTTTTAATATTTATACATGCTTTTTTCAATTTAATAATTTTAGGTAATTCTATATATGTAGATCCTCGTATAGGACAATATCTGTTAATATTAATTTCAAGGTGCACAATTCTTATGAGAGCCCAACCAGAATCTTTTTCTTGAAACTCTTCAGCTTGAGCGTTTATTTGGTTAGTCATTTTATGTATTGATTCTAAAATATGCTGTTCATTTTCAACTAAAGTAATTTTAGTATTAAAACATTTTATATCTAAATCAAATTCGTCCGCATTGGCTATTTGATGAGGTTTAAAATATTCTACGAATAATTCTAAATTATATTTAAAAGCCCTATGCTTACTTAAACACTGCTTTAATATATCAATAATGTTAACATTAATTACTATAAAAAAATTACTTAAAAATTTAGATAAGTTTGTATTTGTATTGAATAATATTAACATGTCTGCGATATTACTTTTTTTATTTTTGTATTGTTCAAATAATTCTAAAGCGTGTTGATACGATATTATTTCATTATTGTATCGTTCTATTTGGAAATCTGATAAAAATTTATTTAATTCACATTCTAACTCAAACTTATAACATTCAAATTGTTCCGACAATCTACAGATACAAGTAGATATATCCACAGCCTTCGTCCAATACTGCGTATGCTATCCACATCTTAATTTATTCGGGTACACTAAATTGAAAATTAGGTAATTTAAAACTATCACGTCCTAAATATTGCATATTTATTTTGAATATAGAACTCTCAGATTTTTGTAATTGTTGTGTAAATGGCATGGAATAAATGGATTTGATGTCCCTTTTCCATTTGACAAAGGATGTCAGAAACTGTTACCATTAAATTTGTTGCTGTTGATCTGCGCTTTCTAAAGCCATGTTGTTGATCATTAAGAGTTGGGTTAATAGTTGCGGAAATTTTGTCGCACACGATTTTTTCAAAGATATTTGGAATTGAAGAAAGTATTGCTATGCCTCTATAGTTGTCAATGACTCTTTTGTCCTCGTTTTTGAAAATAGGTATAAGATGAGAGGATTTCCATGAAGACGGAAAATTTCCTGTAGATAAGGATTTGTTGAAGATTAGTTGTAGAGGCGATGATAGTTGAAGTGCACATGCGGATAGAAAAAGAGGTGGAATAGAGTCCGGTCGGGGGACTTTATTTGTATCCACCAACAGGAGAGCGTTATTTATCTCCTCCTGACTTATTGATACGTTGTCAATGAGAGGTTGTATGTTTGGAAAATATGTAGTGTTATGCGTATTAATATTAGATTCCGTCTGAAATACCTCTTGGAAGCGGTCCCCAAACATATTGCAGATCTGTTGTGTGCATGAGGAAAGTATATTATTTCTAGACATAGTTACAGGATATCCCGAAGTGTTACGCTTGGTATTTACAAATTCATAAATCACGCATAATATTAATTCCTATATTTTGAACATATTTATCATATGAATCTCGAGATTTCTGAGTAAATTCAGAAGCAATTCTATGATATTTTTGCTCTAAAACAGGGCTTATATTTATCTAACTTTTAATTTTTTTATGTAGTTTGTACCTTTGATTACGCATGTTTCTCAGATCTCTATCCAGCCATGTTTCAGATAATTTTTTTTAGTATTAGATAAGATGCTCAGTATTAGATAAGATGCGCGTCCAGTTAGTTTGTTATAAATCTAGGTTAATGCTATTAAAATCAGCATTTTTGAAATCATATACAATAGTTTTATTTTAAGATTTGGAAAAAGAAATGTGAGCGGTGGGGATTTCAACTACAATAGCAGAGTGATGAATTGAATTAGATAATAGATTCTCGGCGTCATTAGCTAGCGAAACCACCACGTTGTCATAAGAATTAGTGAAAATTAAGTCAAGCCAATTACCATTGCTATTCGGATTACGAACAACCTGTTCGTAATCCGTAATTGTTTATATCAATGTCATCAATGAAATTTATAGGTAGAAGGCTATTGTCAGATTCGTCTATTACGAAAGATAACTTGGGACGATTAAAATCACCGAAAACGAAAATTACTTCTTCTTTTTTGGACATAGTATAAACGTACTGACAGATTTGAAAAATATTTTCGTATTTGGATTCGTCAGAATTTGGAGGAATATAGATCGTCGATTGGGTTTTTGAAATTTTTAGAAAAAGGGAATATAGAATGTTTTTTTTAGGATGACTGCTTATTTCGGGGACGAAAAAGCTTCTCTTGATGCTCCCGAATTTTTTACAATTCTGCGGTATGTTTGGAATTTATATGGCATTCGAATATGGCAAGATCTTCGTAAATTTTTTCAGCCGAGAACACTAACTGGTCATGAAAACGATAGTATAATGATTTTAAGGCGGTGAAATCTGTTGGGAATCCTTCTCGTTGTATTGCTACTAGTGTGCTTTTCTTAGTTTTGCCATTTACGCACACATCTTGGGGTTGTTTGTGAAGATAAGCCAGGTACAGGCGAACATCGTCAAAGATTCTGCGTTCCCTTAGACGGCTAAGTAAGTATCGATTTTCGGAACTATCTATTGAATTGATGGAATGTTTGACTTTAGGTGGGATTAGTGGATCTAGGAAAGTGTGACTGGGACTAATATTTGGACTGTTGTTACTGTTGTGGTTTGAAGTAATGATTTTTGACGGTTTCATTGGAATGCTAATTGTGTATGGGACGGGGTTTAGGGTTCGTCCTTGTACAAAATCTATGTGATTAATACTAGTGTTGTTCTTATTATTATTGCTATTACTGTTTTGAATACTACTACCAATACTTATACTATTATTATTATTGCTATTATTGGTATTATTTATACTTTTAATATTATTATTATTATTAATATTATTGTTATTATTATTATTACTACTATTATTATTATTATTGATACTGTTATTATTATTAGGATGAGTAGGTGGGGAGTGGACTATTGCAGTATGGACAAATTTATTGATACGAGGATGATTTAAATGGCCTGTATTTTTTTAAGGACCACATATAGAAATAGGTTGGTAACTAGAAGTGGAAGTAGGGAGTTTGAAAGTGGGTACAGTTTCGTAGGTGTATGATTTGTTTTTATTCAGGTTATAAAATGAATTTGGCGCAATTTTTAAATTAAAGTTAAGATTATTATTTTTAATATTACTCTTACTTGTAATACTAATATTTCTAGTTTTAGTGTTATTTTTACTTATATTTATATTTATAGAATTATTTTTATTGTCATTCTTACCTTTCCAATGCGATACTTTTCCAATGCCATTAACAGAGACTTCTTTTTTGGAAGCTGTGGAGAAAAAGAACCATTCATATTTCACCGGGAATTCATAATTTATAATTTTTTGACATTGAAAGTTTGTTATACCAAACTGGACACTAAAATATTCTCTTAACCAGGATTCGTCAGTTTCAAGTGGAACACCCTTCAGGAAATAAACCGCTGTTTCATTACTTGTAGATAATGGTGTCGTAATATTTTTGTTTTGTTGGTTTTGTTCATTTTGATTTTATTTTCCCTTTCCATTTTCTTAGTTTTTTTTATATGTTTATTGTGCCTGTTTTCACCCTCTGGAGTTATTGTTTTATTGACCGCTTCTAGTCGTTCAATATGATCACTCCACTCAGATTCCGTCCAAGATGTGTTAAATGTAATCACCCGTGGCTGTGGCTTATCTCTGTTTTGTGATTGAACTTCTTCAGAAGGTAAATTTAAGGTATTATTAAGAGGTTTTTTGAGACTAGGAGATAATGATTCGACATCTAAGATCTCAGTCATAAGCGATTATGTCTTTGGTTTAGGTGAATTACTGATATTGCGTAAACAAGGCTCTGAATTTGAATCTATGTCATTGAATTTCAAATGTAATTCTTCTATTAATGTGACTATGTCATTTAATTTTAATGATTCATTATTCAAAGCAGTATTTTGTACAATTTCATTGCAAGCAACTGGTTGAATAGGGAGCTTCAGTAAGGATTCAAATTTTGTGTTTAGTACGTCTTGATTAAATGTCAGTTTATTAATCGAAATCCGCATCTCACTAATTGCATCATCAAAATCCAAAATGGTTCGACATTTTATCCAGTTGATCACTTATTGACGATGATAATGAATCTGTCATCAAATCTATTTTACGAGCTGCTGTGGACAATTTTACATTTGTTGAAGTAATTTCGTTAGATATTTTAATTGGAATGTCATCAAAAGCTTTGGCCATATCTGTAAAATTGTTGCTATTGATATTTAACGCAGCCTGAAGTTTTGTATCATACCATCTTTTTCTTCACATAGATTTGTAACACCTTTAACAATGCTGTCATGCATCATGTCACATTTATAGTTCATGATGGTACGAGTATCAAATATTGTGTAAATATTATGTAATGTTAACTTAATGAAAATATTTTAATCCAATTCAATAAATAAAAAGTTTAAAATGCTGTATTATATGTATATATATTTGTATTAATATATTATATATATGTAGTTACAAATTAAATTAGGAGCTACATATATATATTTTTAATTGTATATTGTTTTGTTATTATTTATTTGGGTATTATATATATAAAATTTGGAAAAAAAAGTTTTATATTAGTTGCGTTTATTTGCACAACGAAAAATAAATTAAAAAAAAAACACAAACTACAAAAATAAAATAATTCAAATATATAAACAAGCACAAACGTTTAGTAAATGCATTTTATATTCATATATATATATATATATATATATATAATGTTTAATGTAATAATTAATTAGGTCAAAAAATGCACTTGCACTAATCTTTTTTTTAGCTTTATATTTTTTTTGTAATTTGATATTTTTTTAATTAAGCTAAATGTACTTATAAAATTATTACTTCAATATATAAAAAAAAGCAATTATTATTTTTTTTTAAATTTAATTTAAATGAATTGAATTTTAATAATTAATTATTTGTGGAGCGGAATACAACACGTTCGAACAGTTCAACAGTTTAATTAATTTTTGACATATATACCTAATTTAAAATCATCTGCTAACATTAAAAGCTTGCAAAAAGGCGGAAAGTTAACAATATCATTGACATATAAAATAAATAACAGCGGTCCCAAATGACTACCTTGCGGAACGTCAGGTGGTACCGAAATTTCATACGAAACACAATTACAGAAACACACGAATTGACGTCAATAAAGAAGAAATCCATTAATAAAGAAGAAATCCATTTATCCAAGTAGGAGGAAATCCCACTTTATTAAGCTTAAAAATCAACAAAATGTGGCTTATACGGGCGAAAGCTTTACTGAAATCAGTATAAATTGTACCTACTTGATTACCAATAGCAATTTCAGAGTTTATATAATTCGTGAATAACAGTAAATTAGCGAAAGTCGACCTCTTTTCAAAAAACCATGTTGCTTTTCACTTATTAACGGCTTAATATGAAAATATAGAGAAAATATACCAATGAAATTGCTATTGGTATAACGGATTGCTTACATATACGTCTATAATTTTCAATTTCATTTTTCCTCCCAGACTTAAAAACAGGCACCAGGAAAGAACTCTTCCATACAGATGGGCAACAAGTAGATTTTAACGATACATTAAACATATGACACAAAATCGTATGTAACGGGATAGCACAATTGCGGACAAACCTGACGGTATACCATCAGGACCAGGATTAAAGTTGAGGTCAATATTCTTAATATATTGAAGAATTTCATCAGAAGAAATCAAAATTTCATCAACACTAACTGTGGTGAATTACCCACATAATTAAAAAACTTTTCATGAATTTCCAGTACATTATTTAAATAAATTGCCATAAATTTTTGTGGGCATGATTTAATGTTATTTTGTATATTCAATTTTCAATTTTTTTCAATTAAGTTTATTTTTATTCCATAATTACATATAACATACAATTCAATATATATTTAAAATAACAAATTTAATGTACAAATCTTAATAAACAAAATTTTTAATAAATTAAATAAACCCTATAATAAAAAATATAACAAAAAAATTATTTATTTCAAATTACAATAATAAATTAAATGAAAAGCAAACAAGTGTCTTCCAAACTCAAATTATAGAAGTAATATGTATATATAAAAAATAAAAATAAAAATATACATTCTATGCAAAGTAGGAAATGGAAAAACAAGAAGCATTTTGAAAAAAGTAAGAAGAAAAGAGCCATAATCAGCCAAACATATACTACGAAAGTATGCGTATCAAACATATTTCATCATGATTAAAACCAAACAGCCAAGACTTAATTTTTCTAATCCAGATCTATATCTAGGATCAACAGTATTACTAGGTAGCAAATTAAATAGCCTAGGAGCCACAGTTAAATATGAACATAACAAATGTTGAACATTGTGTGGAGGTACAGCTACTAATCTTGCATTGTTAATTCTAAGGTTGTAAATAGTTGAATTTCTGAATTGCATATATCCGCTTCTACAAAAGAATTCCTTAAGAACTCTTTAGTAAAAGAGATGCTTCATCGGAAGAATTCCTAAATCATAGAATAAGATGAAGGTACTAACTCTACCCCTCTTCTTCAAGCTTAATCTGATCATACACTTTTGCTGTATTAGTAACTGCTGCAATAAGTTTTTATGAGTGCCACCCCAGTTGACAATTCCATACTGCAGCTTAGAGTTAAACAAACCATAAAAAATCGTTTTAAGCAATCTTGATGAGCAAAATTGTTTAAGATGATAAAACTGTCTTATTACAGTATGAAAATATCTTTTGAAAATCCTTATTTGTTCCGCCCAATTCAATTTAACATCCAGTGTAATACCAAGATATTTAAAAGACTCAATGCATTCCACTTTGAAACAACCCCAAGTACAACTATTATATTCATGATAAATTTGGAAAGAATGTTCGTGGTTATGATTGAATTTAAATTTATTGCAGCTCGAGCAATGATAGTGAATATTGTAAAAAATAGGTACTATACCATTAAGACTAAAAAACATTATTTTGGTTTTATTACTCAACAAAAGTTTATGCGCTGATAACCAGTACCTGAGTACCTCCAAATCGTAATTGATTTTACAAACTATGTCTAAGCTGGAATTATCAATATATGAATAACCTACATCATCAGCGAATGCAGTCACGCTTCCCTTAAATCTTTGCAGAAAGACGGAATTGAAAAAAATCAGAAAAAAAATTGGACCAAGCACAGAACCTTGTGGTACTCCCAAGCAAACTTCTTTGAAATAACTACTACTGCCATTAATTTTTACATATTGAATTCTACCTGAAAGATATGATGAAAATAAGTTAAAGATATTCCCACGAAAACCAGCCCTATAAATTTTGTCCAGCAATATATTATGATCAACTAAATCAAATGCTTTATTAATATCAATAAAAAGAGCAGCATTTTTAAATTTTGTATTTAAACCTTCATAAATGTCTGAACATAAATTTAAACGCGTCTTCCGTAGATCTATCTACCATATTGACTATCACAGAAGAAGTTGGTGTTATTTAGAAATTTCACTAATCTAGTTTTAATTGTTTTTTCAAAAATTTTTGAGAACGGACTTAACATGGAAATAGGGCGATAATTATCTAAATTACTTTTATCATCTTTTGTAAAAAGCGGAATCACTTCTGCTTTTGTTAAAGAGTCCGAAAAATGTCATCTAGTACACAACGGTTGAAAGTAAGCGCAGGAATGTCAACAACATTCAAGGCAATTTTTTTAAAAAATAAATTAAAAATACCCAAATAAGAACCAGAATTTGAATTATCTAATTTCCTTCTCACGATTTAAAATATTATTTACAATTTCCCATTCTTTTTTCGAATTTCCTTTAGCACAATTAAACTTATTTAAATAAAATTCTTCCTTGGTTTTTTTTATCTCAAATCTGAGTTTTTTGCAGAATCACTTATAGTTTTTTCCCAAATTAATATTGTTAGGTTGCCTGACACAATCGTTCCTCAATCTACATTTCAATTCCATCTTTTTTAGCAAAGCAGAAGTCATCCAGGGCTTGAGTGGTTTTAACTTATTTTTACGCATCACTATTTTTTCTGTACATGCAGATAAATGTTCATTTAAAATACTAATTTATTTATGAAAAGCATCATTCGCATTAACAATATTACTAATATTATTCCAGCTTTCAAATCGTAGCCTAGTGTTAAGTTCATTAAAATTAATTTTAGAATATTCAAGAGTTCTATGCGAACCTTTTTTTTTTAAATGTGTTTTATTTCTATTCATTACATATTTTTATTCATTTTGAGAAAACACTTAAAAAAACGAAATTATAATATATTTTTCCATTTTCGTTATTGGCTCTTTCTGCGAGCACTCTAAGTTCTTATATATCTAATTTTTAATTTAATTTTTTGTTTTAACTTTTATTATTTTATTTCTAATATTTTTTACATTATTTTTTCATATTGGAAAATTATTTTGAAAAACCAACATTATATTATATTTTAATGTTTATGAAACCTACTGCTATTAAAACTTATAACTAATAAAACTTACTATCTAAAGAAAATGTTTTTTTTACCTATTTAATTTTTTTCCACCAAACATTATTCATTGGTGTTGCATCTCTTAAAGTTATATAACTATCATATCTAAATAAATCTCTATTATTTTCATAATTTATATTTGGTTCATATTCTATCTTCTTGTTCGTCGACCTTCTGAATATATGATATATAATTGGTATATTCTCTTCATTTTGTATATAATTATATTAATTAAATATATAAAACCTTCCGGGGGGATATATCCCGTGCTCATACTATTTTTTATGTATATATCATTCGGATAAATAGAATGTGCTATTAAACTATTTTCTACAACATAATCTACTTTAGCAAAATGCTTTCTTGTTAAATTTATTATGAATTGATCTATTTTATTAATTTTGCTAGTTTCATAAATAGTTTTATTGGAGATATAATGTTTATATTCACTTTCAGCCTTTCTAAATTTCCCTGTGCAATATCTTATACATTTTCTTTCAAACTTTCTTGGAATTTCCATACATGATGGACTTATATTGTACCATATCGGACAGGCATAAGTAAGAATTGGTATTATTAACCCTTTCTTTCCCATTGTAGCCATATGGCACACATAAATATTTAACGTGTAAATCAATGTACATGCATTTATTTGTATATATTGTGTTCAACGTTTTTTTGTCTGTATTATTCTGAGAATTTTAAATGAGGTTTTAGTTAAGAAAAAATTTTGCCGTTGCATTTTACTTGTAAAAAAAAAAATTAAAAAAAAAACAGTAATTTGTTTAGGTACGACAGGTAAATACAATTAAAAATTAATAATTAAAAATATGTTTTGCATCTGATAATATGTGTATTTTTAAATAATGCAACTATTTTAATTATATGAATCAAATTTGTAAATTTATAACGAAAAAAATGCTGGTGGTAGCCATATGGATACCACTCCTTAAATGGCCACAGGATAATAAAATATCCTTTTGCATCTCATTTATGACTTCTTTGCTATCTAAGTGTTAAGAAAAACCAATCAAATATTTTTTTCTGGCACTATATAATAATTCGGGATTTAAAGGGTTAATGCCTGGTACCAATGCCAATATAATACAGTCAAATACAGTATACAGTCAAATACAGTCAAAATACAGTCAAATTATGTCAAAATAGAAAATACTGAATTAATCGATTAAGCTATGTACAGACAGAAAGTGAAAAGATGATTTCCTATATAAATTTTCAGGTCGTGAAAAAGTCGGGAAATTGTTTTGAATTTTTTTTCAAAAAGTAGTATACATACTCGACGTGAAATGAAAATTATTTATCAGAGACATGAACTTTAAAAAAAATCAAATTTTTCACGACTATACTAATGATCTGCACATTTATTGAACGTGAAAAATTAATATTTGATAATAAATATCAAATATTTTAAATTGTATGAATTACTGAATTATCAATTTCAATATGATTGAAAACGATTATGTTGCTAGGCGAATATATTTGACTTATATTTAGCTTTTCTTTTTATTTTGTCAACTTCAAATTGGAGTCAAAATTTTCACTAGGTTTAAATGTACAAATTATAAATAATTTTTTCACGACCTTTTCACTTTCTGTCTGTACATAGCTTTAATAAAAATTATAATTACAACAATGACAGAGTCTTTCAAATTTATTTATAATATAAGACTACATAGATTTGCATATAAACTTTATATATAACTTCATTTACACTTTTTCTTGGTGGTTGGGCTGCTAATTATATTGGTATTGCTGGTACCCAATGACTTTTACTCTAGTTGTTATTCCTTTTTCATAAAATAATTTTTTTGTCTTTGTCATCATAAATGCTTTTCGAGCTTTTTCAATTTGTCTTTCTATATGATGTTTATAATTTAAATTATACGTTAAATACAATCCTAAATATTTTACTGTCTTTTGGTTCGTAATTTTCGTATTGTCTTTTGTCTTTATATGAAACTGTCTCCAATTTTTTCTAATGTCCTTATTCGTTTTGTCCAAGCTATTTCTAAATACAGAGTATAACTTCGAATTTGCTATAATTAATTCGCAACTTCCACGAATCAACATAACTTTGTACTTTGTTATAATTTTTTTGTAGTTTTTTTTTGGGCAGTTGATGCCTTTTAATTTACATTATAAATAATCATATCTGAAAAAGCTATCGTTCCTCCATCAGATTCTTTTTTATTAATTTTTTCTAATAACTCACTTAAATAAATATTAAATAATATTTTGCTTTGTTAAGAAGTTAAAAAACAAAAACAATTCAGCTTTAAATGTTGTGTGTGTTAATTTTTCAACTTTGCACACTTACACCAATTTCTTTTCAGACACACTTTCCTACACTTTCTTACACTTTCTTACACTCTCCATGGTGTAGAAATTTTTTGCATTCTTTTGACTACACTTTCTACACTTTCTACACTTTTTTTACATCGGCGCCTAGAAAAAGTGTACACTTTTCTACACCCTCAAATTTGAAGGTGTAGAAAGTGGAGATGTAATTAATTTTTTTTTTAACTTTTTAAGGTGGAAATATATACTATTCGTCAATTAAATAATGTTTTAATCACAAATTATGAAAAAAAGTATAACAATTTAAAATTATAAAGAATTTTGTCAGGGTGTAATAAAAGTATGTTTTTTTCACACTTTACACTTTCCTACACCACAGATTTTTGACAATTCCCACCATGGTGTGGTGTAGAAAAAAAATTTCTGAAAAGAAATTGATGTTAACAACAACGTTAAATATGTATGGATAAAAAATTCATCAATACTGGTCAGGAAAAAAGAAGGAGACAAAGTGTTTAAAATTAATAGTTATGAGGATTTATCTAAGATTTAAATTAATTTTTGATTATTTATATTTCATTATTATTATTATATGTCAGATACTAGTAATGTATATTTAGATCCTCATGATAATTTAAGTATCAATAGTTCATTGTCTTCAAATTCCGAAAATTTTAAATGTCATTGTATAGATCATTCAAATATAGAATTAGATTCTGGGTTTTCCGTAATTCATCAAAACATACGTAGTATTAGGAAAATTTTTGATTTGTGTTACTCACATCTTGCTGCTTTAGATCATTTACCAGATATTATATTTCTTTCTGAAATATGGAATTTTGAATCTGAAATTTCTGATTTTAGTATTCCAAATTTTACTTTAGCAGCTAATTGTAATGAGACTTACTCATCGGGAGGGATCGCGGTATTTTATAGAAGTGACATGAAGTGTGAAATAACTAAATGCAATTTAATTAGTGCTGACGTGATTGCTTTAAATTGTGATATTTCTGGCTCTAAATATTGTTTTGTTGTCGTGTATAGATTACGACAAATTGATTTTATGGCTTTAAAATTTGAATTAAATTTGGAATTTTGGGAAGAAGTTTATACAGCAGCTGATCCATCTACGGCTTTTAACATTTTTCTGGACAAACTTCAATTTCATATATCAAATTGTAGTAAAAATATTACTAGTCATAATAACAAAGACAAAAGACTAAAACCTTGGATGACTGTATCGTTATTAAAAAAAATTAAAATGAAAAATATGTTAAGAAGACGAGTTAAAAAGCATCCTGATAATTCAAGATTAAAAATATATTATGGTAAGTTTTGTAGGGAATTGAAATGTGAAATAGCATTGTGTAGAGATTACTATTACAGTGACCGATTAACAGAAAATTTAGGTAATACAAAAAAAGAATGGCAAGTTATTAATGAAATTCTTAATAATAATGATTCGAAAGTTGATATTGTTTTGCATGACAAGAATGAAGTTGTATCTAATCCAACAGATGTTGCTAATCTATTTATTAATTATTTCTCTACAGTAAGTAGTACACAATTTGATAATACTGAAAATATCAATAATAATGCTCCATCTTGTCATTGTAATAATATTGTATAAGAACACTTCAATTCGGAAAGTTTTTTCTTTGTTGATTTCACTGCATCAGAAATTCACTCAATTATAATTTCTCTTAAAGGTTCTAATTCTGTATCTTTTGATAAGCAAATTACTAAAATATATTTCTTTGCAAATTATTGACGTGTTATGCTATATTTTTAATTTTAGCATTCAGAAAGGTATCTTTCCAGATGAACTAAAAAATGTAATAGCATTACATAAAAAAGGTTACACTACCTCTTTAAATAATTACAGACCTATTTCGCTTTTGTCCGTTTTTTCAAAAATTTTCGAAAAAGGTTTGAGACCAGAATTTTACCATTTTTTGACAAAAGTGGCTTTTTTAGTACTTTTCAATTTGGGTTTAGGTGTGGTAGTTCAACAGAAGATACTCTGATAAAGTTATGCAGTGAAATTTAAACATCTATTAATGATTCCAAAATTTCTGCAGCTTTATTCATAGATATTACTAAAGCTTTTGATATGGTAGATCATCCTCTATTGTTAAAAAAATTATATAATGCTGGATTTAGGGGTTTCATGCATGATTGGTTTGCTTCCTATCTGAGTAATCGAAAACAAAGAGTTAAAGTTAAAGATATGCTTAGTTCGCAAAAAATTCTGAATATTGGTGTACCACAGGGCTCTGTGTTAGGGCCTATATTATTTTTAATTTTTGTTAATTCATTGTTTTTACAGCCTTTTAATGGTAAAATAACAGCTTTCGCTGATGACACTGCCTTTTCTTATGAAAGTGATAATCATTTTAATTTATTTGCAAATATAAACCATGATCTGGAAATCCTTAGGAGTTGGTTCAATTTTCATAGATTAGCTATTAGTGACAAAACCAAATACATGTTATTTAATATATCGGGAACTGTTTGTGATAGTATGTCTCTTGAGTATCATTTCATTCGCCTTATTGTTTAAAATATCGTTTATCTAACTTTTGTGAACATAGTAGATCTGATAAATTTTTTTATGAAAATGTGAATTGTCACTTTGATTGTTTTGAAATTGAACGTGTTGATAGTTTTAAGTACCTTGGTGTATTTATGGATGTTAAGCTAAACTGGAAAGATCACACTGAATACTTAAAAAAATATCTTAAAGAGTAGTTCGTCAAATATATCATCTAAGCCTATACTGCCCTTTGCGTATATTACAGCTTGTTTATAATGGCCTATTTAAATCTATGATTCAATACGGCATAAGTTGCTGGGGTGGTACAAATTTCAATAAAATTGAACACTTATTAATTAAGCAAAAACATGCTATTGTGTGATGTTGAAGGTGAATCGTTTGATCTTTTTAGGTCCCTTGGAATTCTTCCTTTAAGACACCTATATTATTTCAAGGTTTTAAAATTGTTTTTTAATCAGTCGGGATATAATAATTCTAGAATCGATGGTAATCATAATTTACGAATTAATACAAGCAACTTTGTTATGGTTCCAAAATTTCGTAAAATGCACTTCTGTCACTTTTATAAGATTATTGCACCTCGCCTTTACAATAAATTACCTTATGTTTATCGATGTGAAAGAGTAGAATCAAAATTTCTAAAACAAATAAAACTATGGCTTTTTGAGTTTAATTCTACTCAAATTGAACAATTACTGAAGCCTTTAACTTGATTTTTTTTTTATATTTGTTGGGTTAACTATTTGAGCATGTATTTTTATTCTAAATTAGTTATTATATATTTTGTTTTTTATTTTTTTTTATTTTTATTTTTTGTTTATTTTTATACATTTGTTTTACATATTTTATTTTTGGTTATTTTATTAATTTTAATTCTAATTTTTTATTAATAATTCATTTTTCTTACAAATTTTTTTTTTTTTTTTATTACTAAATTTATATTTTATATTTAATTTCTTTGTTTTTGGTTTAATTTTTGATATTTTGATATTACCCCATCAATATTTTATAAATTTTATTTTTTCTTTCAAATTACTAAAAGAAATATGTTACATTCGTCACTTATCTACAGATAACAGAATGTTCCTAACTATTTTGTATACTAAATTTAATTTAATTGTTTTTTAATTTTATATTGGTAAAGTATCATCAAACCTAAAGTTTATAATTTAATATATTTTAAATGTTATTTCGTTTTTACTTTTATTTTACCATATTTTGATCTTATATTTAAAAATTTTTTTATATGAAATAAAGATACTTTTTATTATTATTATTATTATTATTATTGGAGCATTAACTGTCCCCTGTTGTAAGCGATTAATAACATTAAATATTTTCATTGTACGTGTTTGTCCGTCTTCAATTATAAATTTTTTGTTTTTTAGCATTTCATCTATCATTTTTACTAAGTGATGTGGTAGATTATATTTTAATAATTTATATATAAGTGCTTTGATCCAGACTGAATTAAAGGCTTCTTTCAGATCTATTAGACATGCTCCCATACATTCTTTTTTATTTATAGCCCAACAAATATCTGAAGCTAATTTGTTTATTGCATGAATCGCAGAATGTTTAGCTCTGAATCCGAAATGATTTTCGGGTATAATTTTTTTTTAAATTTACTGTTTGTGTGATTGTTTTATTAATAACTGCCTCAAAAACTTTACTTATGTTGGGTGGTAGGTTAATAGGTCTAAAATTTTTTGGACTTATTTATCTCTACCTGGTTTTTTGGTATTACCTTAGCTATTTTCCAGTAATGTGGAAAATAATAATTATGTAACATATTATTAAATAGTGTACAATAACATAATATTACACTATCTGGTAAATTTTTTAAAACTATATTCGGAATATCATCTATACCAGATAATATTTTATTTTTAAAATTTTTGAATATATGTTTTAATTTTTTATTTGTAATAAAAGCTGTGTTTTTTTATTCCTACTGTGTACTATACGAGTAGAGTATCTGTATGGTTGTTGTTGTAGCTACTCTACATAATTATCCAGTACAACATGTAGAGTAAAAGGGAAATTAATGAGAAATTATTAAATTTTAATATGGCAACTATAAATTTGACAAGAAGATACTTCATTTCGTATCTTTGACTATATAATATATGGACTGCTAGTAACCAACTTCATTGCTGTAGTTATGACCGACTATGCGCATACCACCAGAGATGGCGAAAAAAGGAACTAACTATTCCGAATTGCCTTTGGCGACGCTCGCCTTTTTGACGGCCAATAAAACAACTAAATCATTTATGAGAATTCCGTAGATTTGACTTGAGAATTCTACTGGATTTAATTCAGAATTCCATAACTTTAGTTCTCTTATTGGCCATCTCTGGTGCTATGCGCTACCAGTCATAATAGTATTTTTTTTCTTTGACAGCAAAGGAAATTATAAGCGATTAGCAGTCCATATATTATATAGTCAAAGTTTCGTATATTTGAAAATTTGATCAATAAAGTGGGCAAATTTTTTTCAATCAATTCTAAATCATATTTTCCCCTTGCACTACATCCTTTTTTTATTCCTTTCATATCGAGTAGTACAGAGTAGGAATAAAAAAACTCAGCTAAAGTAGTTGTTATATGTTTGATTTTTTTTTAAGTCATTAGATTTATTATTTTCGTCAAATATTATTAATTTAAAATTATTTTCTTTATCAAATTCTATTTGGCTATTAAATTCATTTACAACTTCATCTACTCTAACTGATATATCGTCGTTATTTGTGCTATTTATTTGGTTAAGTAATTGTTCTACATAATTTCCTATTATATTAAGAACATCTTCATGTTTTCTTACTATATACTTATTTTGGTCATCTATCTGTAAGTGATTTAATTCTATCTCTGATTTTTCTATAAAGTTTTTATCCGCCTCTTCTATTTTTAGTTCTGTTATATTAATTTTATTTTTATTTCTAAAAATTTTATTTATAATTAGAAACATGTTTTTTGAGTTTGACGGATGAATGTTTGACGGATTTTTTTAATGTTTTTTCCCAATACTTATTTTTTTCTATATTTAAGTTCTGTGTTATAAGTGAGTTTATATTATTTAATAACGATTTTAGTCTTATAATTGTAGAATTTCTTTGGTGTCCGTTTTTTTCTGTATGTATTTTTTATTGCTGTCAGTATCGTGCTTTAATGTTTCAAAAGTTTTTTATTTTAAAATTTATGTATTTGTCAATATAATTCTCATCTTTAATTTTTGGTACACATTTATCTATTGTCTTTTTTATTTCACATTCTATTTCTTGTAAATAAGTATCTATTTCGTTATTATTTAGATTTTTGTCGCTTGGTATTACAATATTATTTTCCCCTATTTCACCCCTAAATTTATTGTCTAATATATTTTGAAATGTTTTCCAATTTGTCATTTTGTAATTTAATTTATTTTAATTATTAATAATGTTTGTTGTTAATTCGTTATAAATTTCTAATTCTAATTTTATTGATATTGCATTATGATCGCTATCATAAGGAATTGTGTCTAGTTTATTGTCATAACATAATTTACATTTAATCTTGCATCCACTAAGCCAATATCAAGATATGAGTTTGTTCTTGGGTATGTCGGTTGTTTTGTTCCATACATTTTTGTTTTATATAATATTTCGTTATTGTATAACCAATTCTTTAAAATGTTTCCTCTTGTATTGTTCGTTACATTGTACCAGTCTGTGTGCTTTGTGTTTAAGTCACCTGCGATTAAAAAATAATTATCTATTTTATCTAATGTTAAACTTTCAAACATTTTACTAATTTCATATTAAAATTTTTCATTATTTTTTTTTCCTGCATATATAGATATTATTTTTAATTTGTTATTTTGTGTCAGACTTAATTCTATTACCGTAGTTTCTAGACATTGAAAGTTATCAATTTACAATTATTAACTACTGTATAGTTATATTTTTTATTTATTAAAATTCCCGTACCTCCCCACTGTCTTGAATTTGGTCTGTCATTCCTGATAAAATTATATTTTTCAAATTGTAATCTATGTTTAGGATTTAATTTAGTTTCTTTTAACAACATTATATCTGGTGTATAGTTTTCTACAAAATGTATAAGGTAAGATCTTTTATTATTTGATATAATAGAATTTACATTTATTAAAATTATTTTAAAACCATTTATAAAACTAGTCATATAAGGAATTAAAAGGAAGAGATTCATATAGATAATCTATTTTTTTTCAATGTTCATTTAATTTATTTTCTATATTATTTATTTGTGAACTTATATTTTTTAATTCTAATAATATGTTATTATTTTCATTATTGTGAACTAATCTAGTTAAATTATTATTTATATCTGATTGTTTTCTATTTTCATTATTATTATTATTATTATTATTTATATTATAACCTGCTATATTGGGATAATTATGACATTTGCGGATTTACATAATTATTTATCATTTTTAACCTAGCTTCTAGTTTACTATTATTTAAATTCTTTCTTAATTCTATGTTTTTTAATTTTTTTTACATACTCTGGACATCCCCTGTAGTTTGATGGGTGACCATTGTTGTTGCATAGTGCAACTTTTATTTTATGTTTTTCTTCTTGATAAAAAAAAAACTTTAAAAAAATTAAAACACTTTTATTTTATGCTTTCAAAAATATTTATTAATCAATTAAAAGTTTTAGATCTTTACTGTTCTGCTGGTAATTTGGAACTAACTAAACTTAATTATTTAATTATTAATGATAACTCTGATAATGTTGTAAATGAATTTATTACAGGTGAGCAAATAAGTTTATGGGAACTTATTTGTTCAAATAATTTATAATTTCTTTATTTCCCATCAAATTTTGCATATGTTGCAATTTTTACTTAAATTATTATTTTTCATTTCTCACGGTTGATAATAAATTTATTAAATTTATTTTTATGTAATATGATAATATAAATTTTAAAGGAAATAAAGAAATTAGAGAAGCTTTAAATTTAATTTAAATTACTGAAAGAATTTATTTTATATATATTTGATGATGACGGATATGTAACTCCCCCATCATTAAGTTGGACATTCTCCTGAATGACCTGTTCAATAACATGATCTTTATTTTTACTTTTACAGTTTTCTTGTCTTATTTTACACATTTTATGAAAGTATTTAACAATAATTATATAAATCAAAATTAATATTATTACTATAGAAATAGTTGAATAGGTTATTATTGAATGATTTTGAAGTTTCGTTTTAATTTTCTCAATTTTTTCAATGTTTTCAACTTGTTTAATATGAATATCATTTACAATTAAGGTTGAATTTAAATCTTTAAGCTCCAAATAGTTGGGCATCATTATGTGATTAATAATAGTTTTTTCTACACTTTTAAATACAAAATCATTCAATTTTATGGTACAATTACTAAATGTTACAAAATTATTTTTTGTTAATTTATATTCAAAATTATTACAATTATTTGTTAGACTTACATTCTTAGCATTTTTAACTAATATCATATTCGTTGAAATTTCTGTTATTTCATAATTTGCATTTTTTCTTTTCGTACAATATTGATAATTATTAGACATTAAGTTTTTTACACATCCATTGATCTCTTTTAATTTTTGAATTTGAGTTATTTTATTATTTAAATAAATTTTATTTTTGAATTTTAAAACACTAGTAGGTTCAATGTTAATTTCCTCGAAATTGTTATTTGGTATTGGTATAACTTTGTAAGATTCGGCAATATCTTTAGAAAAAGTTGGGATCATTATAATGAATATTATTTGAGAATCTAAGCTTAAAAGAGAACTTTTTATATCTTTATATTTAAATACATCTATTTCAATTGATAAGATTGAATGGGACATCACTCCATGTTTAGCGAACAAAATGTTCTGTTGAATTCTGTCGATTTCAGAGTTTAAGAGATTAATATTAGTAAGAATAGATAAAAATTGGATATTTTTAAATGCTCGGGTTATCGAATCTGAAGATTCTTTCAAAACGAAGTTGCTAAGTTCTTGATTTTCTTTCATGCGTTTTTGTAAAATTGCTAGATTTTCTTGAAGTTGATTGTTAAGCTTTATCTGTTTATTTGTGGTTTGAATTAATTGTTCACTATTAAGGTCAAGGTGTGTTTCTAATTCGTTTTTGTCGTCATCGTCTAAATTTCCGAATAGATATTTTATAAGTTTGCCACCACCGTTTATTAATCCTCTTTTGTGTCTATGTGGAATTAATGTTTTAATATTATGATGAGTATTATTTATTTGAGCTTGAAGTTGTCGTACCAAAGAAATATCTGGCTTTTGGGGAAAAGTAATCAATACATTATTCTCTATTTCGTTTAACGTCATTTCTAATTCACTAGGGTTTATTATATGAATGATTTTTGAATAATTTTCTATTACTAATATTACATCTTGTTTGATTATTTGATACCCCCCCCCAGATTGTCTGCTTTTTCTATTAGTATTGATCCCGAAGTTGAATTAAGAATAGCTAACAGTAAGATCCAGGTGAGTTTGATGATGTTAGGATTCTGACGCGGTTTCGGTCGCGGAAGTGCTATTAGGTTTTGTGTTGTCCATTCCTGTCCCGTTTTTGTTTCCTAAAAATTTAAATTTTCTTTTAATTCTTGTCGGATGTATATTTTTATTTCTATTGTCTAAAAGTTTATTGTTAATGAGTTTAGTTTTTATCTTAGTGTATTTCTTTTTATGTTTATATCTATCGCGCGCCTTCAGGGTTTTCTATTAATATATCCTTTTAATTTTCAGGATTAAAGTTTTTACGATTTTTATTCAATTTTTCTATGTTATTTAATTTATTTATTTTTAACCTGTCGCGGATTTCCGTAATATCTGGTACACGATTGTGAATGAAATCGAATGGTTTAATTTTTGTCGCGGAATGAATTGTATTATTATATTTCTCAGTCGAAAACAAAATCCTTTCTACAGAGTTTAATTTAGATTTTTCAGCGTCTAGTATTCGAAGGTGTTCATTTATTGTTCCGTGAACTCTTTCTACCGTAGCGTTACCAGTATGACTCCGCGGTGAAGTAAAGTGAACTTCAATATTTTCTTTTCTTAGATAGTATTTGATGTTGAGGTTGTCGAATTGATTATCGAAAATCATTTTTTTGGGTTTACCTAAAATCGAGAATCTATTTCCAAGAGCTTGTATTATTGTAATCGCATTCCTGTCATTTAGGCGTTGAATCATTAGATGTTTTGTGAATTTGTCTATGAGGGTGAGAAAAACTTCTTTATAATGTTGTGAATTGAGGCACCCTGTGCTTCAATTCACAACGGAAATTATAAAATTCCAATCAATTTCAAATTAAATAAATTATTAAAATTAATTATTTGAAAAACAAAAGTTTCAAATTACGCGTTGCTCGTGCACAGAGAAATAATTTAATTTAATTAAT
Organism: Empis stercorea; assembly: GCA_949752835.1. Classification (NCBI taxonomy): domain Eukaryota; kingdom Metazoa; phylum Arthropoda; class Insecta; order Diptera; family Empididae; genus Empis; species Empis stercorea. The sequence goes on along the minus strand of OX457086.1, from coordinate 39,930,671 downwards.
AATAATTTCTCTGTGCTGACAACGCGTAAAATCAATCAGCCAATTAAAGTAAAATTGATTTTACTTATTTTGTTGGATAAGCTGAATGGTTTTCCAAAAAATTATTGGAAAGATTTTGGAAAACCAAAAAAGGTCTCCAACAAAATAAAAAAGAAAGTAAAATTAAAATCAGGACAGTCGATCGGATAAAGTTTTTATTTAAAATTTTAAAATATAAATTATTAATTTAGTTTCTCGTAAAAAAAAAAGGTAATCAATTTTTAAAAGTCATCGGTAAAAAAGAATATATTAAGTTCTATTTTAAAAGCAAACTATTTTAAGAACAATTAAAAATGTGAATTGGATCATTTGTGAACTCAAATATTTTATAATAACCTGATATTATAATAATCTTATAATAAATTTTAATAATAATAACTTTTATACAAAAATTAATAAATAAACAAAAAAGTAAATAAAATGAAATTTAAAAATAAAATAAACTAAAATTGTTTTTATTTAAAAAAGAAAATTTTACATACAAAAGGTGAGAAAACATTATTTTTGATTGTAATAAATTATATTACAACAAATGGCGCTGCGGACAGGATAAGAAGTACGTTTCTTATCCAAAAGAATTTTATGTAAAGGTAAAACGGGATGTTAAAATTAAAATAAAAGGAAAAAAAACTATCATAAAATAAAAGTGGACTAAAAATAGTTAAAAAAATATATAATAATTTAACGTTAAATAAAATCTTATAAATAATTATTATAAAATTTTTTTTTGTAAAAAAAAAAAACAAAAGTAGCAGTAATTTAAATAAAACAAAAAGTTGCAGTAGAAGAAGCAAAATTTTCACTAAAATATATAGAAGAAAAAGCTTGTAGCGGAGAAAGCAGAGAAGCAGAAAATTTTTGTAAAGTAGTAAGTCATTTTTTTCTAATATAAAAATATATAAAAACACGGGTTGCTAATATTTTAAAAAATATATATATATACAATAGAAAATATATATAACAAAATATAAAATCAATTTTTTTTGTAAAAATAATTTTTTTTTAAAATGAATAAATCGAAATTTTTAGGAATATACGGATCTTCATTATTTTTTATAATTATTATTACTCCAAATCTAATAGTCTTAATAATGGAGAATAATAAAATTTATTTTTTGGCAAATTATTAAAAAATTTAAATTTTTGAATCTAATTAAATGACAAAAAAATTGTGGGAAATTTTTTTTATAAATAAATTAAAAGGATAAAAAATTGATTTTTTTTATTAGAAAATAAAAGAATTTGTTAATTTAGAAAGAAAATTTTATGAAAAATTTAAATTAATGGCCAAAAAGTAAAATCAAAATTTTTAATTATAAAAAATATATAAAATAATTAATATATAAAATCCTTAATGAAATTATAAAAAAATATATATATATAAAAAATCCTTTTTTTTTTTGAGATTCCTAGTGAATAAAAATTTTTATAAAAAGACCCCGAAAAATAATATACATATGGGTAAATATACATATACAAAAAAAATGATATTTTTTCTTATATACTACCAAAAACCTTAACCTATCCTAATAGTTAACCTAATTTCAATATTTCTCGCTCTTCCATAAAATTAAAAAAATAAAATAAAATAGTATATAATAAATAAAATTGGAGTACATATATATCCGTATAAAAAATAATAAGTAAAAGTTTTAAATAAGAGTCATATATGTACAAATACCTATACAATGAAAAATCATAAATTATTAAACATTATTATCACATATTATAATTTTTATTTGTATACATAAAATTTTTATTCTCCAAGTACAAATTGCAAATTGTGCGTTTTTGATCAATTTGAATTTAAAAGTTTATAATAAAGTTTTACATGAAATATAATATACATAGAAGTGTATTATTATCAAAGTAAAATCGACATAAAAATAGGGTAACAAAACTAATTACGGTGAAAAAGGTTAAGTTTATTTAATGTAATACAAAACTGTGTACAGAAAGTGCCAAATAAAATTGTGCGCTAAGTTGACACAGGGCTGTGTAAAAATAAAGAACTTAATAAAAAAAAATTTTTTTACATAAGTGTTAAAATTTTTTTAATAAAAACTGGTTTTAATAACCAACATTTTTTTTCGTTACCCTATATTTTCATTTTATATTAAAATTTCATTCATTTTTTGGTCGTAATGACGAAAATTATATATAAATATATATAAAATGGTATATATATATATATTTTCAATTTACGTTTGATCATTTTTATATAAAATATTATTATCAACTTAAATTGATATTAATATTAATATTTTAAATGACGTACGTAAGTTTCATTAGAACAAAACGCGTTTTTTTGTAAATTAACATATAAAAATTTTTTTTTGGAGCAAACAAATTTTCTATTATGAAAATTAATAATATTTTTGTTGGAATGAATAAATTTTTTAACATAAATTTAGGAGTTGGAAAACTTATATTTCCTATTGATTTACTGTTTGTTTGAGAAACAAAATTTTTTATTATTGCATACTTTTAGGGAATGAGAAAAATAAAAATAAAATAACTATAAAGGAGTATTTTATCTTAAATAAATTTTATTTTACATGATTTACGTTGAATAAAATAAAATTTTAAATGAATAAATTAAATAAAAATAATTTGTAGCAAAAATTTTTTTTCGACCCCTAAAATATATTTTTTCAGAACTTTTTATATAAAATGACCCCTAAAATAATTTTTTTTATTAAAATTTATTAAAAATATGACCCCTAAATCACAATATAAAAAAAGGTACATATATATTGTTGTTGTTGTTTAAAATTTTTTTATAAACTAATGTCGCAAAATTCAAAACCCCCAACGTTGGCGCAATCAATTTTAAAATTTTCAAAGACAATATCAACATTTTCATTTTTAAATTCATGTCCGGAATTTGAAAATTCCGACGAACAAACTAAAACAAACGTAGAAAATATAGAAGCGGAACCAAATTTAGAGGTATTGGATAGAAATAACTTTGTTGATTTTTTACATCAAGTACAAGGAGAACGAATATCAAAATACAACAGAATTGGCCCAATACGGAAAACAAGGAAAACTAGAAGAAATAAAGTTATAATTGCTTTAATTTCCAAAAATCAAATAATACAAATAGAACAATAAATAAACGGGGACCATCAGGATTAAACTCGACCCCTATTCCACCACCACCACCAATTGCACATCGAGAGGAGTATGTTGCGGAAAACTTTACAAACGACAACTCATATCATTTGGAACCAACATTGTTACCAGTGGAAAAAATAATCAAAACTTTTTTAGTACAAGTTCCAACATTTTCGGGTGTAGGGTTGGACATTGAGAATGAGTTGAACAATTTTTTAGCTCATCAAGCATACGAATTGACCAGAGATGAACAAAAGGGAATATTATTAAGAATTTTAATAACAAGTAAACTGACAGGTGCAGCCAACGCACTTTTCAGATATGCCAACGTTGAAAACTTTAACCAATATAAAGATATTTTACGTAATCGTTTTATAGAGAGCACGGATATGGCTACATTAGCATCTGAAATGATGGGAATGTATCAATACGAAAACGAATCAGTGGAATTATTTGGAGAAAGAATAGCAGGAAAATTGGCGGCATATAGAAACAGAGTAAACGAAAGGTATCAAAACGACGGACGAGCTTTAATCAATGAAATGGAGATAACCGCAAAGACAATATTTTTAGGAGGACTGCGTTCATCAGAATTGAAACAATATTTAATCTTTAAAAACCCCGAAAACTTAAGAGTGTCCATAGGAGCGGCTCGACAGTATTTGAATGAAACAAGGAACTTAGGAAATATAGGGAGTTCGGATAAAATTAGTATTAATAATCAAGGGGACCAAATGATGAATCTATTAACCACTATGATGCAAAAATTAAAAGAAACTGGAGGACATGCACAACAATCAAATAATAATAGATTAAATAATGGAAACAATTTTAGAAATAATAATATTAACAATCGGAATAATAATGGTAACAACAATGGTCCATTTAAAGGGCCAACAAATAACATCATTAAATGTTTTAAGTGTGGTGAACCAGGTCACCTTAGTAGAGATTGTATAATAATAATTTCCGGGAAACAACAGGGAACAATAAGTATAGCAACAAAAACAACAATAATTCGCAATTCTTAAATGATAATAATTATAACAACAACAATTCTAACAATAATTATAATAATAAATTTTTAAATCATAATAATAATTATAATAACAATAATTTTCATAATAATAATAAGACCCCTAATAGAAATGGAAATCAAAATATATTTAATGGTGGTAATAATTATGCCAACAGCAATAGAAATAATAATAATTATAATACTAATAATTATGCCATTAACAATCGGAATAATAATGGCAACAACAATGGTCCATTTAAAGGGCCAACAAATAACATCATTAAATGTTTTAAGTGTGGTGAACCAGGTCACCTTAGTAGAGATTGTACGTGGCAATTCCAGTCAACACCAGTGCAATGTTCATATTGTGGAAGGATTGGACATGGAGTAAATGAATGCGTAATGATATTATCGCAAACTAAAGAACAAAACCAGTCTCAAGTTAATAATATAAATGGTATGAACGAAAGTTTAGAAAAGACCCCTTGTGAATGGTGCACAAGGAAGGGACATACAATTTTAACTTGTGAAGCTCGTAAATCCTGCGAATCCAAAATGACAATGGTTTCGGGAAACGAGGACGGAGTGAACTAAAAGAGCCCAGCTCATTCCTTTCAAAGGGCAAAATAACCTTACAAGAGCCAATAATTAATTTAAAAAAATATTATTGGATAGATCCTGAATTATGTAATAATTTAACAAAAGATAAAGAAGAAAATAATGAAATTAATAAAAATAAGGAAAATAAAATGGAAATAAATTTTGTTAGCTCTAATATAGGTTCTTGTGAAGGAAAAGTAAAAAACGAAACAGAAATCGAGAATAAGAAAATTAAGTTACCAAATGATGGTATTTTGGGGAACATTGCGATGACCCCTACACATGAAGAAAATAAATCGAAAAAAAATTACAAAGAAATAACAGGAGATAAAATACAAATGATTAAAGGAATTTTTAATAACGTGCATATAGTAAACTATAAAAATTATTTGTTTTCTAGGGCAAAAAATCTTTTAGAAAAGGAGTCTCAAATCTGGAAAGCAACTAAAAATTGTACATATGACTTTAAAACAGAACAAATAATTATGAATTTAGAAGAAAATATTAACACAGGAATTGTTAAACTAAATAAGGAAGAAAAGGCGAATATTATTATAGAAAACAATGTAGGAGTAATTGTGGAAGAATTTTATTTTGAAGAATATATAGAAGTAAAATGTTTTAATAAAAATGTAGTAGAAGTAGTAGAAGTTATAGAAGTTGTAGTAGAAGAAAATGATATAAGTACAAAAGTTTGTACTGGTATATTGGTAGAATACGAATTTGTTGGAGATAATAATAGTAATGAAAATATAAATGAAAATATTAATATTAATAAAGAAAAAGAACTTTGTTTAACAATTCAAATGGAAAAAGTAAAATTGAATTTAAATAGTAGTGATGTTAATATTGAAAAAGAAATAAATAAGGAAACAATTTATACATCAGGAGACAAAAATAAGGAAATACAAAATATTGAAGAATCCATAAGAACGGCACGGAAAAAAATAATAAATCAAAACAATTATTTAATTAAAAATAATAATACTTTTATCATTGTATTTAAAATAAATGTTAATACTACGGGTATTAAAAATATAAATATTAAACCAAAATTGACCCCTATTCTTAATGTTATTATTTTACCATTAAGAAAATTAAATAACAAAATAATAAAATTAAATCATAGATATAAGAAACATAGGTGGAAGCGTAAATGTAAATTATTTTAAACTATATATAACAAAAAATATATTGAAATTTTAAATTTTAATATTAAAAATTAAAAAAAAAATTAAATAAAAAAAATTTGTTTAGAATAAAATAGAAAGGGGAGCGTGACCGCTCAAAAACAAATAATAGGGAAAAATCTTATCCTTATGCCTTAAATTCCTATTCCTTTTCTTAATTTTTATAAAAAATAAAATAAATTTATAATAAAATATATATACATATATATATATAATTATAATATTTAATATATAATTTTACATAAAACTTTATTAAAACTTAATTTTTATTAATAAATAAAACAAAAAAGGATTTTTTATAAAAGTTTTTAATGTAAAATAAAACAAAAGGATTATTTTTTTTAATATAAAATATTTTTTTATTATAGAATTTGATAAAATAAAATATTATATAAAATCAATAAGATTTTAATTGTATTAAAATAAAAAAAAAAAAGAAATATGTAAGAAAAAATAAATGTAAAGAAAAATATAATTAGAAAAACATAAAAATATTTAGAAAAAAATCAAATAAAATTATAAATATATATAAATAAAATTAAAAGAAATTTATAAAAGAAAGTATCAATTAAAATTAAAGAAAGAAAAAAGAAATGTATAAAAGAAAATTTAGTATACAAAGATATAAAAATTTTTAGTAAAAAATATTTAACAATATTTACAAAAAACATGTTTAGAAAATATATATATATATAAAAAGTAAATAAAAAAATTTAAAATACAAAATATATATTAATAAAAGAAATTGTTAGTAAATATATACAAATATACATAGTTTTGATTAAAAAATCAAAAACAATATATAAAAAAAAAAATATATATATAAATATAATTTTAAAATATCAGAGTCGAAGAAAAATTTCTTCAGCCAATTAAAGTAAAATTGATTTTACTTATTTTGTTGGAGAAGCTGATTGGTTTTCCAAAAAATTATTGGAAAGATTTTGGAAAACCAAAAAAGCTCTCCAACAAAATAAAAAAGAAAGTAAAATTAAAATCAGGACAGTCGATCGGATAAAGTTTTTATTTAAAATTTTAAAATATAAATTATTAATTTAGTTTCTCGTAAAAAAAAGGTGTTTTATTTTAATCAATTTTTAAAATTCATCGGTAAAAAAGAATATATTAAGTTCTATTTTAAAAGCAAACTGTTAGTAAATATATACAAATATACATAGTTTTTATTAAAAAATCAAAAACAATATATAAAAAAATATATATATAAAAAATTTCTTCGACCCTTATATTTTTTCTAAGAGGGAATGTGTTGTGAATTGAGGCACCCTGTGCTTCAATTCACAACGGAAATTATAAAATTCCAATCAATTTCAAATTAAATAAATTATTAACATTAATTATTTGAAAAACAAAAGTTTCAAATTACGCGTTGCTCGTGCACAGAGAAATCATTTAATTTAATTAATAATAATTTCTCTGTGCTGACAACGCGTAAAATCAATCAGCCAATTAAAGTAAAATTGATTTTACTTATTTTGTTGGATAAGCTGAATGGTTTTCCAAAAAATTATTGGAAAGATTTTGGAAAACCAAAAAAGGTCTCCAACAAAATAAAAAAGAAAGTAAAATTAAAATCAGGACAGTCGATCGGATAAAGTTTTTATTTAAAATTTTAAAATATAAATTATTAATTTAGTTTCTCGTAAAAAAAAAAGGTGTTTTATTTTAATCAATTTTTAAAAGTCATCGGTAAAAAAGAATATATTAAGTTCTATTTTAAAAGCAAACTATTTTAAGAACAATTAAAAATGTGAATTGGATCATTTGTGAACTCAAATATTTTATAATAACCTGATATTATAATAATCTTATAATAAATTTTAATAATAATAACTTTTATATAAAAATTAATAAATAAACAAAAAAGTAAATAAAATGAAATATAAAAATAAAATAAACTAAAATTGTTTTTATTTAAAAAAGAAAATTTTACATACAAAAGGTGAGAAAACATTATTTTTGATTGTAATAAATTATATTACAACAATAACAGTAAAACGTGTCACCATGAACGATTGCATTTGGCTCGTTCGGGTTTTCCGAAATTTCATATTTGTATTTAATAGGGTTTCTATCATATTTTGCTTCATTGCAGATATTACAATTGTTTATATATTTGCGTAAAATTTTGGGAAAAAGAAAATATCTTTTATTTCGTTGTAGTTTTCAATTATACCTCTATGATTCGTTTCAATGTGGATTTTTTCGATAAGTTTGACAACTTCATCCTCATTTTCAAGGTCCTGAGCCTTTTTTGTACACTTTAAAAATTGAATTTTTTTGTTATTAGAGAAAAGTTGGACAAGTTTTGTTTGTAGTATATTGAATTTATTATCGTCTAGTTCAGAATAAATACCCGTTTTACCATTTTTATGTATCTTCTTAGAATATCATTCAAATATTGGTCATTGCCTAAATCATTTTCAGATATAAAAATTCTTCTAAATTTTTGGTAATTTATAATAATTTCGTCTCTTTTATTTTTAACCAAGAATAACTGTGAAAAATATTTATTTACTATAGAATTAGATATATTGATATGGTCAGCTTGATCTTCAATTCCACTATGAATTGTTGATAACGTTGACGAATCATTTTCAAAATGATAAACGTTCCTATTTTCAATTTTTTCTACAGATTCTAAATTGTTTATTTCATTAGTTTCGAGATTAATTCTACTTAGAAAATCGGGTACTTTATTTTCCTTTCCCTTCACATATTCTATGTCAAACTCATATTCATTTAACTTTGTTCTCCATCGCTGCAATTTAGAATTTGGCTCCTTTAATGAATTGAGCCAAACTAACGGTCTATGGTCTGTTTTAATTAAGAATTTTGTACCATATAAATATGGCCTGAAATATTTTGTTGCCCAAACTATAGCGAGAAGTTCCTTCTCAATCGTGGAAGAATTGATTTCATGACTATTAAGCGTCCTACTTGCGTAATTAATAGGGTGTCCTTCCTGAGCGAGGACTGCTCCTATAGCGAAATTAGAAGCGTCTGTAGTAAGTACAAATTTTTTCTTATAGTCGGGGTAATGTAAAATGGGGTAACTGGTAATTAATTTTTTTTAGTTTTTTAAATTTTCGATAGTATCCCGTAATACCTAGGAAACTTTTTATTTGTTTTCTTTATACAGTGGATTATTGAGGTTAATTTTATTATTCTTTTTTAAGCAATTAGTGAGCGGTTGAGCTACTTTGGCGTAGTCCTTGATAAATTTTCGATAGTATCCCGTAATACCTAGGAAACTTTTTATTTGTTTTGGTGTTTTAGGTAGATTAATTTTAGTTATGGTATCTATTTTCTTATCATTGGGTTTAATTCCCTCACGAGTTAAAACATGTCCTAGATATTCGCTTTCTCTCGCTAAGAACTTACATTTATCTACCTGAATTTTTAGATTGAATTCTCTTAGTTTAGATAAAATTTTATTTTAGCAACCAGGTGTTCCTCTATTGAAGTAGAGAAAATTAAGATGTCGTCAAGATAGACAACACAAATTTTTCCGATAAAATCCCTCAAGATGTGGTTCGTCATCCGTTGAAAGGTGGAAGGAGCGTTTTTCAACCCAAAAGGCATTCGAACAAATTCATAATGTCCTTGTGGTGTTGGAAAAGCTGTTTTGCTCCTGTCTTTTTCGTCTACCAGGATTTGATGAAATCCTTTGGCCAGGTCAATGGTAGAGAAATATTGTGCCCTACCAAGCTTATCTAGTATTGCATCTATATTAGGAATGGGAAATTTGTCTTCAATCGTAATTTCATTCAGTTTGCGATAGTCTATTACTATTCGCCATTTTGGAACCCCTGAATAGTCTAATTTTTTGGGAACCACCCAAATGGGGCTATTATATGGACTGTTAGATGGTTGTATAATATTTTGTTTTAGCATTTCATCAATCTGTTTGTTCACCTCCTCTTCATGTATTTTAGGAAACCGATATATTTTACTTTAGATAGGTTGTGACGATTTTGTAATGATTTGATGCTTCAGTCCCTTTGCACTTGTCAAATTATCACCCTCATTAAAGAAATTTTTTATTTTTTGATAAAATTTGTTTTAGGTAAGTGGTTTCTTCGGAGTTCATTTTTTCGTTTTTTAATTTATCAAATAATTCGATATTATTGATTTGTAGTTTTTCTAATTGATAGATATCTTGGAATGGGCAAGCTGAATTAAACTTAATAGTTCTGTTATTGACCTCAATTTGTTCATTGAGTAAGTCTACAACAATTCCTAAAGGTTTAAGAATATTTTGCCCAATCAGAGCATCAAAATTTTTATTATATAGGTTCATGATTTTTCATGACATAGTAGCACTCTGATTGAATTCAATAGGTAGTTTCGTTATAATTTCTTTGTTTTTAGCGTTAGATTTCCCGTAAGTGTTCTTAATTCGATAGGTTTTTGTAATTTTATGAATTTATGATTTGGAAAAACATTTTTATTAATAATAGAGGTAGCTGCTCCTGTATCAATCAAGACATTCAGCACCTTATTATCTATTGTTGTCCCAACGAAAATTTTGAGATATTTCGGAATTATCAACTTCCATGGGTAGTGGGGGTTCGACATTTCTATCGTTTCCATTACGAAAATTTCCAGAATAATTTCTATTCCTAAAATTACTGGAATTTTGAAATCTTGAATTATAATTGTTGAAATGGTTGAACAAATGGTATTTGTATTGAGATATTTTTGATTTTGATTTTGATTACTATATCTTGGATTTTGATTTTTTATTATATGTATTTCTATTTTGGCTATAATTTTTACTATTATTGTTAGCGTTAGTTTGGTTTGAGTTCCTATTAAAAGACCTGTCGTCTTCATACAAAGTTATAACAAAGATTGCAGCAGCCTCACTGCAATAGTTGATTGTAAATGGCTTGATACTTTCAAATTAAAATTAAATATATTTATCGTTGTTTTATTTTAGATTATTCACTTCACAAAGTCGGTATCCTACCGACTGCGCCACTTTTATTTTATGTTTTTCTTCTTGATAAAAAAAAACTTTTAAAAAATTAAAACACTTTTATTTTATGCTTTCAAAAATATTTATTAATCAATTAAAAGTTTTAGATCTTTACTGTTCTGCTGGTAATTTGGAACTAACTAAACTTAATTATTTAATTATTAATGATAACTCTGATAATGTTGTAAATGAATTTATTACAGGTGAGCAAATAAGTTTATGGGAACTTATTTGTTCAAATAATTTATAATTTCTTTATTTCCCATCAAATTTTGCATATGTTGCAATTTTTACTTAAATTATTATTTTTCATTTCTCACGGTTGATAATAAATTTATTAAATTTATTTTTATGTAATATGATAATATAAATTTTAAAGGAAATAAAGAAATTAGAGAAGCTTTAAATTTAATTTAAATTACTGAAAGAATTTATTTTATATATATTTGATGATGACGGATATGTAACTTGCACAAAGTAGCATGTTTTTATCACTATTCTCGTTTATTTCGCATTTTCCAATTTCGTGGTTTTTGTTACATTTTACGCAACGATATTCCATGTTGCAATTGCTAGCTGCATGTCCTAAGCGTTGACATCGTTTACATTGGGGTATTTCTATTTTTTTAAATTTTTCCCATGTTATGTATTGGTAATTAATTTTTTTTATTTTATATACCATTTAAATATCGCTTTGTGCTGGAATCTGTACGATAAATATTGGTAGTTTAATATTCTCTTTAATCGATTTTCTTATTGCCAATTTAATCACTTTTTCGATTTTTATATTATTTAAATTTAATGATATTAATTCGCTTTTTATTTCATCTGGTTCGTCTTCTCTATTTAAACCTTTTAATATTAAAGTTTTGTATTTTTCATTTTTTGGTGTATATGTGAAATAATTTGAATTGATTTGTTGTAATATTTCTATAACTTTGTTATAATCCTCGTTGCATGTTAGGAAGATTAGATATTTTTTATTATTTATATTTTTGACCATAAAATCATTAATTTTTAATTTTTCCTTAATTAATTTCTTAACATCTTGTATATCTTGATCATAAACTATGATCGGCGGTATTTTTTCTCTTTTGTGTGCTATATTATTGTTATTGTTGTTATAATTTTCTTGTTGTCGGGTGATATTGGTATTGTCAGTTGTTATATTTGTCGTCTTGCTATTGGTGTTTTGTATTTGTTGATATGGTACAAATTGTTTTTGATTATTTTTTTTCTCTATCATTTTTTTTTCTTGCGATTTCTATAAAACCTTCTAAATCATTATTATTTACGTTTTCAGTTTCTTCTTCCATTTCTACAATATTATCTAATTCAGCAAGTCTATTTTCATTTTTCTGCTCCGATATATTTTTATTTAGATTTTTGATTTTTTTTTTAATTGCGAAACTTCTTTACGTAATGCTTCATTCATTAAATTTAAATTTTTCTTTTTAGATCAAATATTTTTATATGCCATTTAATTTTTAATGTATGAAGGCTTAATTTTAATTTTTAAATTGTTTTCTTTTTCACTAGATTTTTCTACAATATAACATGCATTTTCCACTTTATTTGCTATTTTATTGTCTAAATTTTCATCACTCATTATTTTTTGTCTTTAACATTATAATTCAATTAATTGAATTAATTTAATTAATTAATTTACTTAATACTAACTATATTTTTATAATTTAAATTAATAATAAAGTTAGAATAATACTATTTTTAAATAGATTTTTAATTGTTCGATACTTATATTAATTAATTTCGCACAATTTTTAACAGCTTAATAATAACGTCCGTACAGTATGACAGTAAGAATTCAACTCTCTATACGAACCTTTATCGAGTGCGGATGTAATTGTGTTCACACTGTTTAACTGAATAAATTAAATTATTTTTGAAAACACTGTTTAATAGATCATGCCAAGGTTTTTCCTCCAGATGTCGCATTAAGCAGTTATAGGATAACAAATGAGTTTTTCGATGTATTAAGTCTAAGAATTACCAAATGTTTTATAATTAAATATATGTTTACCTATTTAAAAAGAAAATTAATCAACCTTTTTTAATTAATTTATTTTTGTTGTCAACACTTAACTAAAAAAGTGTATAACTTACGTTAGATTTATTATTATTGCAATTTCAAAAAAAATATAGGTAATACTACCTATATTAATATTATTATTATTATTATTTATTTCATAGCCCATTAACACGAAATTAGGTTTTTCGGGCTCTTAGATCTAAAATACAATTCTGATAAATCTTCAAATTTAAAGTACAAATTCTTAAAAACTATAATGTTAAAGAAGTTATTGATTACTTAAAATTACCTTAAAGAACTTATTTATTTAGCTTTTAATTTTATTTATTTTAGCTTTTATTCCATTTAATGTTTGTTTCTTTTTTGTTGTATTTTTATTATATTTCTAGATTTAAATTCAATGACTAAATTAGTTAATATGGTTTTTTTTAAATATACAATATGTTTTAATATAGCTATGTACATATAGCTATGTACATATTATTGATTATTTTTAAGATTTAATATATACTTATATATTTATGTAAAATTTATTTTATTTTCAATATATCATCAAAATATTATATAATATGAGTGTATAGTAGTGTCGTATTTTTTATTTTATTTTTTAGTTTAATTTAATATCATGGTGAAGAATTCATTTTTTAATTCATAATTGTTAAATACAAATCAATGTCAAATTTTACAATACATATATATTTCAGTACTTAAGAGAAAGTCTATAACTCGCTTATTTTCAGGAATTGAGTTTATTGCTAATATTTCTTGATTTGTTATATTAAATGTATTTCGGGCGTTAGCATAGTTCGGGCAATCATCAAAAATATGTTTGATTGTGAGTAAGTTATTGCATGTACATATCGGTGGGATTAATGTTTCTATTATGTATTTATGAGTCATACAAGTGTGACCAATTCTTACTCTAGTTAATACTACAGATTCTTTCATACGTAAGTCAAAAATTGATGTCCAGCGTTTATTATTGTCCTTAATACGTAATTTATTTGTATTTGGTTCTTGTTCCCAGTCCCAATTCCAGTATGATACAATATTATGATTAATAATTTCTTTAGTCTTTATAATAGAATAAAAATTCTTTATCATAAGGTAGTTCTACAGATTGTTTAGCTAGCGAGTATACTTGGTCATTTGAACCAATATTCCTGTGACTAGGGATCCATATAATGGCAAACTGTTTATCTTGGTTTTCATGTATGATATTTTGAGCGCAATGGTGGATAGAATACATTTTTTTAATGATTTGAAGTGAGGATAGTGAATTGGTACAAATAAGAAAATTTATGTACTGTGTTTTTATTGAATATTCTAAGGCTTTTTGAATTGCATAAAGCTCAGCCGTGCATATATTTGAATATTTTGCAATGTGGAACATTTTTTCAATATTTTTTGCTTAAATGCACATCCAGTTTCTCCATTATTAACCGAACCATCACTATATATTTTTTCGCAGTTTTTGTATTTTCCATTACTTTTAATATTAAAATATGTTTCAAATGTTTCTGTTGGTGTATCTTCTTTTTTAAAATTTGAAAGTGAAGTATCAATGTCTGTTTCTACAAAAGCCAGGGTGGTGAGTGTTGGAATTTATGTTGGTTTAGATTATATTTAAGGATAGAATATTTTATCAGATCCCCATTCCAGCATTATAGACTGGATCAACTAGTTTTAATTTTTTTCCTTGCGGAATTGTATATGACACATATTATGAGGTTATGAATTCTGAGAAGTAATTTTCGATCTGAGCCATAATCCGAGCCTGCAAGAATTTTTATTAAGTTCAAGTTTTTTGTAGACTTTGCCTTTATTTCATTTATATTTGCAGTCCATTTTAACTTAGCATCAAGAGTCAAGCCCAAAAAAGTATGTTTTTTGGGCTTGACTCTTGATGCAACATATTTAATTGGTGATCCATTTAGAAGTAAATCTGGGTAAAACTTTTTTTTTGTTTTTCTCGCAAAGAGCATGGCGACAGTTTTGGTTTCAGAGAATGTAAACCCTGTACAATTTGACCAATTCGTAAGTTCATTTAGACATAATTGTAGTTTTTCCTGTATTTGCATTAGGTTTTTGGCAGATATAAATATGGTTAAATCATCTGCGTATAGTGTGTATTTTATAGGAACGTTAATACTTGATAGCAACCTATTAATTGCTACAAGAAATAATGTTACATTAAGGACTGAACCCTGTGGTACACCATTTTGAAGAGTGTATTCATTCGAAATTGTATTTCCTAATGCAGTAACGAATTTTCTATTAGTGAGAAAATTTTTAATAAATTTTATCATATTTCCTTTTAGTCCCAATTTATTTAATTCATTTAAAAGATTTCTTCTCCATACTGTATTATATGCTTTTTTGATATCAAAAAAGATAGAAACAAGAATTTTTTAGATGTAAAAGCTTCCACTATTTCTGACTCTATATATAATAAATTATCTAAAGTGCTTCTGTTTTTGCGGAATCCAGATTGAAACAAATTAATTTTATTATTTTGTTCGAGGAACGATTGAAGCCTTTTATTAATCATTAGTTCGAGTATTTTGCAAAGGCAATTGGTTAATGAAATAGGTCGGTAATTGTCAGGGTACTTTGAGTCCTTTCCTTTTTTTAAAATGGGGATAAGTAATGCAATTTGCCATTTTGTTGGGAAAGTGCCATTGTTATAAATACTATTATAAAGATCTAGAATGTATTTTAGGTTGGTTTTGTCAATATTTTTTATCATGTCGTAGTGGATCATTTCTGGTCCAGGGGACGAACCAGTACAATCTGCTAGAGCATTTTCAAGTTCAGTCAAAGTAAATGGTTTATTATATGATTCATCATTGTTTTCGGTAATTACCAAATTTTCATTTTCTATTTGTTCTTTATGTATTAAAAATAAATTATTATAGTTTTCAGAGCTTGATGCTTTAGCGAAAGCCTTTGAAAATTCTTCAGATATTTCTTTTTTGTCCGTTAATATGTTATCATTGATTATGATAGAGGAAATATTAGTTGATTTGTTTTTACCATTTAATTTGCGTATTTTTTGGAAAACTTCTTTAGCGGGAGTATTGAAATTGAGTTAAAATATTCTTTCCAAATTTTTTTTATGTAATATCTTATTACTTATTGTTTTACGTGATTTATATTTTGTGGCTATAAAATTTCTAAAGTCATTCATGTCTAATGTTCTTTTATATTTTCGAAGTAGTATTGTACGTTCAGTAATAAGTTGTTTTATTTCATCGTCCACCAAGGAACTATTTTTTTGTTATTCTTATTTGTTAAAAGAGGAATAGCTTGGTCTGCTGCATGTAATATTTTCTTTCTTATGTATTTTTCATGTTCGTAGGTTCTAGATTTATATGATTTTTAAAAGATGTCCAGTCAGCCCTTTTGGTATTATATTTTTTCCTTGCAGTGTTGTTATTGCTATTTTGGACTAATGTCATGATGATAGGATAGTGATCACTACTATGTAGATCTTCATCTATCAGCCAATCGAAATACTGTTGAAGTATAGAAGTTGCTAATGTTAAGTCAATAGCGCTAAATGTTTTGTAGGCAAAGCTAAAATGCGTGGGATTTCCATTATTTAAAATATTGAGATTATTATTATTTACTATAGATTCAATCATTTTCCCTCTCTTATCCAATCTATCAGATCCCCATACCGGGTTATGGCAATTAAAGTCACCTAATAGAATAAATGGACAGTCTAGTCAAATTCTCAATTTCTGTTCTTGTAATATTTTCTGCACCAGGAAGGTAAATATTACATATAATAAATTTAATTGGAAAATACATTTTAATTGCTATTGCTTGGATATTAGTTTGTATATAAATTTCCTCACAGTTAAAATTTTTATTTACGAATATTGTAACACCACCATGAGCTACTGTATTTGATGGGTAATTGTAGTAAAAAGAGTTATGTTTTTAAGTTGTGGAACATGGTTTAATTAAAGTTTGGTTTCTTGAACGCAAAATATGCATGGATTATATTTTTTTTCTAAAAGTTTGAATTCTTCGTAATGGCTATAATGGAAAGAATATATTAACTCAATTTCAAGCAATACTCCCGCTAATGAAGTTTTCCAAAAAATACGACAATTAAATGGTAAAAACAAATCAACAAATATTCATCACAATTCCATTGTATAATATTAAGAATGCTACTAATCATTTGATTCAATTTCATATATTTCAGCATCTGAAATACTAACTCTACCATATTCATTATTTTTACTTATTTTCTTAGTAGATTTAATTTTTTTATTTTTAATTTCTTTTTTATATGCATTTAGAGTTCCTTTTGAAAATTTTATTGGCAATATTTTAAGCTTACTAGTAGCTACTTTATTTTTACCTGTTGTAATGTTAAATTTAACATTATGTTCAGTTTCCATATTTTGTTTATTTTGATTATAGCTTGATGATGATGATGATGTAGCAGATGATGCTATTGTTTCTCGATTTGTATTGTTGATTATTTCAGTTTCATTTGTTGATGTTGAATTTATTTGAATACTTTTAGGTGTTTCATTTGTTTTCGTGTTTCAGTTTCATTTGTTGATGTTGAATTTATTTGCATACTTTTAGGTGCATGATTATTACAACTACAGTTGCAAGTACATTTTACTATGTTATCACCGGTAACACTAGCATATGATTTGTTGAGTACATTTTTTGAATTTCTCTTTCTTTAATAAATTTTGGACAAGTTTTTGTAAATGCGTGGTGTGATTGCAAACAATTAATACATTTTGATTGTTTTTCGCCTTTTGTGTTGCTATCTTAATGGCCGTATGACAATGGCTTGACAAAATCAAAAAAAAAACTAAAAAATGTCTCTTTGTGCGACTGAAACACAAATATTTTTCAATTAGAGACAACTATAGTGTAGTATTGATGCTGTCAAATATATTGTTTTTGTTTTTTAATCTGTCAGAGATATTTCGCTGCTCGAATACTTGTTTGCTTCATACGCCTCTGACATTTTCACTTTGCTCCATATCCACCCTAAACTTGCAACTTACAATTTACACATGTTAGACTTCTTGGTCCGTGTTTCAAGACGGGTCCCGAAGATAACTGGCACGGCTCCATGTCCATCTTATAATATAATGACTATGAAAATTACTATGGATATAAGGCAAAAGTAAAAAAAAAAATTTGGCATTAAAGTTCTATATCAATGAGCAATGGATATGGAGCAAAAAAAATAATTTAATATTAATGTTAATGTTTCATGTACATTGCTCATTTATATAGAGCAAAAAAACATTTAATAAAAATAACTTGAAAAATGTATAGAAAAGTTGCTCTACGTGCTACCTTTTTTCAGATTTTTGAGAAATGAGGCAAGCAAGCATTGAAAAAAAAAGAATTTGATGTGGAGCAAAACTGCTACTCGATATCTCAGTAACTATTAGAGATAAGAAAAAACGAATTGCAGTTTTAAAAAGAGTATCTCCCAAACACTACAGATATGGTCCTAACTCAAAAAACTCTAAAATGGCGTATGAAGCAAACAAGTATTCAAGCGGCGATTTGTAATAAAATAATAAAAAAAATGCTTGAATATTGAAAAAAATCATGAATGTCAAAAAATATACAAAAAAATCCAAAAAAATTTCGATTTTTTTTGACAGAAATGGTTTTGTTGCTGCTACACAGTGACAAATCATTAGCGACATGGATTTTTTTGGATTTTTTTTTGATTTTTTTTTACTTTCAGGATTTTTTTCAATATAGCGTGTTACTCGCACTCATATCTTTTTCTCATATAAGAAATATTACCTCTCCCTCTAAATGGATAGTTTCTGAAAAATTGAAATTTTCATGCCATTGTCATACCCGCATAAATATGTATTTCATCACCACAATTAGAGCAATTTTTTTCTGATTTGCAGTTATTAGTAATATGTCCAAAACGAAGACAGTTTAAACATCTGAGAGGAGATGGTATATACGGTCTAATTTTCATCTTCTGGTATCCTGCTTCTATGTACTCTGGTAGTTCAGAAGTAGAAAAAGAAAATATATAGAGACTACCTGCTTCCATTAAATTAGTATTTTTATTCTTTTGTTTATTTCTTCTAAAATCAACGACATGTTGGCTTTTAAGGTTTTCAATTATATGTTCTTTTTCCAAAAAATTAAATTCTGGGCAAAATGCAACTCCTTTAGATTAGTTTAGTATTTCGTGTTCATATGTTGATATTTATATAGTTTAAATATGTTAATTGGATTAATGTTTTGGCTTGGTTTATTGATTTCGTCTCCAACAATATTTTATCACTTTTAAGTTTTATGCACTTTTTAATGTCACCAGTTGCTGCTGTTATTACAGATTTGAGTAGGAAAGCTGAAACTTTTTCAATAGTTAAATCAGTTTCTTCTCCTTCCCTTATCAGGAATTTAGAACCTGGTACACTGTTCTTTAAAACTTTTGATTTATCAAATATTAGATTATTTGTTATAATATTGGTATGGTCCTAGAACGGTCGGGGGGGTCGTTGTCCCCCATTGATGTTTTTTTTTAATTTATATATTTATTATTTATTACTTTCTTTACTTTGTTAGAACGATATATATTAATACTATTTACAACGTATTGTTTTTTGAATTTAATTAAAGATTAACAAGCGCGGTTATAGTTCTTGTCTCTCCGAGATATATCTTAAGACTGTATATTAATATTATTTTCATCTATTTTTTTTACAATAATAATAATATTAGTTGAAACTCCGGTAGAAATTCCATTTAAACGTGATCATATCCTATAACTACACTTTACGCCTCTACCGGGAATATTTTCGTTGGCATAATCAATTGAAGTATAATGTTAAAGAAGTTATTGATTACTTAAAATTACCTTAAAGACTTTATTTATTTAGCTTTTAATTTTATTTATTTTAGCTTTTATTCCATTTAATGTTTGTTTCTTTTTTGTTGTATTTTTATTATATTTCTAGATTTAAATTCAATGACTAAATTAGTTAATATAGTTTTTTTTAAATATACAATATGTTTTAATATAGCTATATACATATAGCTATGTACATATTATTGATTATTTTTAAGATTTAATATATACTTATATATTTATGTAAAATTTATTTTATTTTCAATATATCATCAAAATATTATATAATATGAGTATATAGTAGGGTCGTATTTTTTATTTTATTTTTTAGTTTAATTTAATATCATGGTGAAGAATTCATATTTTAATTCATAATTGTTAAATACAAATCAATGTCAAATTTTACAATACATATATATTCCAGTACTTAAGAGAAAGTCTATAACTCGCTTATTTTCAGGAATTGAGTCTATTGCTAATATTTCTTGATTTGTTATATTAAATGTATTTCGGGCGTTAGCATAGTTCGGGCAATCATCAAAAATATGTTTGATTGTGAGTAAGTTATTACATGTACATATCGGTGGGATTAATTTTTCTATTATGTATTTATGAGTCATACTAGTGTGACCAATTCTTACTCTAGTTAATACTACAGATTCTTTCCTACGTAAGTCAAAAATTGATGTGCAGCGTTTATTATTGTCCTTAATACTACGTAATTTATTTGTATTTGGTTATTGTTCCCAGTCCCAATTCCAGTATGATACAATATTATGATTAATAATTTCTTTAGTCTTTATAATAGAATAAAAATTCTTTATCATAAGGTAGTTCTACAGATTGTTTAGCTACCGAGTATACTTGGTCATTTGAACCAATATTCCTGTGACTAGGGATCCATATAATGGCAAACTGTTTATCTTGGTTTTCATGTATGATATTTTGAGCGCAATTGGGTGGATAAAATACATGTTTTTAATGATTTGAAGTGAGGATAGTGAATTGGTACAAATAAGAAAATTTATGTACTGTGTTTTTATTGAATATTCTAAGGCTTTTTGAATTGCATAAAGCTCAGCCGTGCATATATTTGAATATTTTGCAATGTGGAACATTTTTTCAATATTTTTTGCTTAAATGCACATCCAGTTTCTCCATTATTAACCGAACCATCACTATATATTTTTTCGAGGTTTTTGTATTTTCCATTACTTTTAATATTAAAATATGTTTCAAATTTTTCTGTTGGTGTATCTTCTTTTTTAAAATTTGAAAGTGAAGTATCAATGTCTGTTTCTACAAGCCAGGGTGGTGAGTGTTGAAATTTATGTTGGTTTAGATTATATTTAAGGATAGAATATTTTATCAGATCCCCATTCCAGCATTATAGACTGGATCAACTAGTTTTAATTTTTTTTCCCTGCGGAATTGTATATGACACATATTATGAGGTTATGAATTCTGAGAAGTAATTTTCGATCTGAGCCATAATCCGAGCCTGCAAGAATTTTTATTAAGTTTAAGTTTTTTGTAGCCTTTGCGTTTATTTCATTTATATTTGCAGTCCATTTTAACTTAGGATCAAGAGTCAAGCCCAAAAAAGTATGTTTTTCAACATATTTAATTGGTGATCCATTTAGAAGTAAATCTGGGTAAAAATTTTTTTTTGTTTTTCTCGTAAAGAGCATGGCGACAGTTTTGGTTTCAGAGAATGTAAACCCTGTACAATTTGACCAATTCATAAGTTCATTTAGACATAATTGTAGTTTTTCCTGTATTTGCAGTCGCAATTTATTTAATTCATCTAAAAGATTTCTTCTCCATACTGTATTATATGCTTTTTTGATATAGAAACAAGAAATTTTTTAGATGTAAAAGCTTCCACTATTTCTGACTCTATATATAATAAATTATCTAAAGTGCTTCTGTTTTTGCGGAATCCAGATTGAAACAAATTAATTTTATTATTTTGTTCAAGGAACGATTGAAGCCTTTTATTAATCATTCGGTCGAGTATTTTGCAAAGGCAATTGGTTAATGAAATAGGTCGGTAATTGTCAGGGTACTTTGAGTCCTTTCCTTTTTTTAAAATGGGGATAAGTAATGCAATTTTCCATTTTATTGGGAAAGTGCCATTGTTATAAATACTATTATAAAGATCTAGAATGTATTTTAGGTTGGTTTTGTCAATATTTTTTATCATGTCGTAGTGGATCATTTCTGGTCCAGGGGACGAACCAGTACAATCTGCTAGAGCATTTTCAAGCTCAGTCAAAGTAAATGGTTTATTATATGATTCATCATTGTTTTCGGTAATTACCAAATTTTCATTTTCTATTTGTTCTTTATGTATTAAAAATAAATTATTATAGTTTTCAGAGCTTGATGCTTTAGCGAAAGCCTTTGAAAATTCTTCAGATATTTCTTTTTTGTCCGTTAATATGTTATCATTGATTATGATAGAGGAAATATTAGTTGATTTGTTTTTACCATTTAATTTGCGTATTTTTTGGAAAACTTCTTTAGCGGGAGTATTGAAATTGAGTTAAAATATTTTTCCAATATTTTTTTTTTAATATCTTATTACTTATTGTTTTACGTGATTTATATTTTGTGGCTATAAAATTTCTAAAGTCATTCATGTCTAATGTTCTTTTATATTTTCGAAGTAGTTTTGTACGTTCAGTAATAAGTTGTTTTATTTCATCGTCCACCAAGGAACTATTTTTTTGTTTTCTTATTTGTTAAAAGAGGAATAGCTTGGTCTGCTGCATGTAATATTTTCTTTCTTATGTATTTTTCATGTTCGTAGGTTCTAGATTTATATGATTTTTAAAAGATGTCCAGTCAGCCCTTTTGGTATTATATTTTTTCCTTGCAGTGTTGTTATTGCTATTTTGGACTAATGTCATGATGATAGGATAGTGATCACTACTATGTAGATCTTCATCTATCAGCCAATCGAAATACTGTTGAAGTATAGAAGTTGCTAATGTTAAGTCAATAGCGCTAAATGTTTTGTAGGCAAAGCTAAAATGCGTGGGATTTCCATTATTTAAAATATATCAGATCCCCATACCGGGTTATGGCAATTAAAGTCACCTAATAGAATAAATGGACAGTCAAATTGTCTAGTCAAATTCTCAATTTCTGTTCTTGTAATATTTTTTGCACCAGGAAGGTAAATATTACATATAATAAATTTAGTTGGAAAATACATTTTAATTGCTATTGCTTGGATATTAGTTTGTATATAAATTTCCTCACAGTTAAAATTTTTATTTACGAATATTGTAACACCACCATGAGCTACTGTATTTGATGGGTAATTGTAGTAAAAAGAGTTATAGTTTTTAAGTTGTGGAACATGGTTTAATTAAAATTTGGTTTCTTGAACGCAAAATATGCATGGATTATATTTTTTTTCTAAAAGTTTGAATTCTTCGTAATGGATATAATGGAAAGAATATATTAACTCAATTTCAAGCAATACTCCCGCTAATGAAGTTTTCCAAAAAATACGGCAATTAAATGGTAAGAACAAATCAACAAATATTCATCACAATTCCATTGTATAATATTAAGAATGCTACTAATCATTTGATTCAATTTCATATATTTCAGCATCTGAAATACTAACTCTACCATATTCATTATTTTTACTTATTTTCTTAGTAGATTTAATTTTTTTATTTTTTATTTCTTTTTTATATGCATTTAGAGTTCCTTTTGAAAATTTTATTGGCAATATTTTAAGCTTACTAGTAGCTACTTTATTTTTACCTGTTGTAATGTTAAATTTAACATTATGTTCAGTTTCCATATTTTGTTTATTTTGATTATAGCTTGATGATGATGATGATGTAGCAGCTGATGCTATTGTTTCTCGATTTGTATTGTTGATTATTTCAGTTTCATTTGTTGATGTTGAATTTATTTGAATACTTTTAGGTGTTTCATTTGTTTTCGTGTTTCAGTTTCATTTGTTGATGTTGAATTTATTTGCATACTTTTAGGTGCATGATTATTACAACTACAGTTGCAAGTACATTTTACTATGTTATCACCGGTAACACTAGCATATGATTTGTTGAGTACATTTTTTGAATTTCTCTTTCTTTAATAAATTTTGGACAAGTTTTTGTAAATGCGTGGTGTGATTGCAAACAATTAATACATTTTGATTGTTTTTCACCTTTTGTGTTGCTATCTTAAATATGTATTTTATCACCACAATTAGAGCAATTTTTTCTGATTTGCAGTTATTAGTAATATGTCCAAAACGAAGACAGTTTAAACATCTGAGAGGATATGGTATATACGGTCTAATTTTCATCTTCTGGTATCCTGCTTTTATGTACTCTGGGTAGTTCAGAAGTAGAAAAAGAAAATATATAGAGACTACCTTCTTCCATTAAATTAGTATTTTTATTCTTTTGTTTATTTCTTCTAAAATCAACGACATGTTGGCTTTTAAGGTTTTCAATTATATGTTCTTTTTCCAAAAAATTAAATTCTGGGCAAAATGCAACTCCTTTAGATTAGTTTAGTGTTTCGTGTTCATATGTTGATATTTATATAGTTTAAATTTGTTAATTGGATTAATGTTTTGGCTTGGTTTATTGATTTCGTCTCCAATAATATTTTATCACTTTTAAGTTTTATGCACTTTTTAATGTCACCAGTTGCTGCTGTTATTACAGATTTTAGTAGGAAAGCTGAAACTTTTTCCATAGTTAAATCAGTTTCTTCTCCTTCCCTTATCAGGAATTTAGAACCTGGTACACTGTTCTTTAAAATTTAGATTTATCAAATATTAGATTATTTGTTATAATATTTGTATGGTGCTAGAACGGTCGGGGGGGTCGTTGTCCCCCATTGATGTTTTTTTTTTAATTTATATATTTATTATTTATTACTTTCTTTACTTTGTTAGAACGATATATATTAATACTATTTACAACGTATTGTTTTTTGAATTTAATTAAAGATTAACAAGCGCGGTTATAGTTCTTGTCTCTCCGAGATATATCTTAAGACTGTATATTAATATTATTTTCATCTATTTTTTTTACAATAATAATAATATTAGTTGAAACTCCGGTAGAAATTCCATTTAAACGTGATCATATCCTATAACTACACTTTACGCCTCTACCGGGAATATTTTCGTTGGCATAATCAATTGAAGTATAATGTTAAAGAAGTTATTGATTACTTAAAATTACCTTAAAGACTTTATTTATTTAGCTTTTAATTTTATTTATTTTAGCTTTTATTCCATTTAATGTTTGTTTCTTTTTTGTTGTATTTTTATTATATTTCTAGATTTAAATTCAATGACTAAATTAGTTAATATAGTTTTTTTTAAATATACAATATGTTTTAATATAGCTATATACATATAGCTATGTACATATTATTGATTATTTTTAAGATTTAATATATACTTATATATTTATGTAAAATTTATTTTATTTTCAATATATCATCAAAATATTATATAATATGAGTATATAGTAGGGTCGTATTTTTTATTTTATTTTTTAGTTTAATTTAATATCATGGTGAAGAATTCATATTTTAATTCATAATTGTTAAATACAAATCAATGTCAAATTTTACAATACATATATATTCCAGTACTTAAGAGAAAGTCTATAACTCGCTTATTTTCAGGAATTGAGTCTATTGCTAATATTTCTTGATTTGTTATATTAAATGTATTTCGGGCGTTAGCATAGTTCGGGCAATCATCAAAAATATGTTTGATTGTGAGTAAGTTATTACATGTACATATCGGTGGGATTAATTTTTCTATTATGTATTTATGAGTCATACTAGTGTGACCAATTCTTACTCTAGTTAATACTACAGATTCTTTCCTACGTAAGTCAAAAATTGATGTCCAGCGTTTATTATTGTCCTTAATACTACGTAATTTATTTGTATTTGGTTATTGTTCCCAGTCCCAATTCCAGTATGATACAATATTATGATTAATAATTTCTTTAGTCTTTATAATAGAATAAAAATTCTTTATCATAAGGTAGTTCTACAGATTGTTTAGCTAGC
Organism: Empis stercorea; assembly: GCA_949752835.1. NCBI lineage: Eukaryota > Metazoa > Arthropoda > Insecta > Diptera > Empididae > Empis > Empis stercorea. The sequence continues at coordinate 39,904,694 of OX457086.1, read as the reverse complement.
GAGTATACTTGGTCATTTGAACCAATATTCCTGTGACTAGGGATCCATATAATGGCAAACTGTTTATCTTGGTTTTCATGTATGATATTTTGAGCGCAATTGGGTGGATAAAATACATGTTTTTAATGATTTGAAGTGAGGATAGTGAATTGGTACAAATAAGAAAATTTATGTACTGTGTTTTTATTGAATATTCTAAGGCTTTTTGAATTGCATAAAGCTCAGCCGTGCATATATTTGAATATTTTGCAATGTGGAACATTTTTTCAATATTTTTTGCTTAAATGCACATCCAGTTTCTCCATTATTAACCGAACCATCACTATATATTTTTTCGAGGTTTTTGTATTTTCCATTACTTTTAATATTAAAATATGTTTCAAATTTTTCTGTTGGTGTATCTTCTTTTTTAAAATTTGAAAGTGAAGTATCAATGTCTGTTTCTACAAAAGCCAGGGTGGTGAGTGTTGGAATTTATGTTGGTTTAGATTATATTTAAGGATAGAATATTTTATCAGATCCCCATTCCAGCATTATGGACTGGATCAACTAGTTTTAATTTTTTTTCTTTGCGGAATTGTATATGACACATATTATGAGGTTATGAATTCTGAGAAGTAATTTTCGATCTGAGCCATAATCCGAGCCTGCAAGAATTTTTATTAAGTTTAAGTTTTTTGTAGCCTTTGCCTTAATTTCATTTATATTTGCAGTCCATTTTAACTTAGGATCAAGAGTCAAGCCCAAAAAAGTATGTTTTTCAACATATTTAATTGGTGATCCATTTAGAAGTAAATCTGGGTAAAATTTTTTGTTTGTTTTTCTCGTAAAGAGCATGGCGACAGTTTTGGTTTCAGAGAATGTAAACCCTGTACAATTTGACCAATTCGTAAGTTCATTTAGACATAATTGTAGTTTTTCCTGTATTTGCATTAGGTTTTTGGAAGATATAAATATGGTTAAATCATCTGCGTATAGTGTGTATTTTATAGGAATGTTAATACTTGATAGCAACCTATTAATTGCTACAAGAAATAATGTTACATTAAGGACTGAACCCTGTGGTACACCATTTTGAAGAGTGTATTCATTCGAAATTGTATTTCCTAATGCAGTAAAGAATTTTCTATTAGTTTCCTTTTAGTCCCAATTTATTTAATTCATCTAAAAGATTTCTTCTCCATACTGTATTATATGCTTTTTTGATATAAAAAAAGATAGAAACAAGAAATTTTTTAGATGTAAAAGCTTCCACTATTTCTGACTCTATATATAATAAATTATCTAAAGTGCTTCTGTTTTTGCGGAATCCAGATTGAAACAAATTAATTTTATTATTTTGTTCAAGGAACGATTGAAGCCTTTTATTAATCATTCGTTCGAGTATTTTGCAAAGGCAATTGGTTAATGAAATAGGTCGGTAATTGTCAGGGTACTTTGAGTCCTTTCCTTTTTTTAAAATGGGGATAAGTAATGCAATTTTCCATTTTGTTGGGAAAGTGCCATTGTTATAAATACTATTATAAAGATCTAGAATGTATTTTAGGTTGGTTTTGTCAATATTTTTTATCATGCCGTAGTGGATCATTTCTGGTCCAGGGGACGAACCAGAACAATCTGCTAGAGCATTTTCAAGTTCAGTCTAAGTAAATGGTTTATTATATGATTCATCATTGTTTTCGGTAATTACCAAATTTTCATTTTCTATTTGTTCTTTATGTATTAAAAATAAATTATTATAGTTTTCAGAGCTTGATGCTTTAGCGAAAGCCTTTGAAAATTCTTCAGATATTTCTTTTTTGTCCGTTAATATGTTATCATTGATTATGATAGAGGAAATATTAGTTGATTTGTTTTTACCATTTAATTTGCGTATTTTTTGGAAAACTTCTTTAGCGGGAGTATTGAAATTGAGTTAAAATATTCTTTCCAAGATTTTTTTTTTGTAATATCTTATTACTTATTGTTTTACGTGATTTATATTTTGTTGCTATAAAATTTCTAAAGTCATTCATGTCTAATGTTCTTTTATATTTTCGAAGTAGTACGTTCAGTAATAAGTTGTTTTATTTCATCGTCCACCAAGGAACTATTTTTTTGTTATTCTTATTTGTTAAAAGAGGAATAGCTTGGTCTGCTGCATGTAATATTTTCTTTCTTATGTATTTTTCATGTTCGTAGGTTCTAGATTTATATGATTTTTAAAAGATGTCCAGTCAGCCCTTTTGGTATTATATTTTTTCCTTGCAGTGTTGTTATTGCTATTTTGGACTAATGTCATGATGATAGGATAGTGATCACTACTATGTAGATCTTCATCTATCAGCCAATCGAAATACTGTTGAAGTATAGAAGTTGCTAATGTTAAGTCAATAGCGCTAAATGTTTTGTAGGCAAAGCTAAAATGCGTGGGATTTCCATTATTTAAAATATTGAGATTATTATTATTTACTATAGATTCAATCATTTTCCCTCTCTTATCCAATCTATCAGATCCCCATACCGGGTTATGGCAATTAAAGTCACCTAATAGAATAAATGGACAGTCTAGTCAAATTCTCAATTTCTGTTCTTGTAATATTTTCTGCACCAGGAAGGTAAATATTACATATAATAAATTTAATTGGAAAATACATTTTAATTGCTATTGCTTGGATATTAGTTTGTATATAAATTTCCTCACAGTTAAAATTTTTATTTACGAATATTGTAACACCACCATGAGCTACTGTATTTGATGGGTAATTGTAGTAAAAAGAGTTATGTTTTTAAGTTGTGGAACATGGTTTAATTAAAGTTTGGTTTCTTGAACGCAAAATATGCATGGATTATATTTTTTTTCTAAAAGTTTGAATTCTTCGTAATGGCTATAATATAATGGAAAGAATATATTAACTCAATTTCAAGCAATACTCCCGCTAATGAAGTTTTCCAAAAAATACGACAATTAAATGGTAAAAACAAATCAACAAATATTCATCACAATTCCATTGTATAATATTAAGAATGCTACTAATCATTTGATTCAATTTCATATATTTCAGCATCTGAAATACTAACTCTACCATATTCATTATTTTTACTTATTTTCTTAGTAGATTTAATTTTTTTATTTTTAATTTCTTTTTTATATGCATTTAGAGTTCCTTTTGAAAATTTTATTGGCAATATTTTAAGCTTACTAGTAGCTACTTTATTTTTACCTGTTGTAATGTTAAATTTAACATTATGTTCAGTTTCCATATTTTGTTTATTTTGATTATAGCTTGATGATGATGATGATGTAGCAGATGATGCTATTGTTTCTCGATTTGTATTGTTGATTATTTCAGTTTCATTTGTTGATGTTGAATTTATTTGAATACTTTTAGGTGTTTCATTTGTTTTCGTGTTTCAGTTTCATTTGTTGATGTTGAATTTATTTGCATACTTTTAGGTGCATGATTATTACAACTACAGTTGCAAGTACATTTTACTATGTTATCACCGGTAACACTAGCATATGATTTGTTGAGTACATTTTTTGAATTTCTTTTTCTTTAATAAATTTTGGACAAGTTTTTGTAAATGCGTGGTGTGATTGCAAACAATTAATATATTTTGATCGTTTTTCGCCTTTTGTATTGCTATCTTAAATATGTATTTCATCACCACAATTAGAGCAATTTTTTTCTGATTTGCAGTTATTAGTAATATGTCCAAAACGAAGACAGTTTAAACATCTGAGAGGAGATGGTATATACGGTCTAATTTTCATCTTCTGGTATCCTGCTTCTATGTACTCTGGTAGTTCAGAAGTAGAAAAAGAAAATATATAGAGACTACCTTCTTCCATTAAATTAGTATTTTTATTCTTTTGTTTATTTCTTCTAAAATCAACAACATGTTGGCTTTTAAGGTTTTCAATTATATGTTCTGTTTCCAAAAAATTAAATTCTGGGCAAAATGCAACTCCTTTAGATTAGTTTAGTATTTCGTGTTCATATGTTGATATTTATATAGTTTAAATATGTTAATTGGATTAATGTTTTGGCTTGGTTTATTGATTTCGTCTCCAACAATATTTTATCACTTTTAAGTTTTATGCACTTTTTAATGTCACCAGTTGCTGCTGTTATTACAGATTTGAGTAGGAAAGCTGAAACTTTTTCAATAGTTAAATCAGTTTCTTCTCCTTCCCTTATCAGGAATTTAGAACCTGGTACACTGTTCTTTAAAACTTTTGATTTATCAAATATTAGATTATTTGTTATAATATTTGTATGGTCCTAAAACGGTCGGGGGGGTCGTTGTCCCCCATTGATGTTTTTTTTTAATTTATATATTTATTATTTATTACTTTCTTTACTTTGTTAGAACGATATATATTAATACTATTTACAACGTATTGTTTTTGGAATTTAATTAAAGATTAACAAGCGCGGTTATAGTTCTTGTCTCTCCGAGATATATCTTAAGACTGTATATTAATATTATTTTCATCTATTTTTTTTACAATAATAATAATATTAGTTGAAACTCCGGTAGAAATTCCATTTAAACGTGATCATATCCTATAACTACACTTTACGCCTCTACCGGGAATATTTTCGTTGGCGTAATCAATTGAAGTAATTAAATGATTTCGAATTAACGTTATCAATGAAATTTAAAAATAAGTTTCATAATTTAAATATTAAGTTATCAAAGTTTGTTAAATAAAACTTGAATCTATATTATTGTTAAAATATATAATTAAAGAAACTAAAACTCCGGTTTCTAGACAATCAAATACTGAAAGTTCACAAACAATTAGTGATTACTATTAAGTGTAAATAAACTTCACAAGTAGTCAGTGAAAAATATTAAATTCTCACTAATTTTTAATTATGCAACATAATGCAAAATAGTGATCATTTGCAAAATGAAAAATATGTGCAACCATTAAAAATAGTTAAAATGAATAATCCAACAATGGATTATGAAATTGATGAGGAAGAAATTAATTCCAGATCATCCGATATTAACAGACAAAGGTCTAAAGAGCACGCTGAATGGAAAGCGCCAAAGGGGTTCCGATCAGAAGAAGAAAAAATTCTCATGAAGAATGTCCGAAGAGAAAAAGATCAGTTTCACCAACTATAAATACAAATAAATTTCAATTATTAAGTAATTATGATAAAAATGTTTCTAAAATTACTAACCTAAATTCTAAGAATATCACTAACAATATAGATATAAGCACAAATGTATTACATTCAGATAAAAATCAGCAAAGTGGTAAAAAAAATTTTGCCCGTCAATTATCACAAGAGATAGTTACCTAATATCTCTCATTGAATTTTTTAAAAAAAAATCAGATATAAATGAATTTTAATTTTCAAATAACATTTATACAAAAAAAACGAAAGTTTTTGTTTCTAGGTCTATCGTTCATAGAGAGTTATTAGAATATTTAAGAGCAAATAAAATTAAAGCACATACCTATACTCCTTCTGAGTTAAAGTCGGAAAATTGGATTTTAAAAGGAGAATCCATAGTAATTTTTCCGATAAAGAAATAAAAAAAGAATTATGAATAAAGTAAATGAAGAACGAAGAGAAAAATTAGATTCGTTTTTAAAGCTATTAATAATTTTTCAAATACTAACAATTCTAATTCGTATGCAAAAGTTTTGAGGGGTAATCAACCTAATAGATATGATGAAAGCTTTGATAATAATAATTCCATAACAGATTTTTTCAATATGTCCAATAATCTTTTTGGAGTAGATATTGGTAGCTTAATTAAAGAAATTAAATTATTTATATATATTAATCATTTATATATATATTAAATTATTTATATATATATTAAGCCATATATTAATCATTTCACTGATTAAGCAAATTGCTTATATTCAATTTATTGCTAACATTACAAGTACTAATACAAAGGACATAACTAAAGAACGTATTGTTGACGAAGCTGTTCCAATTAAATGCTGCTCAATATACATTCGAGGTCCGCCCTTACTCTATGACGCTGTATGGTTAAAAATTTTTATTGTGAGTAATTTTGGTATTACAGACGTACTCTGCAAAAGTGTCCATCCACGTTTTTTGAAAAAGGATAAAGCTTAACATAGTAGTTTTAAAGTTGACGTTCCAGTACATACAGCTGTATCTTTAGTGGATAAAGTTCAGTTGTGGCCTAGTATAAATGCCACAGCTTCCATTTGGGAAAAAAAGTTACCACATAAACTACCATCCAAAATTCGAGATAATAACAATAAAAAAAGAAAAATGATAAAAACATAAAGAAACACAAAAATAACGATAAGAGCAATAATAATAATAATAAACGTAATAATAAAAACAAAAATAATAACAACAATATTAATAAAAATAAAATAAAAATAGTAATAATAAAAATAAAAGAGTGAATGGCGAACTTATACTACGACAACGACGGCCCCAGTCACAATACCATCCGCAACTTCATACACATAATTATTCATCTTCTATATTACCACAATTTTATTACCCGGTATCTTCACCTATTTCATACCGTAGTGCACTAATTAAAAGTTTCAATGATAATAATAATATTAAAAGGAAAAACAATAACAAAAATAATCATAGAAATAAAAGAGCCATATTAACAATAATAATAATAATATTCAAAATAACAATGGTAATAGTAGAAATAAAAATAGGTATAGTACTAAACGAAAATCTAAAAATAAAAATAATAATAACAACAACAAAAACAACAATAATAATAATAATACTAATTACAATAATACTACTACTACTAATAACAACAATAATAATAATAATATAAATAATAATATTAATAATAATAATAATAATAATGATGATGATGAAAACAACAACAATAATAATAATAGCATTACTAATAATAATAACAATAAGATTAATAATAATAACAATAACAATAATAATAACAATAAAAACAACATTAATAGTACTACCAACAAAAATAATAAAAACGATGTCCTTGTAATTGCATTAAGTTCAGCAAATACCAGTACAAACAAATATGAAAACTTTGTACAAGGGGAAACTTATATGGCTGGAGCTTCAAACTCAACCCATAATCCTGCTATTTCACGCCCATCTCCTAACCTTGCTGATCCTTTAATTCCACCAATTGTAAGGCTTACCAAAAGCTCAGCTGAACGAGGTGATGGTAGATACTTGCGTTCCCGGCTTAGAGATTATAGAATTTTCGAAAACGTGCGTTTATTTCGGACTTATCTTCATGATCAGGATCAGGATACATGTATAAAATATCTTCATGATCAGGAAAATATCTTTATGATTATCTTCATGATCAGGATCAGGATACATGTATAAAACTAAAACTCATGTAATGATTTTAATCCAACAGGAAAGTCTTCCATCAAATTCTGCGGATCTAAGGATCATCTATGATACATATCACGAAAGCTTTGGCGTCTTATCTGATAAGTTATCGGCTGATTTAAAAACCTATCACAGCCATATTTCTTCGAAGCGAATGGAATATCTACATACAGCGACAACGTGAAGCCCAGTATAGGTTTTTTCGTCCGTGTTCCTAAGACACCAAAAACTTAATTTCTATCACCACAGGTCAATAATTTACCAGTCATTTCTGGTACTACAGATGTTGTAAAACACAACGAAGATTCTAATTATTGCCTGCTAAATTGTAATATAACTGATCAGTACACCAGCATTTACATAAAATATGCTTATGTATCGACAACTTCAGCTGATATTACAAATTTTATACAGAAAAAATTTGATGCCCTGTTAGAAGCTGCAACTGAATGGTGCAATGGGACAACGCAGATTCTAATCTATCCTACTCCAACTTTATAGTTACGGTACCTGTGTCCGTCTTAGATACCTTATTGAAAAATAGTAAATGGCCACACAATTTCAAAGTTCGTGAATTTAATTCACGACTGAACAGAATTGGACCATCTTGTGAAAAAAATCAATTCTGATACACGTAGAGTTATACTACCAAAATATGTCAGGAATGCGTAGCTGCTTAGTTGATTTTCATAGACTTGCATCCAGCAGTTGATATAATGTTTTAATCATCACTGAAACATGGTTAAAACAAAACGATCATCTCGATACTGAGATCTTGAACTCTTCATGGAAGATTTTCAGTTGTGATCGTAGTCTATCAAATAATCAAGATAGAGGAGGTGGTGTTCTTATAGCCATTCATTGCTGCATCGTATGTAAAGAAGTTGATATATCAACGTATAACATCGACTTCAACACCTCCCAAAAAATTTGGGTTAATATATCTACTAAAGACAAAAATATTATTATTGGCTGTTTTTATTTTCAACCCGGATTAAACGAAGAAATTTATAAAAATAATATGACAATCCCAACTGACTTGTTATCTAAACTTAAAGATAACGATGATTTCTTATGTTCGTTGATTTTAATCTTCCTAATTTAAAATGTGCTCAAAATGATGACAATAGTTCTATCTGGGATGCTATAAATATAACATCCAATGAACAAGCTTGCGTTCTAGATCATCTATCAGAATATGATATAAATCAGATCTGTGGTCTAAAAAATAATTTTGTAAATGTTTTAGACCTGGTCTTCACTAATGTATCAGATAATTTCATATTAAATGAGTCAGTCCCGATAATAACGTCAAAAACAAGCGTTTTTCACAAGACTTTTAGTGTAAACTATTTCTATGATGACAACTTTATGGTACCAACTCGTAGTTTTGAAAAATACAACTTTCATAAAGCAAGTTATGATCAGATCAATAGAATATTGACTGGCTGTGAGTGGAACATGAATGCTGAAAATCTGAATACTGCTGTGGATGAATTTCACAATAAACTTTGCGAAGTGATCGAAAATTATATACCAAAAAAATTTGTACGAACTACACGATCACCACCTTGGTATGACAAGACGCTAATTAATCTTAAAAATCGCAAAAACAAAGCTCATCGTAAATGGAATAAATCAAAGCTGGATTCCGGCCTTTTATGTTTCAACAATTTAAGTCTTGAGTTCCGGAATCATGAATCCAGATGTTATGAGAGTTTCATAGCAAAAACTAGTTCAGACTTAAAAAACAATCCGCGAAATTTATATTTGTACGTAGGCTACAAAAAGAAATCAAAATGATTGCCAAGAAAAAGCATATGTCTGGTGAGGAATTTACTAACGAGTCAGATATTAGTAATAAGTTTGCCCAGTTTTTTAAATCTGTATATACTGACAAATTATCATTTGACAATGACACGTTTGAGTATATAGATAACAATGGTCGAAATTTGACACATTTAAAGATAAGTCAAGACGAACTATTAAAGGAACTTCTCTTACTAGATGGCAATAAAAAAGCTGGACCAGATAATATTCCACCAATATTCTTAAAAAATTGTGCAGCACAACTAGTTTCACCGTTATTGGACATCTTTAACAAATCCCTTGAATCAGGAATGTTTCCAGATGTATGGAAAAAATCATCTATATGTCCGATTTTCAAGAGTGGCGACAGAACAAATATAACAAATTTTCGTGGTATTGCTATTCTTTCAGCAATACCCAAACTGTTTGAAAAACTAATTACTACTATGCTCTACGATCACCTCCTTAGTTCTATCTGCATACACCAACATGGCTTCACGAGAAGACGATCAGCGGTTACAAATCTCTCTGATTATACATCATTTATCTTGCATGAAATGGATCAAGGTAATCAAGTTGACGCAATCTACACGGATTTCAGCAAAGCGTTCGACAAAGTAGACCATGGATTGCTAGTGCACAAACTACGCAAATTCGGTGTAAGCGGGGTACTATTAATCTGGATCTCTTCCTATTTGAGTGATCGCAAACAGTTTGTTAAGTTAAACAAAAAACAACACTTGTTCGGAATCAATTGATCTATCGTCTGGAGTCCCTCAAGGAAGCCATTTGGGACCACTTTTATTCCTTGTATTTATCAATGATTTTTGCAATCAAAATTGAAAATTCCTTCTATTTGCGGACGTTTTGAAAATCTACGGTTCTATTCGGAATCCTTTGTATCACAAAATACTGCAATTAAATATGGACATATTAATTAAATGGTGCACAGACAACGGTATGGTATTAAACATTGATAAATGCTGTGTTATATCTTTTAGCCGCCGCCGTTGTTTTAACATTTATGATTACTTTTGCGGAATATCTAAACTGGCCAGATCTGAATTAGTTAAGGATCTTGGAGTCTTAATGGACGCTAAGCTATGTTTTAAACAGCAATTGGACATGGTTTATCTTGAAGCCAAATCTAGACTACGCTTCGTTAAAAGGATGTCAAAAGAATTCAACGACCCATATGTAACAAAATCGCTTTTTTGCTCACTTGTACGTCCTATTTTAGAGTACTGCAGTGTTATTTGGTCACCAATGTATGATGTTGATATTGGTAGACTGGAATTTGTGCAAAAACAATTTTTATTATTTGCATTAAGGAGCCTGCCTTGCGGCAATGATAGCTACCAACGTCCTCCATATACAAGCCGTCTACAGCTTCTAAATATGAAATCGTTGCAATGGTGAAGAGAACTCATGGCCGCCCTGTTTACCTATGATCTCATCAATAAAAACATTAACTCTGACGATATCTGCTCTGAAATCGTTAGAAATACTTCCACTAGAATCTTAAGAAATTTTTGGTGGAAAAGCAATGCAGATCTAACTACAGTGCCAATGAGCCTTTCAACAGATGTTCTAGAACATTTAACAAATTCTCCAAATATTTCAACGCCGATGTATCTAAATTGTCCTTCAGAAATCTGATACTAGGCGAGGTGAAATAATGTTTTGGAATTCGTGTTTTTTTTTTTTTTTAAGTTTTTATTTTTTTTTATATATGTAATTAAATTTAAATTGAGTATGGAAACTTGTTAACTATTTTTTTATAAGTATTAATAGCTGTGTTTTTTTCAAATGGGTCTGGGTCAAGGTTTGAAAAAAACGATAAGGATCATTTATTCGGGTTTCATAAATTTGAACAGGTGGTACCGGTTTGTTATCATTTTAATTCTATGTAGATATGATAATTTTTTTTATTCGTATATATGAATAGTTTTAAAAAAGGCTAATAACATCTTAGCAACATATATTTTTGAATATTTTATATTTTTACAGTACCTATTTTTAAAAAAATAAATCACTAAGAAAAGATTTTTTATCTAATTTTGTTTGCACCGCCTGTTTTTTATATAGCTGTGGAGCTCTTTTGTTCCACCGCTTAATTCTTCTATGTAAGAATTTACTGAATGCTGCTTGGAGCTAACTTACTGCTCGCGGTCAGACCTATAAATTTAAAGTGTACTATAGAACCGTCTGTCTTCAGACTCAAAGACAGAAATAAAACAAAGAAATAAGTCTTGGAACAGTTCTGATAAGAATGATTTATTGAATATAATTTCCTTACTTTTATAGGTACAAAAGTGCAAGTTATCAAAAATTTAAGAATTTACTTAACTCTAATTTTCCCATAATATTTATTTAATTATTCTAATTCCCATAATATATTAATAATTATTTAAATTCTTTGCATATTTTCTCATAATATAATTACATTTAATTTAATTTAATATATATCATATTTCTCTAAAAATTCATAATTTTTATTGTCATTTGACACCCTCAAAATATTTAGAAATATTTCCTACCATACATTATGCCTATTAAGTAATTTTTACTAATATTTAATTATTTGGTGCCAGACGAAATATGACCCGCAAATATTTATTAAATAATTTTTTATGTTTTTAAACATCCTGCCCCACCTTTAAGTCTCGGTATGAGATTTAAATATTTTCCTGAAGTTCGAATAATTCATCTCTAGAATAGGTACGTGGCGGAGTATTCTGTGATCTTCGTGGTGCTGGTGTTGGGGGTAGCTTTCTTTTTTTTACACTTCCATATCATGAAGATGGTTAGGCATATCCCCAAAATTGTTATAGAAGAGTAGCTGACGACATATTGATGCAGATCGTGGAAGGTTAAACCTGTAGATACTTGCTCCATTTCTTGAAAATTTTGTATTGCTTCCTTCAGCGAGTTGATGTCTGCACTGTTATTTATAGTTAGTGGATGTAGATTTACTTGTTGCGTTTTGTTAATGGTAAATCCTGTACTGATGTTTGATGTAATGATTGGTGTCTTCAGAGTGCTTTTCTTATTTCTGGGCGATGCGATGGTGAATAGTGGATGCCGGATGATATATGCTGCATTAAGTTTAATCCTCCCATTATCCTTGATGCTTTGTCGAATTGCAATTCCATCGCAGACAGCCGTAAATGAAAGTTCTTGCGTTAACGAAAAAAGCCATTCATTTTTACTGTGCAATGCAGTCCACCAATTGGCTACTTCCGTTTTAGTAAACTCGCACTGAAAAATATCGTTTTCTTGAGATAACAGTATTGTTTCACACTTATACGCTTGTGAACCTCTTTTGAATACCGGGTATTGTTGGTTGCAGATATAATTTTCATCAGTCAACGAGATGCATTCCATAAATTTCTGCTCTGCCAGTGCGAAATAGGTGTCTTGATGTACGCTTATGATGAGGTATTTTATTGATGGTTTTATGAAAATAAGTGTGTCTTTATATCGCATGGGAAATGCTGTTATTGCAAGGATGTCGTAACGCTCTATACTGACCAATGGAAGATCTATGGTGATAATTAGGTATTGTAGTGTCAACCTACCTCTAGCCTTCATTAATGTATATAATGTTAATAGTTCTGTGCCAGTATTGCTCCCAGGAATCATGGTGTTCGGGGGCAAATTTTCTCTTATCATAGATACTTCAGCCTTGAGTTGGTCCGGTGTTAATAGTAGCGGATTTATTCGACCGTGATGAGTATCCGTCAAGAGGTCGATTATTGCATTCTGCATGTTTCGACAATCAGCTGCTACTGCCACAGTTTGGGTTGCTAAAGCATTGAAAGCTTGGGCTACGTCTTGTTTTTCATACAACTGGTTTGTAATGTTATTTATTATGTCATAGATCTGGTTGAATTGCTGGTTGATATCGTCTTCGACCTTCTGTAATATGTTCATAGTAGCATCTATCAAGGATGTTTGATTTTTTATGAGAGTCAACAGATGTTCTTGATTTCCTTGGCTTTTTATTATTTCTTTTTCGATTTTTTCAGCATATCCTTGATCTAGTATACCAAAGAGAGTGTTTGCCGCGCTGCCCAAGCGAATCGCTCAAATATTATCGCTTAAAAACAGTAACATATGGAACAACCTGCGCTTCTTATCTTGCGATCAGATGCTTACACCAACTAGCTGAAGACGGAGCTAAGGCATTTCCACTAGGGTCCCAGATAACACAAAGAGATTTTTATGTGGATGACGTCATGACGGGTTCAGATGATTTGGCCAAAGCTACCGAACTACAAAGCGAATTGAAGGCACTTCTCGAAAGTGGCGGATTTCCATTGAGAAAATGGTGCGCCAATCACCCCAAATTACTTCAAAATATTGATTTGCAAGATCATGAAGAGCTTGTCATGATTCCGGGCTCGATCGAAGGCAGCATCAAAACCTTAGGTTTAACCTGGCTACCAAAAACGGATTATTTCAAATTTCAGACCTCATGGCCAGAAAGAAAACAAATTACCAAAAGAACTGTAACATCAGACACTGCTCATCTATTCGACCCATTCGGATTAGTCAATCCTGTCGTTACACTGGCTAAGATTTTTATTCAAGAGCTGTGGAAATTGAAATTAGATTGGGATGCAGCGCTTCCATTAGAGCTTCATAACAAATGGACTCGCTTCCGAAATGAATTGTATAAGATACAGAACATCAACATAGAAAGGCATGCACTTAATGTAGAAGAACATAGGCATATCCAAGTGCACATATTTTCAGATGCAAGTGAAAAGGCATATGGTGCAGCAGTATATTTAAGATCCATCGATGAACAAGGCAAGATCAAGGTACGCCTATTGTGTGCAAGGTCTAAGGTAGCCCCGTCGAAAATCACCACTCTTCCACGACTGGAGCTATGTGCTGCTAAGCTAGCCACACAACTCGCAAACAGGTTAAAGGACACACTCTGTGTAAACGTACAAGAATGGAAATTTTGGACGGACTCAACAATCGTATTGTCATGGATAGCAGCACCAGCCTCCTCTTTGCACACATTTGTTGCCAACAGAGTTGCATGTATTCAAAGAAGTACGAATATAAAGCAATGGAGGCATATTGGCTCTAAATTTAACCCAGCAGATCTCGCCTCTCATGGAATGTATCCGGAGCAATAAATTCAATCTAACTTATGGTTTCCAGGGCCAGTATTTCTTGGGCTCTCAGAAGACAAATGGCCAACAAGCATAGTTGCTACAACAGGCGAGTTACTTGAATCTAAGGGAACAAAGACAGCACTGCTCGCGACAGAAGTAGGAAACGGCTTAATCCATATACTATTCCAAGACGAGCATCATAATGCAGAAATAACAACAGAATGTTCTCGGCATGGAATTCAATGGCACCACATCCCACCTCGATCTCCACACTTTGGAGGACTATGGGAAGCGGCAGTGAAATCAGCCAAGTACCACCTTAAAAGAATTACCAGTGCTGCAACACTCACGTATGAGGAACTTGCCACCGTCATTGCCGAGATAGAAGCTACATTAAATTCTCGCCCGATAACTCCGCTATCTGAAGATCCCAATGACTTACAAGCCTTAACACCAGGACACTTTCTAATCGGAGAACCACTACGGTCTATAGCGGATGGCTATATGAAGGACCGCAATATCAATAGTTTAAGTCGATGGGAGTTAGTTACGCGGTTGCGTCACGAATTTTGGAATAGATGGTCTAAAGAATATTTGCAAGAGCTGCAACTGAGAAATAAATGGAAAGATGGAACAACCTCAGTCAAGGTCGGTAGTCTCGTGCTACTAAAGGAACCGAACTTGCCGCCACTGCAATGGATCATGGCCCGTGTCAGCAAGGTAATACCAGGAGACGACGGACGAATTCGAGTAGTAGAAGTAAAGACTGCAACGGTAAACTTTACTCGTGCTGTGCACAATGTGTGCCCGTTGCCAGATACAGAGCATGCAGAGGCTGAAGAAGCCTTAGAATCACTAAAACAGATTCCAGTAAAATGTACAGATGCAACAACCAAAAGTGATATAAAGGATACCAGTACAGAGGACACCGAATCAAAAACTCAACCCAGGTACAAGATTCCTAAACTATCTAAAACCGCGACAACGGTATTATTGCTCACCACACTCATCATGCCGGTATTCACAACGAATCCAGTTGAGGTAACTTCGTTCAATAGCACTCCCGGATTATACTTTGAAAATCTAGGCAAGATCAGTCTTATATCAGACGAATGGAAAATAATTGTATACTACGACATGAAAACATATTGGAATGAGATAGACGGATTAAGAGAATGTATTTGGGACTTAAACGAAATGTGTGAAAGAATGAAAAATCATAAGACTCATTGCGAGGCTGTCGCAACTCATTTATCGCATTTTCCCAAAATCGCGACATGAATGCTAAGGTTTCTTGTAGCCCCTGAAAATTGTTGTTGTGGCGAATTGATTCAATTAAGCCGTTTCCTACTTCTGTCGCGAGCAGTGCTGTCTTTGTTCCCTTAGATTCAAGTAACTCGCCTGTTGTAGCAACTATGATTGTTGGCCATTTGTCTTCTGAGAGCCCAAGAAATACTGGCCCTTGAAACCATAAGTTGGATTGAATTAATTGCTCCGGATACATTCCACGAGAGGCGAGATCTGCTGGGTTAAATTTAGAGCCAATATGCCTCCATTGCTTTATATTCGTACTTCTTTGAATACATGCAACTCTGTTGGCAACAAATGTGTGCAAAGAGGAGGCTGGTGCTGCTATCCATGACAATACGATTGTTGAGTCCGTCCAAAATTTCCATTCTTGTACGTTTACACAGAGTGTGTCCTTTAACCTGTTTGCGAGTTGTGTGGCTAGCTTAGCAGCACATAGCTCCAGTCGTGGAAGAGTGGTGATTTTCGACGGGGCTACCTTAGACCTTGCACACAATAGGCGTACCTTGATCTTGCCTTGTTCATCGATGGATCTTAAATATACTGCTGCACCATATGCCTTTTCACTTGCATCTGAAAATATGTGCACTTGGATATGCCTATGTTCTCCTACATTAAGTGCATGCCTTTCTATGTTGATGTTCTGTATCTTATACAATTCATTTCGGAAGCGAGTCCATTTGTTATGAAGCTCTAATGGAAGCGCTGCATCCCAATCTAATTTCAATTTCCACACCTCTTGAATAAAAATCTTAGCCAGTGTAACGACAGGATTGACTAATCCGAATGTGTCGAATAGATGAGCAGTGTCTGATGTTACAGTTCTTTTGGTAATTTGTTTTCTTTCTGGCCATGAGGTCTGAAATTTGAAATAATCCGTTTTTGGTAGCCAGGTTAAACCTAAGGTTTTGATGCTGCCTTCGATCGAGCCCGGAATCATGACAAGCTCTTCATGATCTTGCAAATCAATATTTTGAAGTAATTTGGGGTGATTGGCGCACCATTTTCTCAATGGAAATCCGCCACTTTCGAGAAGTGCCTTCAATTCGCTTTGTAGTTCGGTAGCTTTGGCCAAATCATCTGAACCCGTCATGACGTCATCCACATAAAAATCTTTGTGTTATCTGGGACCCTAGTGGAAATGCCTTAGCTCCGTCTTCAGCTAGTTGGTGTAAGCATCTGATCGCAAGATAAGAAGCGCAGGTTGTTCCATATGTTACTGTTTTTAAGCGATAATATTTGCGCGATTTGCTTGCATCTTCCCTCCATATTATAAGCTGGTACCAAGTATCACTGTCTTCAACTAGAATTTGTCGATACATCTTAGATATATCCGCTGTAAAAACGTAAGTATGTAATCTAAAACGGATCAATATTGAAAATAGATCTTCCTAAATTGTAGGGCCAGTCAATAAAATGTCATTTAGGGACTTGTTGTTCGTAGTTTTGGCTGATGCATCATATACAACTCTCAGTTTTGTACTAGTGCTCTCAGGCTTAAGAACACAGTGATGAGGTAGAAAATAATGACCAGATGGAATGTCTGCTTCTTGAACTTCTTCCATATGATGTAGCGCTTCATATTCTCGCATGAATTTCGTGTATTCTACCCTTAACGAAGTGTGCCTTAGCAAACGTTTTTCCAAGCTAAAAAATCGTTGTAAGGCAACCGGTTTCGATTTGCCAAGTTCTTCTTGGGGCTTGAATGGCAAGCGCACCGAGAACCGTCCGGCCTCGTTTCTGATGACCGTTTTTTTGAACATTGCTTCGCAGTTTAATTCCCTGGTTGTCATGGCCTTGTTACTGTCGTCCACTTCCTCTATATCCCAAAACCTAGCCAGTTGTTCGTTAAGAGATATTTCTTCGCATGCACTTATTCCACAGAACATCGAGTCTACCACAAAGTTTGTATTACTGGCTCTGCCCAGAACAACCCATCCAAGAAGCGTGTTTTGGAACATGGGTGCATCTTCTTTTGGCCGAAATTGTCCAATTGACATTAATTGGCAATAAATGTCGGCTCCAATAAGCATGTCTACTTGTTGCGGTCCACGCTTTTGTGTCGATGTTACGATGAGGCTGATCACCAGTGATTTTTGGCAAAATGAAAGCTTCTAATCGTGCTGAGTACCCAGTGAGGTTAGACCTAAGCTCCACATTAATCCGCTTTTGCGATCTGCTGATCTGTGATCCGATTCCCGTTATGTCTAAGTTGTGTATGGTACTGTTAAGATTAAGTTTTTTAGCCAGCCTATCAGTCACAAAGTTTAGTTGAGAGCCGGAATCAAGTACAGCGCGGCATCTGACGGCTTTGTTATTTTTGTCCATGATAGTAACTATTGCAGTAGCTAAGAACACATATTGTGCTGATTGGCTGGTTTGTGCTGCTAAACTCGATGCATTTGGTTGACTACTGGCTGACTATGGTTTCGGTGTTTGTGGTTGTTGAAATGATTCATGAAGTGTAGTATGATGTTTGTTTGGGCATTTCAAACAATTTCTGGCAGGACAGGCTGATGCTCCATGTCCCGAACTGAGGCAGTTGATGCATAGTTTGAAACGCTTAACATGATTTAAGCGTTCAGCTGCTGATAATCGGCTGAAGGTATCGCACTTTTATAATTTATGCGATCCCTTGCATTTGGAGCAGGCGTTCGAATGAGATTCTCTGGATAGTAACGCAGACGTTCTGTTAATACCTTTGTTTGAGCTACGACCCAAATGACCTTGTTGAGCTTTATTTGCAGCAGCTTCTAATGATTGAAAGCGTAATTCTATGAAGGTGTAGAATTCGTCTAACGACTGCAGCTCTCTGGGATGTTTTAGCGATAATTCATATAATCGACTAGTTTCACTGTCCAGCTTGGGCAGTAGAATTTGTAGAATGTAGAGTCCCAGGTACGAATATCAACACCTAGGTTTCGCACAGCAAGAAGACATTCCTTGGTATGATCATGAAATCGCTTCAAACCATAAGGAGTCTCCGATGTTAAGGCTGCTGTAGATAGTAGATCGGTCAAGCATGCAGATACTAATACTCTCGTGTTGTCGTAGCGATTTACTAGAGTGTCCCAAGCAGTAAGGTAATTCTCTTCTGTTACCAATAAATGACAGATGAGTCGACTTGCCTCGCCATAAAGATTTGATTTGAGGTAATAGAACTTTTCAATGGTACTGATATTTGTCTGGTTGTGTATCATTTGCTCAAACATATCTTGAAATTGTTTCCATTTTCTGCCATTGCCATCAAAAACTGGTATAACAATTTTTGGCAATTTGAGGTGCGAAGAACTGGTGTTGCTTAGGCTTGTAGATGCTGTAGATCTGTCCACATCGCTCCTTATTTTGGCTGAGATTTAAAAATATTGATCTTCCAGAAATTCGAAAAAATCCTTGTTGTAATCGCCCATGTATTTTTGGCACATTACAATTTGATGTCGTGCTGATACGTCTGCGTAATATTTGCAGCAAGCCTAATATTTGGGCTGCAAATAGACTGAGGATTTGCCTTGGTCGATATCCTGCTGCAAGGACTGCAATAATCTTTCCAAGGATGTCATGTTAACCTTTTGAAGCTTAATTTGACGCACCTCCTCCTCGTTGTCAACTTGCTTCGGATTCTGCATTGTCAATGTTATAGCGGGTGTTGTAGGGGCTGGCGTTGTGTTAAACGCTGAGGGTTTGATCAAGGACCCTTCCATCAATGTCCTTTGTTGTTGTTCTAGGGCCTCCTTGTATTTGATATATATTTGGTCAATCTTTTCCTTGTACCCTTGCCGCCAGTATGCGTGATTGGCATCTAATGCTGGGATTATAACTTCATGATTTGCGCAAATTTCTGTGTATAGCTCTTCCAATATGTTAAGTCTTGCTTGGAAGTATTCTTTTTTCTGCTTCCGATCCTTAGAATCCTTGTTGAAGTTTATGTAATGCCGTTCAATTTCCTGACCAATTTCAGATTGTCTGAGAATGGTAGGTTCCAAATCCGACGACATGATAAAATGTGAGTACTCTACTGTAGTATCACGTCGGGGTCACCAATGTTTTTTATATAGCTGTGGAGCTCTTTTGTTCCACCGCTTAATTCTTCTATGTAAGAATTTACTGATTGCTGCTTGGAGCTAACTTACTGCTCGCGGTCGGACCTGTAAATTTAAAGTGTACTATAGAACCGTCTGTCTTCAGACTCAAAGACAGAAATAAAACAAAGAAATAAGTCTTGGAACAGTTCTGATAAGAATGATTTATGGAATATAATTTCCTTACTTTTATAGGTACAAAAGTGCAAGTTATCAAAAATTTAAGAATTTACTTAACTCTAATTTTCCCATAATATTTATTTAATTATTCTAATTCCCATAATATATTAATAATTATTTAAATTCTTTGCATATTTTCTCATAATATAATTACATTTAATTTAATTAAATATATATCATATTTCTCTAAAAATTCATAATTTTTATTGTCATTTGACACCCTCAAAATATTTAGAAATATTTCCTACCATACATTATGCCTGTTAAGTAATTTTTACTAATATTTAATTATTTGGTGCCAGACGCAATATGACCCGCAAATATTTATTAAATAATTTTTTATGTTTTTAAACACCGCCATCTGTTTGTAAATTTCCAACACCGCCATCTGTTTGTAAAGTTTGTAAAATCTATTCAGGTTTCAAAACCTTGAACCATATAAATATCTGGGTTATGTTGTTATTGTTTTTCATATAAAAATGAAAACCTTGACCCAGACCCGTTTGAAAAAAACACAGCTATTATTGTTATTGTTGTCTATTTTTGGCAAAATAAATAAATAAATAAATCACAAGATGATTAACGCTCAAAATTATCTCAGCTATTGCGTTAAACGCTTTCTCAATTAGGAGCTTACATAGACAGGCTATGATATTTAATACACTCGTAGAAGGTAGAACACAAGCCTGACTTTGCACTTGTAGTTGAAACAAGACTGAATAGTATCAATAAATTGATAATAGATAAATATAAATGTTTTAGAAACGATAAATATCAAGGCTCAGCTATATGTTATAAACAAAATTTGGATTTACACGAAATTACAGATATAGCTTTTGAGTTACACATCATCTTAGCACATGGGAAAATAGTTAATCGGAATAATGAAATAAAAACAATTTTAATAGGTTCTTTATATTTTAAAACGCAATGTGACGTAAGAATATTAAATAATTTGTCAAAAAATTACGACTATATTATCCTTGGTGGCGATGGCGATTTAAATGCAACCAATTATGGTGATTGCCAAAATAATATAAATGGAATTATTTTATCTTCATGGTTCTTAAATAATTACTCAGATACAAAATTAATAGTACTATCTCCAAACTCACCTACATATCCTTAATAGTACTATCTCCAAACTCACCTAATTCAAAATATAAAAAGATATAGTATAGTGAAGCCGCAAAAATTTTATGACTACAAACATCTATGACATCATTTCAAAAATTGGAACTATTTATAATTTACCTATTTCTAACACCGATATCTCAAAGTCAATCTGGTTTGGTAAAGAAGAAAATAGTAGAATCTTAATCACGTCCTGTTCCTGTATCAAATCTTCGGATGTAACGAAAAGGTATTTTAAAAATCCGAATCTTTTAATTCTATCTTCTGTTTTAGCTGGCTGCGATATTGCATCGCGAATATACATCGACAAATATTACACTGCTGAAGTTAACAAAATTATTTTTAAGGCTAAAAATCTTTGCAAAATTAATATTTTAAAATCATTTGCAACTCAAGGATACTTCCTCAAATTGGTGCTGTTTGATGGTACAACTACTCTGGTATTTAATGAAAAAGATATGGACAAGTTTCAGCGCAAGATAAGTCCAGCAGTTTAATATAAGCAAGCGTTTTTCTTCAAGTTTTTCGTACTACTTCAAGCAGTCAATTATCAGTGCATTCAACATGGGATCCAGCGCAATTCCAGTTCAACTTTGTAAATTTTGGGTACGCTGAAACTTCATATTTTATATTATATTCTTAACATTAGTATTATCTTATTATTATATTCTTGGATTTAATGGAATTATTGAGTATTGCATTGTTGCATTCATTGTGATATTAAATAATGGTAATCGATTTATATTAGCCAGGAGTTATTTACATTTCATTTTAATTTTTATAAAATACATATTCTTTTACATAACTCATTGCTATCATATATGTATAATGTTGTCGTATATTATTGATTACTATTATTTTTTGTCTTTGTTTTTGGTATTTTTAGTTTACATTATGATATATATAAGTAATTTGTCTATGGTATTTATAACGTTGAATTTTTGAAATTATCGTGATATATAAATTGTCTAAGCACTTTAATCTAGGAGCTAAAGCATTGATCTAAGTAAATTATATATTGAAACATGCAAAATGTTGAAACTATTTTTGGACTGTACATGGCGTAGTTTGTCTAACATGTGCTTCTTAACACTTGCTGTTTCAATTGTATCTTCATTTCCTTACTTTGTAATTTGAAATGAATTGTGATATTTATGCTTATGTTTCATAGATTCCTGTAGATGTACTGAGTTAGATTGCATTTGTATTTGGTGGCCGGATGACTGATGACATGCTCGTTGACTATATAGGTTGATAAATGCATAGATTGTTTAGTTTGTGTTACTTCATGAGTTTTTATTCGTCTATCAGGTACGATTGTTTTATCTTGTGCATTGCAAAGGTTTTGCAGTGTTTCCATATTTTAGTATTATTAATGAGTCATTGGATTAACCCTGTATGCTGAACTATTGCATGAATTTAGTAGATTTATACATCTACATTTTTTATTTTTTGAATTTTTTATCTTTTTCCGTTCATATTACAAATTTCTTGGACTTTTTGGTGGTAGCACGAATTATTTAATTTTGATCCTTTAGATTTATAAATTGGGTTGTTGTGGTGAATTATATTATGTATTTTTGGAGTATTTTGATTATACTAAGTTTTACTGGGTTTTCCAACATTCCATTCCTGTTCAATTCCGTTCGTCATGCTGCTCGGATACTGCTTACTGACCCCTCGCCAAACTACCGTGTAATTATTAATGATTCATAACATTCCTGGTTTGACAGCTAGCGATAACTCTATTTTAGCAAGCACACTACACAGTAAATCGGATATAATAAATTTTGGTCATATCAATGGCCAGAGTATAAACCCTAGTTACAAGCACGCTAAACTAGATGAATTGCGTGAAATTCTAAATGGTAATCATCTTTAAGTTTTTGCGATTTCTGAATCATGGCTCAAGCCACATGTTACCAATAAAGCAATGAATATAAAGCATAGAAATGACCGTAGTAGTGGCAGGGGTGGGGGTGTAGCGATCTATGTTTCTACTAAATTAAAATCACGTGTACTTGCCTTCTCCACTTCAAATGCAACTGATGGTAACCCGGAATATTTGCTAATAGAAATTAAATCAAATATTCTAGCTAATAAAACGAAACGACTTGTTGGTGCCTTTTACTTGCCCAATGGGTCCAAATTTAATACTATTGAAAACATTATTAATCTTTATACTTCCACCTACACAAACATTCTGGCGGCTGGTGACTTCAATAGAAATTTATATGATAATAGCGTTCGGGTTTTAGATGAGGAGTGTCACCGCTGGTGGCGACTTGACATCATTGTAATAAAATTAATCTCGTATAAATTTTCTGAAGGGATAGTTTCGCCGCATTCGTTTGAAGGGTTTGAAATGTCAAAAATATATATTGTGAAATTGTTATTGTCAAAGGGTGAAATTAAAGTAAGAAGTCGTAATATTTAATTTAACGTAAAAATATTTAATTTAACGTAAAAATAATAGTTCGTTGTAGAACTTATTTGAAATTGATTTTGATATAAATATAAAATTTAATTTGTTAAATTTTAAAAATTATTTGTTTGTTAGTACCAAGAAATTGGAGTCACTGGAAAACTAAAAGTATTATTTCTTATTAATATTGTAATACGCATTTTATTTTTATATACTAAATACATTTTTATAACAAATTCTAGGAAATTTATAGCATTTTAAAAGGCTCAAATAAAATAAAAATATAATTAACAGAAGAAATATTGTGTTTTTATTTTGAAGTTTGATTGCTGATGAATTCTGAAAATATCCAGTGAATGCTCACCTAATAACGCTAACAATTCTACAAATTTCTTTTATTCTGTTTGAATTATAACAAAGTTTAAAATGTCGGTAGCAGATGGTAAATAAACCATAATTAAGGACAATAATTGCAATAAATGCATTGAGCCTGATTAATTTGATGATATGGTAGAATGTGAATACTGTAAACATTGGTATCATTATAGTTGTGCAGGCGTAAGTGGATCCATCTCAACAAAAAGATGGCTATGTGCAAATTGTATAATAAGAAACAATAGAAATTTGCATGGTGCATCAATAAAAAGTAAATCAAACGTTTCCGGAAAAGCAAGCCACAATTCAAAAGCAACAAACAAAAGTATTAATTCAGTAAGAATTGATATAGAACTTAAAAAGCTTTGGAAGAAAAGCAACGTAAAAAAGAGAGTGAGATGTTAGAAAAGGAACGTAATATGGAACGTGAAAGAGAAGAAAGAAAACGTCAATTATTTGAAAAAGAACGTGAAATTTTAAAGAAAAATGAAGAACGTGATACGGAAATTTTAGAAAAACGTTTTAATTTACTAAAACAAAAAAGTGTTGTTAGTAATTTCAGTGGTAGTAATAAAAGTTATATTGAGGAAAAAGAGGTATTTGAAAAAGTTGAGGATTGGTTAAAACCAACAAAAAATATAAAAGTTGATATTCAAAACGAAAATAAAGAAAATGAAAAATTATTTGATTATTATTTTCCACATAATACCATTCCTAATAATAATAATAACAATAATCAGCAAAAACAACATTTTAATAATTATACTGAACTACCAATAAATAAACAAAACCAAAATTATCAACCGTTAACAATACAACAAATAAATTCCAGGCACGTAATTTTGAAGGAATTACCATATTTTAATGGTCGGCCAGAAGAATGGCCATTATTTATCAATGAATTTAACATGTCAACGAGATTTGTGGTTTTAGCAACATAGAAAATATCAGCCGTTTAAGAAAAGCATTAAAAGGTGATGCTCTAGAGGAGTAGATTGTTGCTTCCATCAAATTTACCAAACATTATAAAAACGTTGACCACATTATACGGAAATCCGGAAATAATAATTGACACATTATTAAATAACATTAAAGCTGAACCAGCACCAAAATATGACAGATTTGAAACTGTAACAAAATATGCATTAGCAGTTGAAAATTATGCATTAGCAGTTGAACAAAATATGCATTAGCAGTTGAAAATATGTGCTACAATAGAAGCGTCAAATCTTATAAACCACCTAACAAATCCATTATTATTACTTGAATTGGTAAATAAACTGCCAACAGAATTAAGAGTTAGTTGGGCTATGCAACTAGAAGTTGAACCTAATATTTTGTCGTTTAGTACGTGGTTAACAAACGTCTCAAATAAACTTAGAAAAGTAATGAATAATGTTCCAACAATAACAATTGTGGATATAAAAAAGACTGACAATAGAAGAATAAATAGAAATAAAAATTATGTTTATGCTCATGCTGAAGAAGTCGTAAATAAAAAGTTAAATCAGCAAACTGAAAAGAAAAAATGTTGTATATGTCAACAATCATGTATTTCCATTAAGGATTGTCAAAAATTTAAAGACTTAATTTTAAATGATAAATGGTTAGCTGTAAATAAACATAAATTATGTCGTACTTGTTTGTCAGCACATCAAGGAAACTGTAAATCAGAAAAAAATGTGGAAAAAATAATTGTACTCGATGTCACAATTCTTTATTACATAATTATAATAAAGATATCAAAAATCAACAACCAGTAATTGAACCACAAGCTTCATGCAGTCAATATAGTTGTACAACAAATCAGCTTAAAAATCAAACAATTTTATTTCGTATAATTCCAATTATATTATATAGTGAAAATTGTAAAGTTGAAACATTTGCATTCCTGGATGATGGATCATCTATAACTTTATTGGAACAACAATTGGCTGATGAATTAGGATTGCATGGACCACGAGATTCATTACATTTACGATGGACTGCAAACAATCATAGAGTCGAAGAGAATTCTCAACATGTTAATTTAGAAATAAGTAGTATGAATACAAATGCAGCAAAATATTCAATAACAAATGTTCGTACGGTTGATAAATTAAATCTTCCAATACAATCATTATCAAGTGATGAATTACTTGAAAAATATACGTATTTAAAGGGTCTTCCAATTACGTCATATGATGATGCAGTTCCACGTATTTTAATTGGTCTTGATAATTCGAAATTAGGCGCAACGTTGAAAATAAAAGAAGGTGGTTGTAACGAACCAGTAGGAGTAAAAACCCGCCTTGGTTGGAATGTTTACGGTCCACTTCGAAATATGGAATTTCAGAATACCGATTTTAAATTTAATGGCTTTCATGTCTGTGATTGTGAAAGATCAAATGATCAAAAGATGATTTAAAAATTATTCATCCACATATTTGGTATTTGCCAATATTCACAGTGACAAATCCAAATAAAAAAAAAATAATTAGAATAGTGTGGGATGCTGCTACCAAAGTTAATGGAGTGTCATTGAACACCATGTTGCTAAAAGGTCCTGATCAATTGGTTCCACTACCATCAATATTATATCGATTTCGCGAAAAGAAAATAGCCATTTGTGGTAATATCCGCGAAATGTTTCATCAAGTTCGAATAAGAAAAGAAGATCAACATTCACAACGTTTCTTATGGCGTGAAAATCCAGAAAATGAACCTGACGGTTATGTTATGGAGGTGATGACATTTGGAGCATCATGTTCACCCGCTAGTGCACAATATGTTAAAAATATAAACGCACGTGCCTATATCAATCAATATCCAAGAGCGGTAAGTGCCATAATTGACAACCATTATGTAGACGATTTATTAGATAGTGTAGACACTGAAGAAGAAGCACTCCAGCTAGCTAATGATCTTAAATTTATACACCAACAAGGTGGTTTTGAAATTCGTAACTGGATTTCTAATTCTAGTAAAGTTGTACATGCTCTTGGTGGTAAAATTGATGAAGCTGAAAAGAATTTAAATGTTGATCCAGAACTTGGCACTGAAAAGGTATTAGGAATGTGGTGGTCTACTTCAACAGATTCATTCACATATTCATTAAAATACAATAAAATATATGCTAATATTTTAACTGGAGAATGTCGTCCTACCAAACGTGAAGTACTACGTATTTTAATGAAGTTATTTGATCCGATTGGTTTAATAGCTAATTTTTTAATTTATTTGAAAATCTTGTTACAAGATATTTGGAGATCATCCATTGATTGGGATGATAAAATAACTGATTACCAATATAAAAAATGGTTAGATTGGATTAAAGTTCTACCATTAGTTGAAAACATTAAAATTCCAAGATGTTACTTATCTAATATGTCGTTGAACAAAAATAAAATACAATTACATATATTCGTAGATGCGAGCGAAATATCGTATGCCGCAGTAGCATATTTAAGGATTGGCGATCGTCATCTAAAAATGAACGCTCACTTGTTGGTGCTAAAACCAGAGCAGCACCTATTAAAATGATGTCTGTACCTAGACTTGAGTTGCAAGCTGCGTTATTGGGTACACGTTTAGCTGCTAATATTATATCTAGTCATTCAATAAAAATCACCGAACGTTATTTTTGGTGTGATTCTAAAACCGTTTTGTGTTGGCTGAATTCGGATCAAAGAAAATTCCGACAATTTGTAGCATTCCGTATCGGTGAAATTCTAGAATCAACAGATGTTCGTGAGTGGCGTTGGATAGCCACTAAATTCAATGTAGCAGATGAAGCTACAAAATGGCAAATAATACCAGATTTCCATCCAAATAGCCGATGGTTTAACGGTCCTGATTTTCTTCGGCTACCAAAAGAACAGTGGCCAAATAATAAAGTTGAATTCACAACAACAAATGAAGAAATAACACCACATTTACAACACGATATTGTTATTTCACAAAACTTAATTCAACCGGAGCGATTTTCAAAATGGTATCGACTGGTAAGATCTTTATGTTATGTATATAGATTTGTAAACAATTTAAAACGTAATAAAATGGATAGAAATTATGGTCCATTTTCACAAGATGAATTTCTACAATCAGAAAATCATTTATATCGTCAAAATCAAAATGATTGTTATCGTGATGAAATAATAATATTGACAAAAAATCAATCACTCTCAGATGAAAAAAAGTTGGTTATAAAAAAAAGTAGTTTGACGTATAAACAATCGGTATATTTAGATGCATATGGTGTTTTAATAATTCGTGGACGCATAGATGCGGCAATGGGTGTAAATATTAACAATAAACGGCCAATATTACTTGGAAAAAATCATTACATAACACAGCTTATAATAAGATCTTATCATAATAAGTATCATCACATAAATCATAAAACTGTTGTAAACGAAATACGTCAAATTTATTCTATACCAAAATTAAGAGCAGCTGTAAAAGCTGTATATAAAAATTGTCAGTTCTGCAAAAATAAAAAGTTCGTACCAAAACCACCGGAAATGGCAGATCGACCATCAACAAGGTTAGCATCATTTACAAGACCATTTTCATACGTTGGTATAGACTACTTCGGTCCAATAACAGTTTCTATTGGACGAAGATTGGAAAAAAGATGGGGTGTGTTAATAACCTGCTTGACTATTCGTTCAATTCACATCGAAATTGCATATTCATTGACAACTAATTCATGCATTTTAAGTTTACGTAATTTTATGGCTCGCAGAGGTACACCGATTGAAATATATAGCGACAACGGTACTAATTTTCATGGAGCAAATCGTGAAATTCAATTAGCTATGCAAAATATAAATTATGAAAAAATGGCTGAAGAATTTACAACGTCAATAAGTAAATGGATATTTATTCCGCCAGCGTCACCACACATGGGAGGTAGCTGGGAGCGCCTTGTACAATCCGTTAAAAAATCATTTTATCAAATAATGCCGACTAGAAATCCTTCGGATGAATTATTAAGAAACATGTTAACAGAAGTTGAAAATAATGTAAATTCACGCCCGTTGACATATGTACCAATCGATGACGAAAATGCTGAAGCGTTAACACCAAACCATTTCCTGCTGGGTAGTTCTAGTGGTATCAAACCGTTGGGAGAGTGTAAAGATGAAGCACTTCGAAAAAATTGGATGATGTCACAAACATATGCGGACAAATTTTGGAAACGCTGGGTCTGTGAGTATTTACCAAATATAACTCGACGAACAATATGGTTTAAACCTGTAAAACCTATAAAGGAAGGTGATATTGTAATAATAGTTGATGAAGATTGTACCAGAAACTTTTGGAAAAAAGGTAATGTGATAAAAACAAAAAAAAGTAAGGATGGCCAAGTACGAAGTGCTGCCGTTCAAACATCGTCTGGAATTTATGAGAGACCAGCCGTATTAGATGTCAAAGCCGAAATAGGTAGTAAGCCGACAGAAGATAATATCGTCATACCAGGTGAGAGTGTCACCGCTGGTGGCGACTTGACATCATTGTAATAAAATTCATCTCGTGTAAATTGTCTGAAGGGATAGTTTCGCCGCATTCGTTTGAAGGGTTTGAAATGTCAAAAATATATATATTGAGACATTGTTATTGTCAAAGGGTGAAATTAAAAGTAATTAAAATTAAATTAAAATTTGAAATTAAAATTTAATTTAACGTAAAAATATTTAATTTAACGTAAAAATAATAGTTCGTTGTAGAACTTATTTGAAATTGATTTTGATATAAATATAAAATTTAATTTGTTAAATTTTAAAAGTTATTTGTTTGTTAGTACCACGAAATTGGAGTCACTGGAAAACTAAAAGTATTATTTCTTATTAATATTGTAATACGCATTTTATTTTTATATACTAAATACATTTTTATAACAAATTCTAGGAAATTTGTAGCATTCTAAAAGGCTCAAATAAAATAAAAATATAATTAACAGAAGAAATATTGTGTTTTTATTTTGAAGTTTGATTGATGATGAATTCTGAAAATATCCAGTGATTGCTCACCTAATAACGCTAACAAGGAGGTTCTGAAAAGGCTAGGTCTCGAATATAGTCATAATGATATTCCTTCACACTTTGATGTGGTGCACAATAGTCAATCGTTGCTTGATTATTTTTTGGTTAGCTCTAAAGAGAAGGTTAATTTTCACAACCAATTTTGGGCACATGGATTGTCAAAACATGCTCTTATTTACTTGTCCTTTAGTATTATTATTGCGAAACCTAATGTGCCATTTAAATTTCGCGACTATCAGAACATAAATTTTAATCAGCTTATTGCTGACTTTTACTGCTGTGATTTTTCGCAAATATTCTTGACTAATGATGTAAACTGTCAAAATGCACTAAATCTTAACCTCCTTTATCTTTTTGATAAATATGTTCCTGTCATAACAGTGAATAATAAGAATATCATGTCTGAGTGGTGGAATGATACTCTGTTAAGAAATTCTAGAAAACTTAGAGACTTAGCTTTTAAAGCGTATAAGGAATGTCCTATAGGCGTGGATAATACTTCTAAGTGGCGCACCTTCTGCCTATATAGAAATAAATATAACAGCTTGGTTAGGAAAGCTAAATATAAGCTAGGGTTAAAAATATTTGATAAGCCATTATCCAGCAAAGAGCTCTGGACTAAGGTAAAATCTTTGGGGGTTACCGATAGTTCTTGATCTTGCTACTGTGTTATATCAAATGATATTAGTTCAAATTTTCAAAAAACGTGCCGCAAGGTTCCATACTTGGTCCACTTCTGTTTACTTTGTTCATTAATGATCTACCAAGTGTATGTACGGATAGTCTCGTACATATTTTTGCAGACGATGTTCAGATGCTGTGCTCTTCTCATATTGATAACATGAATGAGGCGGTGTATATGTTAAATATGGATGCAAATAGAGTTTATAACTGGGCTGTTAAAAATGGCTTGAGTCTAAATCCCAGCAAATCACAAGCTATTGCATTCTACAAGTACATAGTAAGCTCGCAGCTGAATTTGATTTCGATCAATAATCATCAGGTGCATTATTCCAATACGGTTAAGAGTCTTGGGATTTGGCTAGATTATAATCTTTCGGGTGAATCGCACATAAATAAATTATCTAATAGCATAAAGTTGAATCTTCGTAACCTATTCAATTTAAATAGTTATCTTCCTGTCAGAGTGAGGCGTAAATTGGTTCAGGCTTTAATTTTTCCACACTTTCTTTATGGTATTGAAATATTCTCGGGCTGTTCTAAATCTATAATGAATAGAGTTAAATTAATCATGAATGATGCTATCAGATTTGTCTTCAATTTAAAAAGGTATAAGCACATTTCGTCGTATGTTAGTATGGTCTTAGGCACTACTTTTCAGAACTTTGTTAATTTGAGGCTGGTAGCGTTCCTTTTCAGGATAATCATCTCGAAGCTACCAAGTTATCTTTTTGATAGGCTACATTTTGCCTCGTCTCCACGCTTACATAGAAACCTTATTTGCCAGTCGTACAGTTGTAATATTTCTAAACTTTCATTTTTGAATAGAGCTATTAAAATTTGGAACTTGCTGCCTACATCTTTTAAATTTACTTCTGTGAGTTTACCTCATCTTAAAACACTAGAGCTCAGATACCTGAACAATCAAACAGTAATCTAAAATATTTTCTTATAGAAATGATTTGTAATTGTGGGTGTCTTTCTTTTTTTGTTTTTTCTGTTTCATTAATGTATATTTAAATTGAATCTTCAAATTTACTTCGTGTATTTGAATTCCTGATCTTTGAATTTTTAAATTCCAAGCTTTGAATCTTAAAGTTTGTTCAATTTATTAATTTAAATTTTTAAACAACTGCTATAGCTGTTAACGATACTCTTCTTTCTTTTGGAGCAAACAATCAGGAACCACAGGTAACAAAATATTTGTTCATGGAAATGACTAGTAACTGTTGGTGTGTTATCTATTTCACTAATCCATATTTAAATTGAACTTTCAAGTTTCATGAGCACATTTCGTCTTATGTTAGTATGGTCTTAGGCACAATTTCTGATTTTTTAATTTTAAATTACAAACTTTAAATCTTAAACTTTGTTCAATTTATTATATAATTAACTATTGCTATATAGCTGTCAATTTTTCTTTTCTTTATTTTTACCTTTCTAAGTTTTTCACAAATTGTAGTCATTGATTGATTTGATAGGTGGTTGGAGGTAAGGGCCGGTTAGCTTTTGGTGAGCTCGGATTGATGTTGGAATTGGATACGGGATGTGGTGGAAACTCATTACTTAAACATGTACTTTTATTTCTTGCTTTGAAAGTTAAGTACCAATTTGTTTACTTTCTATGATCTTGTGCTTGAACCGGTTCATGTGCGTATTCATGTCTTTTTCTATTACTTATTGATCCCAGTCTTAATTTCTATTGTGTCAACAACAGTATTTAATCAGTGTTTCGGCTTCAACTGGTGTTTATAACACTATGGTACCTCCTGTGCTACATGCAACTTGATTTTTGTGCTTTCAGATTTATTAACTTAATTGCGTATATTATTTTTCAAAATACAATTACTAGATTTTGTAGTAATTGTATTTTGAACATATATATTTAATATCTTTACTACTTGTAAGCAATAAATCATATATTCAATATTTTGTAGTAGATTTTGTAGTAATTGTATTTTGAATATTTAATATCTTTACTACTTGTAAGCAATAAATCATATATTCAATATTTTGTAGTAGATTTTGTAGTAATTGTATTTTGAACATATATATTTAATATCTTTACTACTTGTAAGCAATAAATCATATATTCAATATTTTATTAAGTTGTATAACAGAAGACTGTATTAATATTATATAAATTCATTACATTATTTTTATTTAAACTTTGAACTGTAATAAGATGTAATTTATGGTAATTGCTTGTTAAAAGTTAATACTGGGGTCTAGTAGTCTAGTAGGATATGAACAGTACATATATCTGTAAATGTATATTTGAGTATAACTGTTCATGAACTTATAATTACTATAAAATTTTTATAAACTGCAATAAATCTTATTGACTTGTAATGAATTATGTTAACCTTAATATACTTTGTTAAGTAACTTTTACATGTTTAATATAGAGATTAAGGTTAAGAAGTCGGGATTAAGATTGTATAAAGGTTATCTAATTCGTAATTAAATAATAGTAAAGTTTATTGAGATTGTAACGGAATCCAAATTTATTGGATTTGTTATCTGAAGATAGGTTCGGAGGAGAAGGGTTCGGGAGCTGAAAGTATTGGGCGCCAGGTCTGAGTGCACTAGCTACAGCCACTATTGAAAGCAAGACCAAGAATTAAATTTTTGTTATAAACCACAAAAAAAAAACTAATTCCCTTTTCTTTACTTCCAGCTCCCAGGATCATTGGGATTTCCTCCTTGTTTGCGGCTCAGCACAGTCTGTGGGGTGTGGGTCGACCAATGATCCTACTATCCACCATATCACCAACACATGTTCTCTTCAATCCAACACATTGATTACGTCATAATCAATGATGGACCGAAGAAGAACATGAAAAGGAAAAAAAAATGAAAAGGACACTAGAAGGAATTCTGCTACTCCGGATCACTCATCTGCACCGACTTATTCTGCCATGTTGAGTATACAAAAAATTCAGGAATACACAAAATAAAATTCCAACCACAACAAAAAAAACCAACAGGGACTCAGCACTCCCAACGATGTACCGACGGCCTAGATAAATACACCACATCAAAAAAATATATATATATAAATAAATAAGAACACAATGTATTTTTTTTTTGTTTTAATCAATAATAACTTTGTTTTTATATTAAAAACAAAAAATTAATAGTTTAAATTTAATTTTAAGTTATATATGTTGGATGGTGATGGATAAAATTAGAAAGAAGTAAAAACACGTTCGCTTATCAAAGTAACCAAATAGGAAGTAGTTTTATTTATATATAAAAAAATGGCATATGATAAATATATATATATGTTAGTGTTGCCATAGAATAGAATAGGAGTAAAAGAGTTCAGTAGAAATTAGAGCTTTTATTTCAACATCCCCACTAGCGCTAATTTCTCTTGCTTTCAAGTCCCATCGATTCACTGCAAAAAATATGCTTCTGAATTGGTAACGCTTTTGTCATGATATCTGCAACCATCTTAGCAGTCGAAATATGTTGGAGTCTTACTTTTCCATCAGCTACAACATTTCGAACAAAATGATGACGGATATCGATGTGTTTTGTACGAGGTTGATACTCATCATTCATCGCCAAAAATATCGCACTTTGGTTGTCGCAATTTAATATCATCTTTGTATGATCATTTTTGAATATTTCGGCAACCAAACTTTTTAACCAAAGAGCTTCTTGTATTGCCGATGCCACTGCCATATATTCAGCTTCAGTTGTAGAAAGTGCCACAGTCTGTTGTTTGTTATCATCAGTTGCACTTGCATAGTCTGCATCACAATATCCAGTTAATTTGTCATCTACATCTTTCGAAAAACATAACCGTTTTGTAATGGTTCCCTTTAAGTAACGTAAAACTCGTTTCGCGGCAATCCAATGTAATTTTGCGGGATTAGCGTTGAAACGACTAAGTAGATTTACCGCATATGTTATATCTGGTCGTGAAACTTGTGCTGCATACAATAAGCTGCCAATCAGTTCTTGATATGGAACTTGTTCCATTTCTTGTTTTTCTTTTTTTGTTTTCGGTGACAGATCTGTGCTTAACTTTTGGTTTAAATCCAGCGGAGTTGAGCATGTATTACAGTCAGTCATATTAAATCTCTTCAACATACTTTTAATATATTAGTTGGTATGGTTCATATACCCAAACAAAAAAGAAAGAAATTTGATGCAAAGTCTATGAGATGTATTTTAATTGGCTATTGTGAAAATTCTAAAGCTTACAAAATGTATGATGAAATTAATAAGAAAATTGTGATCAGTAGAGATGTTTATTTTTATGACGAAGAATCATGTTCTAAGAATTTATTTAAAATGAATAAACAAAATAATAATATTTTCTGTTTTTCAGAACACGATTCAGTGGGGATTGCTGATAATTATCTTT
Organism: Empis stercorea; assembly: GCA_949752835.1. NCBI lineage: Eukaryota > Metazoa > Arthropoda > Insecta > Diptera > Empididae > Empis > Empis stercorea. Next base: position 39,869,812 of record OX457086.1, on the reverse strand, counting down.
TAGAACAACCTGATGATCACAATGATAATGATGTTGAAGCTCTAGCCGAAGTCGAAAATAGCGACGTACGTGTATGTGATAATGAATCCGAAGAAGTAGTCAATGATGAAATCCGAGATGATCAGATGCAATCAAGCACATCAAGTAGTGATGATGATAATGACACATTTTATTCCAATGATGAAGAATTCATTCCGAAGAGTTTACCCGAAATGCGAAATGAAAATTCAAGAAAATCAACACGTAATCCGAAACCAAAAAATTTGAAGGTTATGTCACATATTTGGCGAAATGTGATGAATTAAATGATGAACCAATGTCATATGATGAAGCAGTTTCTGGTATTAATGGTGAACAATGGCGAAAGGCCGTTGATGAAGAATACAATTCGTTATTAAAAAATAGGGAAGTATACTTATCAGATGATAAAAAACCTTTGAAATGTAAGTGGGTTTTTAAAATAAAACAATTAAATAATAAAAATTTTAGATACAAGGCAAGACTAGTTGCTAAAGGGTGTAATCAGATTAAAGGCATTGATTACCAAGAAACATTTTCTCCTGTAATACGTTATAGTTCTATACGTTATTTATTAGCTTTAGCTACTAAACTGCATTTACATATAGATCAGATGGATGCAGTGACGGCATTCTTACAAGGAGATTTATTAGAAGAAATATATATATTAAAACCTGAAAGTTATAATAATGATAATAAAGTTTTAAAACTTAAAAAATCTATTTATGGACTCAAACAGTCATCACGTTTATGGAAAGCGAAATTGAGTGAATCTCTAAAGAAATTTTGTATGAATCAATCGAAAACAGATCCGTGCATTTACTTCATCGTTAAAGAAGAAAATAGTAGAATCTTAATCACGTCCTGTTCCTGTATCAAATCTTCGGATTTAACGAAAAGGTATTTTAAAAATCCGAATCTTTTAATTCTATCTTCTGTTTTAGCTGGCTGCGATATTGCATCGCGAATATACATCGATAAAAATTACACTGCTGAAGTTAACAAAATTATTTTTAAGGCTAAAAATCTTTGCAAAATTTATATTTTAAAATCATTTGCAACTCAAGGATACTTCCTCAAATTGGTGCTGTTTGATGGTACAACTACTCTGGTATTTAATGAAAACGATATGGACAAGTTTCAGCGCAAGATAAGTCCAGCAGTTTAATATAAGCAAGCGTTTTTCTTCAAGTTTTTCGTACTACTTCAAGCAGTCAATTATCAGTGCATTCAACATGGGATCCAGCGCAATTCCAGTTCAACTTTGTAAATTTTGGGTACGCTGAAACTTCATATTTTATATTATATTCTTAACATTAGTATTATCTTATTATTATATTCTTGGATTTAATGGAATTATTGAGTATTGCATTGTTACATTCATTGTGATATTAAATAATGGTAATCGATTTATATTAGCCAGGAGTTATTTACATTTCATTTTAATTTTTATAAAATACATATTCTTTTACATAACTCATTGCTATCATATATGTATAATGTTGTCGTATATTATTGATTACTATTATTTTTTGTCTTTGTTTTTGTTATTTTTAGTTTACATTATGATATATATAAGTAATTTGTCTATGGTATTTATAACGTTGAATTTTTGAAATTATCGTGATATATAAATTGTCTAAGCACTTTAATCTAGGAGCTAAGCCATTGATCTAAGTAAATTATATATTGAAACATGCAAAATGTTGAAACTATTTTTGGACTGTACATGGCGTAGTTTGTCTAACATGTGCTTCTTAACACTTGCTGTTTCAATTGTATCTTCATTTCCTTACTTTGTAATTTGAAATGAATTGTGATATTTATGCTTATGTTTCATAGATTCCTGTAGATGTACTGAGTTAGATTGCATTTGTATTTGGTGGCCGGATGACTGATGACATGCTCGTTGACTATATAGGTTGATAAATGCATAGATTGTTTAGTTTGCGTTACTTCATGAGTTTTTATTCGTCTATCAGGTACGATTGTTTTATCTTGTGCATTGCAAAGGTTTTGCAGTGTTTCCATATTTTAGTATTATTAATGAGTCATTGGATTAACCCTGTATGCTGAACTATTGCATGAATTTAGTAGATTTATACATCTACATTTTTTATTTTTTGAATTTTTTATCTTTTTCCGTTCATATTACAAATTTCTTGGACTTTTTGGTGGTAGCACGAATTATTTAATTTTGATCCTTTAGATTTATAAATTGGGTTGTTGTGGTGAATTATATTATGTATTTTTGGAGTATTTTGATTATACTAAGTTTTACTGGGTTTTCCAACATTCCATTCCTGTTCAATTCCGTTCGTCATGCTGCTCGGATACTGCTTACTGACCCCTCGCCAAACTACCGTGTAATTATTAATGATTCATAACATTCCTGGTTTGACAGCTAGCGATAACTCTATTTTAGCAAGCACACTACACAGTAAATCGGATATAATAAATTTTGGTCATATCAATGGCCAGAGTATAAACCCTAGTTACAAGCACGCTAAACTAGATGAATTGCGTGAAATTCTAAATGGTAATCATCTTTAAGTTTTTGCGATTTCTGAATCATGGCTCAAGCCACATGTTACCAATAAAGCAATGAATATAAAGCATAGAAATGACCGTAGTAGTGGCAGGGGTGGGGGTGTAGCGATCTATGTTTCTACTAAATTAAAATCACGTGTACTTGCCTTCTCCACTTCAAATGCAACTGATGGTAACCCGGAATATTTGCTAATAGAAATTAAATCAAATATTCTAGCTAATAAAACGAAACGACTTGTTGGTGCCTTTTACTTGCCCAATGGGTCCAAATTTAATACTATTGAAAACATTATTAATCTTTATACTTCCACCTACACAAACATTCTGGCGGCTGGTGACTTCAATAGAAATTTATATGATAATAGCGTTCGGGCTTTAGATGAGGAGTGTCACCGCTGGTTGCGACTTGACATCATTGTAATAAAATTAATCTCGTATAAATTTTCTGAAGGGATAGTTTCGCCGCATTCGTTTGAAGGGTTTGAAATGTCAAAAATATATATTGTGAAATTGTTATTGTCAAAGGGTGAAATTAAAAGTAAGAAGTCGTAAAATTTAATTTAACGTAAAAATATTTAATTTAACGTAAAAATAATAGTTCGTTGTAGAACTTATTTGAAATTGATTTTGATATAAATATAAAATTTAATTTGTTAAATTTTAAAAATTATTTGTTTGTTAGTACCAAGAAATTGGAGTCACTGGAAAACTAAAAGTATTATTTCTTATTAATATTGTAATACGCATTTTATTTTTATATACTAAATACATTTTTATAACAAATTCTAGGAAATTTATAGCATTTTAAAAGGCTCAAATAAAATAAAAATATAATTAACAGAAGAAATATTGTGTTTTTATTTTGAAGTTTGATTGCTGATGAATTCTGAAAATATCCAGTGAATGCTCACCTAATAACGCTAGCAATTCTACAAATTTCTTTTATTCTGTTTGAATTATAACAAAGTTTAAAATGTCGGTAGCAGATGGTAAATAAACCATAATTGAAGACAATAATTGCAATAAATGCATTGAGCCTGATTAATTTGATGATATGGTAGAATGTGAACACTGTAAACATTGGTATCATTATAGTTGTGCAGGCGTAAGTGGATCCATCTCAACAAAAAGATGGCTATGTGCAAATTGTATAATAAGAAACAATAGAAATTTGCATGGTGCATCAATAAAAAGTAAATCAAACGTTTCCGGAAAAGCAAGCCACAATTCAAAAGCAACAAACAAAAGTATTAATTCAGTAAGAATTGATATAGAACTTAAAAAGCTTTGGAAGAAAAGCAACGTAAAAAAGAGAGTGAGATGTTAGAAAAGGAACGTAATATGGAACGTGAAAGAGAAGAAAGAAAACGTCAATTATTTGAAAAAGAACGTGAAATGTTAAAGAAAAATGAAGAACGTGATAAGGAAATTTTAGAAAAACGTTTTAATTTACTAAAACAAAAAAGTGTTGTTAGTAATTTCAGTGGTAGTAATAAAAGTTATATTGAGGAAAAAGAGGTATTTGAAAAAGTTGAGGATTGGTTAAAACCAACAAAAAATATAAAAGTTGATATTCAAAACGAAAATAAAGAAAATGAAAAATTATTTGATTATTATTTTCCACATAATACCATTCCTAATAATAATAATAACAATAATCAGCAAAAACAACATTTTAATAATTATACTGAACTACCAATAAATAAACAAAACCAAAAATATCAACCGTTAACAATACAACAAATAAATTCCAGGCACGTAATTTTGAAGGAATTACCATATTTTAATGGTCGGCCAGAAGAATGGCCATTATTTATCAATGAATTTAACATGTCAACGAGATTTGTGGTTTTAGCAACATAGAAAATATCAGCCGTTAAAGAAAAGCATTAAAAGGTGATGCTCTAGAGGAGTAGATTGTTGTTGTGAATTGAAGCACCCAGTACTTCAATTCGCAACCCAAAAAACAGCTAACTAAATTATTTTGAAATAATATAAAATTATTAATTAAATTTTGCAAAATAATTAAATATTAAATTAGAACAAAATTTTGAAGAGTTGATTGGCTAACCAAAATATCGCATGCGATATTTTGGAAAACCAAAAAGCTCTTCAACCAAATAAAATAGCTGTTTTTTGGTAGTAAAAATTTAGTTTAATTTGGGTGTCAAGAAGACACCAACTAATTAAAGTAAAAATTAAGTCTACTTGGGAGTGTCGAATAGACACCAACTAAATTGATTAAAAAGTCGAGTAAAGATAATAAAAGTAAAAATTAAATTTTTGTTAAAATTATACTACAAATAGTATACATATGTGAAATTAAATTAAAGTAATAATTAACAATTTAAAAAGTTAAAATAAAATTTTATTGTTTATATAAAATTTTATTGTACATATTATATTTTAAATCCATAAAAAAATTAATAAATAATTAATTTAAAAATACTTGTCAAGAAAATAATTAAAATTGACCAAATAAAATAAATTAAATATTGAAACTCTAAAATCGAAATTAAGAAATAATTTAACATTAAATAAATAAATAATAGTAATAAATAAAAAGTTTATTAAAATATTAAAAATAGTGTTTTAATTGAAAAGAACATAATAGTAAAAGTTAATTTTACTACATTGGCGCTGCGGACAGGATAGGAACTACGTTTCCTATCCAAAAAAAACTTGTGTGCGGTAAAACGTTTCGATTTTTTATAAAAAAAAACTACACAAAAATTAATTTTTTTTGTTAAAAAAAATATACATTTTAAATACTAAAAGTGAAATAAAAAAAATCAGATCAAATAACAACAGAGCAGACAACAGTAGCAGTATCAGCAAACAACAGTAGCAGTATCAACAAACAACAGTAGCAGTATCAACAAACAACAGTAGCAGTATCAGCAAACAACAGTAGCAGTATCAACGAAGGCAGTGAAAAACAAAAACAACAACAGAAGAATAAAATCAACAAATTTACTATGTAAGTCAAAAAATGTTAAGGAAAATTATTATATTTATTTATAAAAAAAGAAGGAAGTTTTTAAAATCATAGAAACATTTTTTTTTTTCAAATTAAATTTCTAAAAATTCAAATTGATTGTTTAATTAATTATCAAAAAAAATCGGATTCAAAATGTATCAAATTAAATCTTAAATAATTATCAAAAAAAATTTTTTTTCAAAAAAGTTATACAAAAAATCAAATTCCTATATACTGCATATAAATAAAAAAAAAAGGTCATATTTTTTTCGTAAAATCCAACAAAACTTGTAAACAAAGTTTTATGGATATATATAAATTGTATATAATTTTTTTTGTTAAACAAATTTCCCAACCTTTCCCAATAGTTACCCTAATTTTTTTTATACAAATATAATATATATTATAAATAAATGCATATCAACAAAGCACACCTTAATACATATGGTGCAATTATATAAGTTTTTTTTTACTATAAGTCGACCATATATACATATGTATATACATATTTCTTTTTTCGTTGCATTATAATAATTGTGCGTTTTCAGCAATTATATAAAGTTTTTTTTCTGTTGCCTAAATTTTTATTAGCATTGAAATTTTATACTTGGTAGTGTATAAAAATATATAAGGTAATAAAAACAATGAAAGGCATTATGTGTTGAATTTAATTACAAAAATACTAGGGTTCGTTGATTTTACTAAAACTGTGTAAAGACAATACAAATGTACAGTTTGTATTAAGTTAACTCAGGGCTTTATAAAATCAAGTAACCTGGTATAAAGTTTTTTTTCTATGTAATAATAAAAAATTGGGATACAAATTTTCTTTGTTACCCAATATTTTTCTTTTCACCCTATATAACTTTAAAAATTTTTTTTGTCCTCTTATTACAAAATAATATATATACATACATACTTATAATTAAAATTAGCAAATTTTCTTTATTGAAAATAAATAATTTCGTAAATTTTTGTTTTTTAAAATTTATAATAAATCTTTTTTTTAAAGGTAATTAACCGCAATTTCAATTTATCATTGCAAAACAAAGTCAATCAAAATATTTTTTTTAATCAAACTTACTTAACAAAAATATTTTATAATCATTGCATACCTTTAGGAGATAAATAAAACATTTTTGGGTATTTTTTAAAAAAAAAAGTGAACTTTTAGAAGTACATATAATAATAAAGTTTTTTAAAAAAAAAATTATATATATTCATCGGTTTTGGATTGGTTTTTATAATAAAATTAAAAAAAAAAAAAATGTATTAATAAAATTTTATAACTATATTGAATTGGATTTCTTTTTTTTTCGACCCCTAAAATATAATTATACTAAATTTACATTTTATATCAAAATTTCATTAATTTTTTTTGTTTGTTCGTAATGACGAAAATTATATATACATATATATAAAGGGATATATATATATATTTTCAAAATACGTTTGATCATTTTTATATAAAATATTGTTGTCAACTTAATTGATATTAATATTAATATTTTAAATGACGTACGTAAGTTTCATTAGAACAAAGCGCGTTTTTTTTTGTAAAAGCATTCATATTATGAAAATTTATTAAAAATTTTTTTTGGTATTAAATAAAAATTTTATTGCATAATTTTAGGAGTTAGGGAATTTATATTTTTTTTATGTCGAAAAATTTTTTTTATTGCATATATTCAGGAATAAAAATAAAACAAATAAAAATGAGTATTTTATTTTAAATAATTTTATTAATTTGGAATGATTTTCGTTAAATAAGATAAAATTTTAAATTAAAAATAATTTTTACAAACACAATTTTTCGAGCTTAAAATTTTTTTTTTTCGACCCCTAAAAAATAAGTATACAACATTTTTTCTTCACATTTTACTGAAATTTAATAAAAATATGACTCCTAAATCATAATATAAAAAAAGGCGTATTTACATTGTTGTTGTTGTAAATTAATAAGGAAACTAATGTCGCAAAAATCCAAAACCCCAACTTTAGCGCAATCTATTTTAAAATTTTCGAAGCGAATTTCTACTTTTTCATTTCTAAATTCAAGTCCAGAATTTGAAGATTCGGACGAAAAAACTAAAACAAACATCGAAAATATAGAAGAAGAACCAAATTTAGAAGTATTAAATAAAAACAATTTTTCTGATTTTTTACACCAAGTGCAGGAAGATAGAGTGTCAGAAAACAGAAAAAGCTTTAGAACATTAAGATCCGGGGTAAAATATAATAGAATTGGTCCAATAAGAAGACCTAAAAAAGCAAGGAAAAATAAACTGATTATTACTAAAACGGAAAGAAGAAGTTTAAATATTAAAAAATCGGACAAAATGAATCCAATAAATGACCCCCATTTCTTTAGTAACAGAACGATGAATAGGCCAGGACCATCAGGGTTAAATTCGACCCCTATTCCGCCTCCCCCACCACGTCAGTTACCCGTACAACATGAGTACAACGCGGAAAATTTCACTAATGACAACTCTTACCATTTGGAACCAACGCTCTTACCGGTTGAAAAAATTATTAAGACATTTTTGGTACACGTTCCAACATTTTCAGGCGTAGGGTTGGACATTGAAAACGAACTAAACAATTTTCTGGAGTTGGCTCACCAATCATACGAGTTAACGAGGGATGAGCAAAAAGGCATACTTTTACGGATTTTAATTAGCAGTAAATTAACAGGTGCGGCCAACGCTCTCTTTAGATATGCCAACGTCGAAAATTTTACGCAATACAAGGATATTTTAAGAAACCGTTTCATAGAAAGTAAAGATATGGCTACTTTAGCCTCGGAAATTATGGGAATGTACCAATATGAAACGGAAACTGTAGAACTTTTTGGAGAACGAATATCCGAAAAATTGGCCGCGTATCGGAACAGGGTAAATGAGAGATATAACAACGAGGGACGAGCATTGATAAACGAGATGGAGATCACAGCAAAGAGAGTGTTTTTGGGAGGACTGCGATCAGCAGAGTTAAAACAATATCTATTATTTAAAAATCCGGAAAATTTACGAGTCTCTATAGGAGCAGCTCGACAATATCTGAATGAAACTCGAAATTTAGGCGGCATTGGAAGTTCTAATACATCAAGCAACAATCAAGCAGTCGTAGGGGATCAAATGATAACATTAATTACAACGATGATGAAAAAATTAAACGAAAATGGGCTACAAACGGAACAACCCAACAACAACAAATTTGGTAATGGGAAAAATCAGAGAAGTTTTAACAATAATAATAATTTTAGGAACAACCAACAGCATAATAATAACGTGCGCAATAATTTCAACGCTGGAAGTAGAAATCTAAATAACAACAACAACAACAATTTTAGTAATAATTATAAGCAATTTTCAAATAATAACAATAATAATTTTAATAACAATAAGATAATAACTACCCCGTTCAATAACTATAATAAGACCCCTAATAGATTGAACAATAATAATGGTAGTATGTTTAACGGAAATAACTACCAATCTAATCATAATAGTAATAATAATAATCATAATAATATTAGGAATACAAATATTGCTAACAGGGGACCTAATTCAAATCCTCTTATAAAATGTTTCAAATGTGGTAAACAAGGCCACATAAGTAGAGATTGTACAATGCAATTTCATTTAAATAAGGAAGTAAAACATTGTACCAATTGCGGAATTTACGGACACGAATCCGCTAATTGTTTAAAACCACGTGCAGGGAATAACGGAGCAAGCCCACAAAGAGTTTTAACAGTAACCAACACGGTAACCCCTTGTGAATGGTGTGCAAGGGAAGGCCATAAAATATTAAATTGCGAAGCACGTCAATCTTATGAATCTAGAATGGCGTTAGTCTCGGGAAACGAGAGTGGAGTGAACTAAAAAAGCCCAGCTCATTCCATAAGGAGGGCACAACAACCACCTTACAGGAGCCTATAGTTCAATTGGCTTTAGATATAGCCAAAACAGACAAAGTAAAGTTATTAGTAGACACAGGAGCTCAGGTTAGTTTAATAAAAAATTCAACATTGAAAAAAGGAACACCAATATGTACAGATAATAATAAGGTACAAATAAGTTCAATAAACAATGTGAGCTCCACTTTAGGTTCCTGTGAGGGTAAATTTTTATTAGGGCAAAATTTTAAATGCGATTTCCAAGTTACAGATAATGATATTAAGTTACCAGTTGATGGTATTTTAGGGAACAATTTTTTGTCCCCTAATTGTAATATTTTAGGACCCCAAAAACAATTACAATTTCCAAAAACAAAAACAAATAATTCGGAATTTTATATTCCATTTTCACAAAAACAAAATGAAAAAATAAATATGCATTGTATTAAAGATTCAAATATATCAAACGCGGTAAAGATACAACAATTACGAGAAATTTATGATAACGTACAGGAGAGTTTTAAGGAAAATAATGGAGTTATGGAAGTAATAGAAAATAAAGAAGTTATAGTAGAAACTAAGGAGTTATTAAATGAAAATAGTAGTGAATTAAAGGAGGAGAATATAGGAGAGGAGGATATTATTGTAGTTAATGCAGAAGTTATTGAAGTCAATGATGAAGATAATAAGGAGAAAAATAATAATAATGACATAGAAGGAGATAAAATAGTAAATGATGAAGTTAATTATGACGTAGAAGGAGAGAAAATGGTAAATGATGAAAATATTAATGAAGAATTTTTTATAAAAAATGAAGTAATTGATTTAAATAAAAGTGTTATAGAAGAAGAAATTAAAACGGATAATATTGATATTGCAATGGAGGATAAAATTGAAGAAGTACCAACGGAAAAATATAAATTTGAATCTAATACTGTTAAATGTGAAAAAATGCAATTTAATGGAATAATAAAATCAACGAAAATTATAGTACCAGTACGCATGGAAAAGGCAATCAGTCTCCCTACAACGGAAGAGGGAGAATTCTTTTGTGAAGCGCAACAAATAAAACCAGGCGTGTTTTTAGGAAATTGTTTGGTAAAAAGTAAAAATAATACTGTAACTGTTTGTGTAGTTAATGTAACCACGGAAAATGTAGAAATTGAAAACGTAGAAGTAAAATTGAACCCTATTCAAAATTTTGAAATAAAACCCCTATGCAATGACCCCCAAAACATACCAAAAATAAAAGAAAGAGTTAATTTTAATTTTAAAAAACGAAATAAAACCGTTAGTTTTGGTTTATAAAAATGACTTAAAGAAATTTAAAAAAAAGATATACGTATATAGAGTTCCACAAAAAAAAGGGGAGGTATCCCTACACAAAATTCATATAAAAAAACGATTTTTTTTAATAAATTTTTAGTATATTAAACTCACTAGTTTTTTTTTACAAATATATCTTAAAATTTACCTATTAATTTCCCACCACATACTAATTTAAAATTACCTATGTCCAATAATCTAAATAAAAATCTTAATTTCAATTTCCCAAAAACATAACTTTGATACACAATATAAAAAATTATATACAAATAAAAATTAAATTAAAATATTTAAAAAAAAAAAAAAGCAATTTGAGAGTATAAAAAAAAGGCCGGAATTTGATTTTTTTTGTAATTTAAAAGGGAATCTGAATTCTTTTTCATATTGAGATAAGAAAATTTTTTTTTAAAAAAATTTTTTTTAATATTTCAATAAAAAACAAAAAGAATAATAAATATTAAAATTGAAAATAATTAATAAAAAACAAACAAAGTAAATTGATTTTTTAAATACAATATATGTTAAATTCAAGTATTTATTATAAAAAAATTCTATTAGTATTAAATCTTATGCACATATGAAAATATCTAAATAAAATAAAGTTTCAAAAATACTATATAGTAAATTAAAATATTTATAATTATTTAATCTTATATTTAAATAAAATAAATTTGAATTCTATACAATTAAGAAAAAAAATATATAATAACAATACTATAACAAAAAAAAAAAAAAAAAAAACAACAATAACATTGTAAAATTTAAAATTTTATTTTAAAATATAAGGTTCGAAGCAAGAAACTTCGACCCCTATATTTTTTCTAAAGAGAGAAGGTGTTGTGAATTGAAGCACCCAGTACTTCAATTCGCAACCCAAAAAACAGCTAACTAAATTATTTTGAAATAATATAAAATTATTAATTAAATTTTGCAAAATAATTAAATATTAAATTAGAACAAAATTTTGAAGAGTTGATTGGCTAACCAAAATATCGCATGCGATATTTTGGAAAACCAAAAAGCTCTTCAACCAAATAAAATAGCTGTTTTTTGGTAGTAAAAATTTAGTTTAATTTGGGTGTCAAGAAGACACCAACTAATTAAAGTAAAAATTAAGTCTACTTGGGAGTGTCGAATAGACACCAACTAAATTGATTAAAAAGTCGAGTAAAGATAATAAAAGTAAAAATTAAATTTTTGTTAAAATTATACTACAAATAGTATACATATGTGAAATTAAATTAAAGTAATAATTAACAATTTAAAAAGTTAAAATAAAATTTTATTGTTTATATAAAATTTTATTGTACATATTATATTTTAAATCCATAAAAAAATTAATAAATAATTAATTTAAAAATACTTGTCAAGAAAATAATTAAAATTAACCAAATAAAATAAATTAAATATTGAAACTCTAAAATCGAAATTAAGAAATAATTTAACATTAAATAAATAAATAATAGTAATAAATAAAAAGTTTATTAAAATATTAAAAATAGTGTTTTAATTGAAAAGAACATAATAGTAAAAGTTAATTTTACTACATTGTTGCTTCCATCAAATTTACCAAACATTATAAAAACGTTGACCACATTATACGGAAATCCGGAAATAATAATTGACACATTATTAAATAACATTAAAGCTGAACCAGCACCAAAATATGACAGATTTGAAACTGTAACAAAATATGCATTAGCAGTTGAAAATTTATGTGCTACAATAGAAGCGTCAAATCTTATAAACCACCTAACAAATCCATTATTATTACTTGAATTGGTAAATAAACTGCCAACAGAATTAAGAGTTAGTTGGGCTATGCAACTAGAAGTTGAACCTAATATTTTGTCGTTTAGTACGTGGTTAACAAACGTCTCAAATAAACTTAGAAAAGTAATGAATAATGTTCCAACAATAACAATGGTGGATATAAAAAAGACTGACAATAGAAGAATAAATAGAAATAAAAATTATGTTTATGCTCATGCTGAAGAAGTCGTAAATAAAAAGTTAAATCAGCAAACTGAAAAGAAAAAATGTTGTTTATGTCAACAATCATGTATTTCCATTAAGGATTGTCAAAAATTTAAAGACTTAATTTTAAATGATAAATGGTTAGCTGTAAATAAACATAAATTATGTCGTACTTGTTTGTCAGCACATCAAGGAAACTGTAAATCAGGAAAAAATGTGGAAAAAATAATTGTACTCGATGTCACAATTCTTTATTACATAATTATAATAAAGATATGAAAAATCAACAACCAGTAATTAAACTACAAGCTTCATGCAGTCAATATAGTTGTACAACAAATCAGCTTAAAAATCAAACAATTTTATTTCGTATAATTCCAATTATATTATATAGTGAAAATTGTAAAGTTGAAACATTTGCATTCCTGGATGATGGATCATCTATAACTTTATTGGAACAACAATTGGCTGATGAATTAGGATTGCATGGACCACGAGATTCATTACATTTACGATGGACTGCAAACAATCATAGAGTCGAAGAGAATTCTCAACATGTTAATTTAGAAATAAGTAGTATGAATACAAATGCAGCAAAATATTCAATAACAAATGTTCGTACGGTTGATAAATTAAATCTTCCAATACAATCATTATCAAGTGATGAATTACTTGAAAAATATACGTATTTAAAGGGTCTTCCAATTACGTCATATGATGATGCAGTTCCACGTATTTTAATTGGTCTTGATAATTCGAAATTAGGCGCAACGTTGAAAATAAAAGAAGGTGGTTGTAACGAACCAGTAGGAGTAAAAACCCGCCTTGGTTGGAATGTTTACGGTCCACTTCGAAATATGGAATTTCAGAATACCGATTTTAAATTTAATGGCTTTCATGTCTGTGATTGTGAAAGATCAAATGATCAAAAGATGATTTAAAAATTATTCATCCACATATTTGGTATTTGCCAATATTCACAGTGACAAATCCAAATAAAATAAAAATAATTAGAATAGTGTGGGATGCTGCTACCAAAGTTAATGGAGTGTCATTGAACACCATGTTGCTAAAAGGTCCTGATCAATTGGTTTCACTACCATCAATATTATATCGATTTCGCGAAAAGAAAATAGCCATTTGTGGTAATATCCGCGAAATGTTTCATCAAGTTCGAATAAGAAAAGAAGATCAACATTCACAACGTTTCTTATGGCGTGAAAATCCAGAAAATGAACCTGACGGTTATGTTATGGAGGTGATGACATTTGGAGCATCATGTTCACCCGCTAGTGCACAATATGTTAAAAATATAAACGCACGTGCCTATATCAATCAATATCCAAGAGCGGTAAGTGCCATAATTGACAACCATTATGTAGACGATTTATTAGATAGTGTAGACACTGAAGAAGAAGCACTCCAGCTAGCTAATGATCTTAAATTTATACACCAAGAAGGTGGTAATATTTTAACTGGAGAATGTCGTCCTACCAAACGTGAAGTACTACGTATTTTAATGAAGTTATTTGATCCGATTGGTTTAATAGCTAATTTTTTAATTTATTTGAAAATCTTGTTACAAGATATTTGGAGATCATCCATTGATTGGGATGATAAAATAACTGATTACCAATATAAAAAATGGTTAGATTGGATTAAAGTTCTACCATTAGTTGAAAACATTAAAATTCCAAGATGTTACTTATCTAATATGTCGTTGAACAAAAATAAAATACAATTACATATATTCGTAGATGCGAGCGAAATATCGTATGCCGCAGTAGCATATTTAAGGATTGGCGATCGTCATCTAAAAATGAACGCTCACTTGTTGGTGCTAAAACCAGAGCAGCACCTATTAAAATGATGTCTGTACCTAGACTTGAGTTGCAAGCTGCGTTATTGGGTACACGTTTAGCTGCTAATATTATATCTAGTCATTCAATAAAAATCACCGAACGTTATTTTTGGTGTGATTCTAAAACCGTTTTGTGTTGGCTGAATTCGGATCAAAGAAAATTCCGACAATTTGTAGCATTCCGTATCGGTGAAATTCTAGAATCAACAGATGTTCGTGAGTGGCGTTGGATAGCCACTAAATTCAATGTAGCAGATGAAGCTACAAAATGGCAAATAATACCAGATTTCCATCCAAATAGCCGATGGTTTAACGGTCCTGATTTTCTTCGGCTACCAAAAGAACAGTGGCCAAATAATAAAGTTGAATTCACAACAACAAATGAAGAAATAACACCACATTTACAACACGATATTGTTATTTCACAAAACTTAATTCAACCGGAGCGATTTTCAAAATGGTATCGACTGGTAAGATCTTTATGTTATGTATATAGATTTGTAAACAATTTAAAACGTAATAAAATGGATAGAAATTATGGTCCATTTTCACAAGATGAATTTCTACAATCAGAAAATCATTTATATCGTCAAAATCAAAATGATTGTTATCGTGATGAAATAATAATATTGACAAAAAATCAATCACTCTCAGATGAAAAAAAGTTGGTTATAAAAAAAAGTAGTTTGACGTATAAACAATCGGTATATTTAGATGCATATGGTGTTTTAATAATTCGTGGACGCATAGATGCGGCAATGGGTGTAAATATTAACAATAAACGGCCAATATTACTTGGAAAAAATCATTACATAACACAGCTTATAATAAGATCTTATCATAATAAGTATCATCACATAAATCATAAAACTGTTGTAAACGAAATACGTCAAATTTATTCTATACCAAAATTAAGAGCAGCTGTAAAAGCTGTATATAAAAATTGTCAGTTCTGCAAAAATAAAAAGTTCGTACCAAAACCACCGGAAATGGCAGATCGACCATCAACAAGGTTAGCATCATTTACAAGACCATTTTCATACGTTGGTATAGACTACTTCGGTCCAATAACAGTTTCTATTGGACGAAGATTGGAAAAAAGATGGGGTGTGTTAATAACCTGCTTGACTATTCGTTCAATTCACATCGAAATTGCATATTCATTGACAACTAATTCATGCATTTTAAGTTTACGTAATTTTATGGCTCGCAGAGGTACACCGATTGAAATATATAGCGACAACGGTACTAATTTTCATGGAGCAAATCGTGAAATTCAATTAGCTATGCAAAATATAAATTATGAAAAAATGGCTGAAGAATTTACAACGTCAATAAGTAAATGGATATTTATTCCGCCAGCGTCACCACACATGGGAGGTAGCTGGGAGCGCCTTGTACAATCCGTTAAAAAATCATTTTATCAAATAATGCCGACTAGAAATCCTTCGGATGAATTATTAAGAAACATGTTAACAGAAGTTGAAAATAATGTAAATTCACGCCCGTTGACATATGTACCAATCGATGACGAAAATGCTGAAGCGTTAACACCAAACCATTTCCTGCTGGGTAGTTCTAGTGGTATCAAACCGTTGGGAGAGTGTAAAGATGATCGTGAAGCACTTCGAAAAAATTGGATGATGTCACAAACATATGCGGACAAATTTTGGAAACGCTGGGTCTGTGAGTATTTACCAAATATAACTCGACGAACAATATGGTTTAAACCTGTAAAACCTATAAAGGAAGGTGATATTGTAATAATAGTTGATGAAGATTGTACCAGAAACTTTTGGAAAAAAGGTAATGTGATAAAAACAAAAAAAAGTAAGGATGGCCAAGTACGAAGTGCTGCCGTTCAAACATCGTCTGGAATTTATGAGAGACCAGCCGTATTAGATGTCAAAGCCGAAATAGGTAGTAAGCCGACAGAAGATAATATCGTCATACCAGGTGAGAGTGTAACCGCTGGTGGCGACTTGACATCATTGTAATAAAATTCATCTCGTATAAATTGTCTGAAGGGATAGTTTCGCCGCATTCGTTTGAAGGGTTTGAAATGTCAAAAATATATATATTGAGACATTGTTATTGTCAAAGGGTGAAATTAAAATTAATTAAAATTAAATTAAAATTTGAAATTAAAATTTAATTTAACGTAAAAATATTTAATTTAACGTAAAAATAATAGTTCGTTGTAGAACTTATTTGAAATTGATTTTGATATAAATATAAAATTTAATTTGTTAAATTTTAAAAGTTATTTGTTTGTTAGTACCACGAAATTGGAGTCACTGGAAAACTAAAAGTATTATTTCTTATTAATATTGTAATACGCATTTTATTTTTATATACTAAATACATTTTTATAACAAATTCTAGGAAATTTGTAGCATTCTAAAAGGCTCAAATAAAATAAAAATATAATTAACAGAAGAAATATTGTGTTTTTATTTTGAAGTTTGATTGATGATGAATTCTGAAAATATCCAGTGATTGCTCACCTAATAACGCTAACAAGGAGGTTCTGAAAAGGCTAGGTCTCGAATATAGTCATAATGATATTCCTTCACACTTTGATGTGGTGCACAATAGTCAATCGTTGCTTGATTATTTTTTGGTTAGCTCTAAAGAGAAGGTTAATTTTCACAACCAATTTTGGGCACATGGATTGTCAAAACATGCTCTTATTTACTTGTCCTTTAGTATTATTATTGCGAAACCTAATGTGCCATTTAAATTTCGCGACTATCAGAACATAAATTTTAATCAGCTTATTGCTGACTTTTACTGCTGTGATTTTTCGCAAATATTCTTGACTAATGATGTAAACTGTCAAAATGCACTAAATCTTAACCTCCTTTATCTTTTTGATAAATATGTTCCTGTCATAACAGTGAATAATAAGAATATCATGTCTGAGTGGTGGAATGATACTCTGTTAAGAAATTCTAGAAAACTTAGAGACTTAGCTTTTAAAGCGTATAAGGAATGTCCTATAGGCGTGGATAATACTTCTAAGTGGCGCACCTTCCTATATAGAAATAAATATAACAGCTTGGTTAGGAAAGCTAAATATAAGCTAGGGTTAAAAATATTTGATAAGCCATTATCCAGCAAAGAGCTCTGGACTAAGGTAAAATCTTTGGGGGTTACCGATAGTTCTTGATCTTGCTACTGTGTTATATCAAATGATATTAGTTCAAATTTTCAAAAAACGTGCCGCAAGGTTCCATACTTGGTCCACTTCTGTTTACTTTGTTCATTAATGATCTACCAAGTGTATGTACGGATAGTCTCGTACATATTTTTGCAGACGATGTTCAGATGCTGTGCTCTTCTCATATTGATAACATGAATGAGGCGGTGTATATGTTAAATATGGATGCAAATAGAGTTTATAACTGGGCTGTTAAAAATGGCTTGAGTCTAAATCCCAGCAAATCACAAGCTATTGCATTCTACAAGTACATAGTAAGCTCGCAGTTGAATTTGATTTCGATCAATAATCATCAGGTGCATTATTCCAATACGGTTAAGAGTCTTGGGATTTGGCTAGATTATAATCTTTCGGGTGAATCGCACATAAATAAATTATCTAATAGCATAAAGTTGAATCTTCGTAACCTATTCAATTTGAATAGTTATCTTCCTGTCAGAGTGAGGCGTAAATTGGTTCAGGCTTTAATTTTTCCACACTTTCTTTATGGTATTGAAATATTCTCGGGCTGTTCTAAATCTATAATGAATAGAGTTAAATTAATCATGAATGATGCTATCAGATTTGTCTTCAATTTAAAAAGGTATAAGCACATTTCGTCGTATGTTAGTATGGTCTCAGGCACTACTTTTCAGAACTTTGTTAATTTGAGGCTGGTAGCGTTCCTTTTCAGGATAACCATCTCGAAGCTACCAAGTTATCTTTTTGATACATTTTGCCTCGTCTCCACGCTTACATAGAACCTTATTTGCCAGTCGTACAGTTGTAATATTTCTAAACTTTCATTTTTGAATAGAGCTATTAAAATTTGGAACTTGGTGCCTACATCTTTTAAACTTACTTCTGTGAGTTTACCTCATTTTAAAACACTAGAGCTCAGATACCTGAACAATCAAACAGTAATCTAAAATATTTTCTTATAGAAATGATTTGTAATTGTGGGTGTCTTTCTTTTTTTGTTTTTTCTGTTTCATTAATGTATATTTAAATTGAATCTTCAAATTTACTTCGTGTATTTGAATTCCTGATCTTTGAATTTTTAAATTCCAAGCTTTGAATCTTAAAGTTTGTTCAATTTATTAATTTAAATTTTTAAACAACTGCTATAGCTGTTAACGATACTCTTCTTTCTTTTGGAGCAAACAATCAGGAACCACAGGTAACAAAATATTTGTTCATGGAAATGACTAGTAACTGTTGGTGTGTTATCTATTTCACTAATCCATATTTAAATTGAACTTTCAAGTTTCATGAGCACATTTCGTCTTATGTTAGTATGGTCTTAGGCACAATTTTTTAAATTTTAAATTACAAACTTTAAATCTTAAACTTTGTTCAATTTATTATATAATTAACTATTGCTATATAGCTGTCAATTTTTCTTTTCTTTATTTTTACCTTTCTAAGTTTTTCACAAATTGTAGTCATTGATTGATTTGATAGGTGGTTGGAGGTAAGGGCCGGTTAGCTTTTGGTGAGCTCGGATTGATGTTGGAATTGGATACGGGATGTGGTGGAAACTCATTACTTAAACATGTACTTTTATTTCTTGCTTTGAAAGTTAAGTACCAATTTGTTTACTTTCTATGATCTTGTGCTTGAACCGGTTCATGTGCGTATTCATGTCTTTTTCTATTACTTATTGATCCCAGTCTTAATTTCTATTGTGTCAACAACAGTATTTAATCAGTGTTTCGGCTTCAACTGGTGTTTATAACACTATGGTACTTCCTGTGCTACATGCAACTTGATTTTTGTGCTTTCAGATTTATTAACTTAATTGCGTATATTATTTTTTAAGATTTTGTAGTAATTGTATTTTGAATATATATATTTAATATCTTTACTACTTGTAAGCAATAAATCATATATTCAATATTTTATTAAGTTGTATAACAGAAGACTGTATTAATATTATATAAATTCATTACATTATTTTTATTTAAACTTTGAACTGTAATAAGATGTAATTTATGGTAATTGCTTGTTAAAAGTTTATACTGGGGTCTAGTAGTCTAGTAGGATATGAACAGTACATATATCTGTAAATGTATATTTGAGTATAACTGTTCATGAACTTATAATTACTATAAAATTTTTATAAACTGCAATAAATCTTATTGACTTGTAATGAATTATGTTAACCTTAATATACTTTGTTAAGTAACTTTTACATGTTTAATATAGAGATTAAGGTTAAGAAGTCGGGATTAAGATTGTATAAAGGTTATCTAATTCGTAATTAAATAATAGTAAAGTTTATTGAGATTGTAACGGAATCCAAATTTATTGGATTTGTTATCTGAAGATAGGTTCGGAGGAGAAGGGTTCGGGAGCTGAAAGTGTTGGGCGCCAGGTCTGAGTGCACTAGCTACAGTCACTATTGAAAGCAAGACCAAGAATTAAATTTTTGTTATAAACCACAAAAAAAAACTAATTCCCTTTTCTTTACTTCCAGCTCCCAGGATCATTGGGATTTCCTCCTTGTTTGCGGCTCAGCACAGTCTGTGGGGTGTGGGTCGACCAATGATCCTACTATCCACCATATCACCAACACATGTTCTCTTCAATCCAACACATTGATTACGTCATAATCAATGATGGACCGAAGAAGAACATGAAAAGGAAAAAAAATGAAAAGGACACTAGAAGAAATTCTGCTACTCCGGATCACTCATCTGCACCGACTTATTCTGCCATGTTGAGTATACAAAAAATTCAGGAATACACAAAAAAAAAATTCCAACCACAACAAAAAAAACCAACAGGGACTCAGCACTCCCAACGATGTACCGACGGCCTAGATAAATACACCACATCAAAAATATATATATAAATAAATAAGAACACAATGTATTTTTTTTTGTTTTAATCAATAATAACTTTGTTTTTATATTAAAAACAAAAAATTAATAGTTTAAATTTAATTTTAAGGTATATATGTTGGATGGTGATGGATAAAATTAGAAAGAAGTAAAAACACGTTCGCTTATCAAAGTAACCAAATAGGAAGTAGTTTTATTTATATATAAAAAATGGCATATGATAAATATATATATATGTTAGTGTTGCCATAGAATAGAATAGGAGTAAAAGAGTTCAGTAGAAATTAGAGCTTTTATTTCAACATCCCCACTAGCGCTAATTTCTCTTGCTTTCAAGTCCCATCGATTCACTGCAAAAATTATGCTTCTGAATTGGTAACGCTTTTGTCATGATATCTGCAACCATCTTAGCAGTCGAAATATGTTGGAGTCTTACTTTTCCATCAGCTACAACATTTCGAACAAAATGATGACGGATATCGATGTGTTTTGTACGAGGTTGATACTCATCATTCATCGCCAAAAATATCGCACTTTGGTTGTCGCAATTTAATATCATCTTTGTATGATGATTTTTGAATATTTCGGCAACCAAACTTTTTAACCAAAGAGCTTCTTGTATTGCCGATGCCACTGCCATATATTCAGCTTCAGTTGTAGAAAGTGCCACAGTCTGTTGTTTGTTATCATCAGTTGCACATGCATAGTCTGCATCACAATATCCAGTTAATTTGTCATCTACATCTTTCGAAAAACATAACCGTTTTGTAATGGTTCCCTTTAAGTAACGTAAAACTCGTTTCGCGGCAATCCAATGTAATTTTGCGGGATTAGCGTTGAAACGACTAAGTAGATTTACCGCATATGTTATATCTGGTCGTGAAACTTGTGCTGCATACAATAAGCTGCCAATCAGTTCTTGATATGGAACTTGTTCCATTTCTTGTTTTTCTTTTTTTGTTTTCGGTGACAGATCTGTGCTTAACTTTTGGTTTAAATCCAGCGGAGTTGAGCATGTATTACAGTCAGTCATATTAAATCTCTTCAACATACTTTTAATATATTAGTTGGTATGGTTCATATACCCAAACAAAAAAGAAAGAAATTTGATGCAAAGTCTATGAGATGTATTTTAATTGGCTATTGTGAAAATTCTAAAGCTTACAAAATGTATGATGAAATTAATAAGAAAATTGTGATCAGTAGAGATGTTTATTTTTATGACGAAGAATCATGTTCTAAGAATTTATTTAAAATGAATAAACAAAATAATAATATTTTCTGTTTTTCAGAACACGATTCAGTGGGGATTGCTGATAATTATCTTTTAGAACAACCTGATGATCACAATGATAATGATGTTGAAGCTCTAGCCGAAGTCGAAATAGCGACGTACGTGTATGTGATAATGAATCCGAAGAAGTAGTCAATGATGAAATCCGAGATGATCAGATGCAATCAAGCACATCAAGTAGTGATGATGATAATGACACATTTTATTCCAATGATGAAGAATTCATTCCGAAGAGTTTACCCGAAATACGAAATGAAAATTCAAGAAAATCAACACGTAATCCGAAACCAAAAAATTTGAAGGTTATGTCACATATTTGGCGAAATGTGATGAATTAAATGATGAACCAATGTCATATGATGAAGCAGTTTCTGGTATTAATGGTGAACAATGGCGAAAGGCCGTTGATGAAGAATACAATTCGTTATTAAAAAATAGGGAAGTATACTTATCAGATGATAAAAAACCTTTGAAATGTAAGTGGGTTTTTAAAATAAAACAATTAAATAATAAAAATTTTAGATACAAGGCAAGACTAGTTGCTAAAGGGTGTAATCAGATTAAAGGCATTGATTACCAAGAAACATTTTCTCCTGTAATACGTTATAGTTCTATACGTTATTTATTAGCTTTAGCTACTAAACTGCATTTACATATAGATCAGATGGATGCAGTGACGGCATTCTTACAAGGAGATTTATTAGAAGAAATATATATATTAAAACCTGAAGGTTATAATAATGATAATAAAGTTTTAAAACTTAAAAAATCTATTTATGGACTCAAACAGTCATCACGTTTATGGAATGCGAAATTGAGTGAATCTCTAAAGAAATTTGGTATGAATCAATCGAAAACAGATCCGTGCATTTACTTCATCGTTGAAAATGATCAACTGTTAATTGTTGCTATATACGTCGATGACATGTTGATATTTACGAATAATATGTCACTGAAAAATAAATTAAAATCGTTTTTGAAAAATAATTTTGAAATAAAAGACGTAGGAAAAGCAAGTTATTTCCTTGGGCTGAATTTAACAAGAGATGAAGAAAATTCAAAAATCTACATTGATCAAGAACAATATAAGTAGTATATAGGACGATTTGGCGTGGGAAAATTTCAGGTGTCATTAATGGGTAATTAATGGTGTGATTAATTGGTTTAATTAATAGTGTAATTAATGGGTAAGTAATGGTGTGATTAATGGTGTGATTAATGGGCGTTGTTAATTGGTGTTCTTAATGGCTGTTTTTAATGGCTGCTCTTAATGGCTGTTTTTAATGGCTGCTATTAGCGGCTAATGGCTGCTGGTTATTTTTAATGGCTGCTATTAGCGGCTAATGGCTGCTGGCTGTTTTTAATGGCTGCTCTTAGTGGCTGCTCTTAGTGGCTGTTTTTAGTGGCTGCTCTTAGTGGCTGTTTTTAATGGCTGTTCTTAATGGCTGTCGTGTGCTGCCGTGGTAATTAGGTCATCTGCTTATTGCTCTTTCGTCACCTGTGTATATGCCGTTACGCATGGTTAGTTTTGTCTTTCTCTGTTCTGTATGCTGCTACTTCCTGTAAGTGTATATGGATTAGGGGCTTAGGGGTATTTGTCGTGTGGCTTGTGTATACTGTGTATACAGCTTTTCATAAGTATGGGTGAGATTTAAATTATTTTGAAAAAAAGTAGTCACTTTGTTGGGGATTGATCTGCGTACGTTGTGTTTAATAAGTCAGCGCTCTACCTGTTGAGCCATCGACTTATTTTGTATTCATGGTTTATATTTGATATATAATCTACATTTATTCGTTCTTTATATATACAGATATAAAGTCTGTATAATAATAATAAGCAACGGAAACCGTGAATGTGAAAGGGAGAATGAAAATATGTAAATATACTGCAAAAAAAATTTGTTTATATTCTAAAAAAATATATTTTAAAAAAAACTTTGTTGCTTTGAAGTGGATTTGAACCATCAAGCTTCGATTTGTATGCCGACGCGCTACCAATTCGGCTATCAAAGATAGTAGGTCGCGCTTGGAAATTTGTGTACTTATATTTTTTGTTATTAAGAATCAATAAAGTCTGTATAATAATAATAAGCAACGGAAACCGTGAATGTTAAAGGGAGAATGAAAATATGTAAATATACTGCAAAAAAAAATTTGTTTATATTCTAAAAAAATATATTTTAAAAAAAACTATGTTGCTTTGAAGTGGATTTGAACCATCAAGCTTCGATTTGTATGCCGACGCGCTACCAATTCGGTTATCAAAGATAGTCGGTCGCGCTTGGAAATTTGTGTACTTATATTTTTTGTTATTAAGAATCAATATCACATAAATTAAAATAGATGATCCAGAAAAATAATATTTTTATTGTTTTGTCTAACAAAAAAAATATAATTATCAAATTCGGAATAGTGAAGGTTACCCTTTGTTTGCGTTTTTATAATTATTTTTACTTAACTTTGCATTTTTTGAAAAAATATCTGATTACATCGAATGATGATTTTTTTTGTTGCATAATATAATAATTTTAGTTTTAATAACATAAAACGTATGCATTTGATTTCTAATATTCAGAAAAGACAGTCGTGTTTTAAACGTTTTAGAAAAATAAATTTTTTAATTGTGAAAAATCTTAATTTTGAAGAAAAATTAATTATAAATAACAAATTAATTAAATTTTTTAATTGTGAAAAATCTTAATTTTGAAGAAAAATTAATTATAAATAACAAATTAATAAAAAATGATTGCAATTAATATTTCCGGTCAAATTTTAATCGGTATTACTTTTGACAAAAATTAAAAGATACAATATGGTTATTGTTTAAAATTAATTATATTCATTATTTCATTATATTTTATTTTAAGCCTCTCATTAATTATTTCTGGTCCAGATTCGTTAAAATCTACATTGAATTTTATGGTTCATTAGTTAATAATTGGACCACCATGAGCTTGAATTAAAAAGTCTGCATTTTAATGTTTTTATGAAAAGCAAAATGCAATTAATATTTCCGGTCAGATTTTAATCGGAATTACTTTAAGGCAAACATTTAAAGATACCATCTGTTATTAAAAAGTCTGCATTTTAATGTTTTATTAAAAGCAAAATGCAATTAATATTTCCGGTCTAATTTTAATCGGTATTACTTTTGACAAAAATTAAAAGATACAATATGATTATTACGTAAATGTATTTTTTTTCTTGTGAGAATTTTGAAAATTATTAAAGATTTTTGATAATAATAAAAACCAATATATTAAGAAATTGAAACGCATTGATAAATTTGTATGAAAAAAATTAATTATTACCGTATATAAGTAATATTTATATACATATATATATATATATATATATCTTGTGAGAATTTTTAAAATTATTAAAGATTTTTAATAATAATAATAAAAACCAATATATTAAGAAACGCATTGATAAACTTGTATGAAAAACCATTAATTATTATTTACGTAAATGTAATTTTTAATAATAACTAAGATTTTTGTTACTTTTAATAATTAAAATCCTATATTGAAGAAACACCATAGTTTTAAGCCTCAGTTTATCATAACCTTTGGTTACTTTCAATTGTTTTAAAAATGTCGCGAGTATCTATTAAAAGTGAATCGGAAGTTTTTGTAAAACGGTTTAATGTGCGTGCTAGACGTATCGAATTTAAAATTAATCAAATACCCTTAGACGAGGATCCAATAAATTGGATTAAAGCAGCTATTGAGGAAATAGTACAATCTTCGACAAGAGATGTCTTGCCTACTGATCAAATAGGTATAAGTTTTTGTGGTGAGTTTCGAGGAGCGGGGGCCAGGATATATGAGCTTTAGAGCAGCTAATTTAGTTTCGACCGAGGATCTTTGGAACCTTATAACGAGAGTTTTCCAAAGCAAATCTGAAGGTTAAAGTACAGATAAGTTTTGCTTAACTGTCACATATGTTCGTATGCCCCAAGGCATTGACTAATAATAATATATAGACTTATAAAGTAGAACAAAAAAAATTTCCAATTTCTGATTTGACTTTCCTAATCTAATGTAAAAAATCAACGTTCAACGTGCGTTTTTTGTTATATATTTTCGTTAGATTAGGAAAGGAAATATTTATGTATGAATATGAATGACTAATATGAGAGCATGCGTGAGAGGATAATTTTTTTTATATTGAAAAAAAACGGATTTTTTTTGTTTTCGCATATGTGATTGTATTGTATATATTTATGAATAGTTTTGTTGGTATTCGTGCATTTGAAAAGTTTCTAATTCATAAATAAATTCCAATTTTCAATTTTTAGCAAAAAGAAAATAGTTTCTTCTATATTGTAAAAATAGTACAGGCGTTTGGGTATTTTTGGTAATATCGATTAAAAAATATATTGCATATTTTATGATTATACAATATATTCAATAAATTAATAATATTTTCTGATTATACAATATTATATTCATAAATTTTAACACTATATTTTAAAATTTGGTTAGATTTAATTTAATTTAATTTGAAAAAAGTTGAATTGAAATTGAAAATTTATTAATTCAATTTAGAAAAGATAAAAATACATATTTCTAAACATGTTTAATTCCTTTTAAAAAACTTCTAATTTATTCTTAAATGTATTCCCATTTTTTAATCAATATTACCAAAAATACCCAAACGCCTGTACTATTCTTACAATATAGAAGAAACTATTTTCTTTTTGCTAAAAATTGAAAATTGGAATTTATTTATGAATTAGAAACTTTTCAAATGCACGAATACCAACAAAACTATTCATAAATATATACAATACAATCCCATATGCGAAAACAAAAAAAATCCGTTTTTTTCAATATAAAAAAAATTATCCTCTCACGCATGCTCTCATATTAGTCATTCATATTCATACATAAATATTTCCTTTCCTAATCTAACGAAAATATATAACAAAAAACGCACGTTGAACGTTGATTTTTACATTAGATTAGGAAAGTCAAATCAGAAAGTGGAAATTTTTTTTGTTCTACTTTATAAGTCTATATATTATTATTAGTCAATGCCCAAGGTCAAGGGAAAAGAGCAAATAATTATTTTTATTTTAAAGAGGAATGTATCAAACGTAAAGGTATTATAACAATAAATAATGCTGATTATATGTGCCTTCCAAGAGCTTTAGTCGTTGCTATTTCTGTAGCTGATAACGATAAAGATAAAAATAAAATTAAAAAGGATATAAATAAATTACAAACAATTAAAACACTAGATTTGTTAAACAAATCAGAAATAAATATTTCGCCATAAGGTGCAGGTGTAGAAGAATTACGTAAATTTCAAGCATATTTAAAAGACTACAAAATAACTGTCTTTAAATAAGAAATTGAACTAAAGGCCGTGATATTATTTTCCAAGGACATGAAGATGGAAAAAGACTGGATTTATTATACCACGACAATCATTTTAACGTTATAACTTCACGTACGGCAGCTTTTTGTTGTGGCTATATTTGTAATCAATGTAACACACCTTTTAATACAAAAAATAGTCACTGCTGCATTAAAAGCTGTCTAAGTTGCCAAAAATCACCATATTGTCAAGAAGACATTTCGAAAGTTATATGTAAGTTATGTAACTTGTTATTGGATTTAAATAATAGAAGTACTTGCAATACGATAAATCGTTGTTTATTATGCCTAAAGGTATTTAAAAAAGAAAAAAAACACATTTGTGGTGAATATTTTTGTAAAGTATGTCAATTAAACGTTTCCAAAGAACATCAATGTTTTACTAAGCCAGACACACGCTCACCATTACTAAAAGACATATTGTTTATATTTTATGATTTAGAAACTCGTCAGGAAAAGTATGTTGATAAAAATGCTATAGGTGATATTAAACTTCATGAACCTATTTTGTGTGTTGCTGCTAAACGATGTGATATTTGTATTAATTTAGAAAAATTATACTTTTGTCAGAAATGTGGTTTTAGAGAAACTATTTACAAGGAAAATGTAATTAGTAAATTTGTAAATGATTTGTTATCAATTTCCAAAAAATTTAAAAAAGTTACTGTCATAGCACACAATGGTAAATCTTTTGATCACCAGTTTATTTTAAACCACATATTATTGTTAATTGATTTAAAACCGGAATTAATCATGCAAGGAACAAAAATAGTAATGATGTGCTTAAAGAATATAAAATTTATTGATTCCTTAAACTATTTTCCAATGGCGTTGGCTAAATTACCAAAAGAATTTGATTTAGAAACATCATCTAAGAAAGGTTATTTTCCTCACCTGTTTAACACCTTAGAAAATTCCGAGTATATAGGATTATTACCTGAAATGAATTTTTATGATCCCGATTCAATGAAAAGTGAGGAAAGAAAGGAATTTTTAAAATGGTACGATGAAAATAAAAATAAAACTTTTAATATGCAGAATGAATTAGTTTCATACTGTCAAAACGATGTACTAATTTTAACTGAAGCGTCCATTAAATTTCGTCAATTATTGTTAAATGAATGCAATGTATGTCCGTTTACCGAAGCATGTACGATTGCATCAACTTGTAATTTGATTTTTAGACGCAATTTTTTGAAATCAAATACAATAAGCATTATCAGCGGCGGCTCGTCATATTGGGCAGGGTGGGCTAAGCCCAACCTGAATTTACAGGAAAATGCTACAAAATATTTATTTAAAATATATTATAAAAATGAGCAAAAAAAATTCAATTTTTTTTTAAATAAATCTCATATAATATACGTGAATATAATTTTTTCCATCGAAATTCGTACACCACCGCTGCGAAATATAATATGTATATAAAAATATAATCTAAAATCTAAATATGAATATGAACGCTAAAATACAAATATATTATACTAACACTACATAACTTTTTCATTATAAAAATACAACTACTCTTTTCTCTTTACTTCAAGGGCTAATTGAAATTTGCCCACCTTATTATACTAATTTTATACAAAACAATTTTGCGTATGTGTTGAATTTTGTATGGATCAGGCTGGGCTAATTTAAACTAGCCCACGAAGACCACGTGTTCCCCATAGAAATGCGAAATATTTGTAATAATAATATTTGTAATTGCTATATGATTTTCAGAATTTAATTATTTTTTCTATGGAAGAAAATTATTAGAAAATTTCCATTGTATAGCAATGTGACAACACTATTGAGTTGAGTTATTTCCTTCTCCTATATTAAAAAATGTATATTGAGAAAAATATATCATGGGATACAAAATCTCTTGTCCATAGAAGAAATATTCCTATACTGAAAATTTGCATGAAATATTTTTCATTAAAAAAAAGAAATATATCATCGTGGGCTAGAAAATCGCAGCCCCTAGAACGAATAATTACTTTTAGTAAAAATTTGCATGAAATATTTATTTCGTTATATAAATATTTTGTATTAAAAAATAAATAAATATATCTTCATGGGCTAGAAAATCGCAGCCCATAGCAATAATTTTATCGCTTATATTTTAAATTCCCTCAGTAGACAAAAAATTATTTAATTATAGCACACATTAGAACTAAATTTTTAAAATTATTACCAGGCAATCATAAATTTCAGAAAGTAAGAATTTTCTTCTTAATTGAGAAAACTTAAGACAATTGCATACAAATATAACTATTCAAATATGTATGGAGTGTGCCATGATTTTCGTTTATTTAGCTCGTTTTTTTTGCATGTGTCTAATTTTTTGTGTGCATAATATGTGATTTATTTTTCTTGTGTGCATATGCATAGCATATAATGATTTTTTTTTATTGTAAAAAAAATGAAAAACATTTAGATGCCAATGTGATTAACTCACAAATGATAAGCTTAGATGCCAATGTGATTAACTCACTAAAACGGAAAATTCAATAGGTTGTATATTTAATAACCTCGAATCTTTGCTTTTCATAACAAAACTTTTTTCTTTAGCCCACCCAGAATTTTTGATCACGGTCCGCCACTGAGCATTATACCAAAAAATAATTACCATGAAGGTAATGGTCAATCCAAAATAGCAATTCAATGGTTATTGCATGAAGAAAAAGAGAAAAATATAAAAATACGACATGCTTTAAATGGAAAAGAAATTATTATACAGGGTGTAAAAGTTGACGGATTTTGTGAAGAAACAAATCAAATTTTCGAGTTTTACGGTTGCTATTATCATGGTCATCCTGTCTGTTTCAAACACAACCGTGATAATCATTTACATAAAAATTCAAAAGAAACACTGAATACTCGGTATAAATCAACTATTTCCAAATCTCTACATTTAAAAACTACTGGTTATGAACTTTTTGAAATGTGGGAATGTGAATTTCGGAAAAAACTAGAAGTAGATGAAGACATGAAAAATTTAAAGTTTCATTCAATATTAAATTATTTACCATTAAACCCTAGAGATGCATTTTATGGTGGAAGGACGGGTAACACAAGAACATATTATAAATGCAAGGAAAACGAAACAATTAAATACATTGATATTTGCTCTTTATATCCGTGGGTTTGCAAATATGGTAAATTTCCAATAGGCCATCTGAAACTTTATGTTGGAAATAATATATGTAAAAATATAATTCTACCACAAACTGAAGGAATAATAAAATGTAAAATTTTACCACCTTATAATTTATATCATCCTATTCTACCTATAAAGAAAAACAATAAGTTAATTTTTACTTTGTGTAAAACTTGTTCAGATCAATTTTGTTATGAAGAGTGTCAACACGATGACAACCAAAAGGCATTAACTGGTACTTGGATTATTGATGAAGTTAATAAGGCAGTCGAAAAAGATTATAAAATATTAGAAATTTATGAAATATGGGAGTATAAGGTTGAACAATACAATAAAAACAATGGCGGTCTTTTTGCAGACATGATGAACAAGTTTATTAAATTAAAACAGGAAGCTTCAGGCTTTCCCTCTAATTGTTCTACACAAGCTGAAAAAGACAAATACATTGAGGAATTTTTAAATAGTGAAGGAATTCAGCTGAAATTTAGTGAAATTGTGAAAAATGCAGGGAAAAGATCTTTAGCTAAATTAATATTAAATTCTTTTTGGGGAAAATTTGGACAACGTGAAAATATGCCAAAAACAACAATTGTAAATCAACCAGAGGAATTATATTAACAAATCCAATAACTTTAATAAACAACATATTGCCAATAAACGAGGAAACTTTAATAGTCAACTCAAAGTCAATAGATGAGGAGTGTCCGTCTTTGTTAACTGCAAATGTTTGTGTAGCTGCGTATACAACAGCCCAAGCCCGGCTTAAATTGTACAGCTATTTGGAAAAACTTGACGATCGTGTGATTTACTATGATACAGATTCAGTAATATATATCAGCAGACCAAATTTATACGAACCACCTACAGGAAACTTTGTTGGCGATATGACTGATGAGTTAGAAGGTGATTACGGTGCAGGTAGCTATATAACTGAATTTGTAAGCGGTGGACCGAAAAATTATGCTTTTAAAGTTTTTTCAACTACTGAAAATAATAATAAAACAAGCTGTAAAGTTAAAGGTATTTGCCTAAATCACAGAAATATACAATTAATAAATTTCGATACTATTAAAAATATGGTAATAAATGAAGAAAACCAAGAACCAGTTAAAATTCTTTCAAAGATGTTCCGGAGAACTAAAGAGCACAATGTAATTGTTGTTCCTGAAATTAAGAAATACCAACCTCTTTCTAAAAAACGTAAATTTTTAGAGGATTATAATTCAGTACCTTATGGCTATAAAATGTTAAAAGATTAATGAATAAATAATAATAATAAAAATTAATATTTAAAGTTTTTAATTATTTATTAGATAATGTATCTATATATTTAAAAAAATTTTAAATTTAAGAAACTTAATAAAATAAAAATATATATTTTATAATTTTTTTAAATATAAGAATCTTAATAAAATAAAAATATATATTGTATAATTGTAAAAAAAAAAAAGTTGTTATTATTTATAAAATCTGCTGCAGTTCTACTCTGTAGTTATTTAGTGCTTCATATAGATAATGCAGCTGTTCTCTCCATTCATTAATTTGCCAAAATTCACGCTGTAATTCATTGAAAATGATATGCTGGTTCCTTATGCTGCTAATTATAGCTCTTATGTATCTTGTGGCTACATCTATTCTTATATCAAGAATATTTATCTTTTCTATAACGCTATGTATGTTCTCCACCAGCATTCTACGATATATTATATTGTCCTGCAACATACTGAGATCCAATTCTTCGAACTCCTCATAAAAACCTTCACCCTCCTGTATATTCTGGTGTTGCTGCTGCTGATCTTGCTGTTGTTGTAGTAGAATTTCTTGTAGTAGTTGTTGTTGTTTTTGCTGATCTTGCTGTTGTTGGTTCATTTTTATTAAATTTTATATTACTTTAATAATATTACTTTGTTAACTTCAAGTTGAAACTAATTTCTAAAATCTAAAATGCTCGATTTTTATACCAAATCCTTTTTTGCTAATGCTTTTACTAATTATCTTATTAATTAAGAATTAAGAATTCATATTCATAAAAATCGACATCTTATTATTAAACAAATATTTATTTTAAAATATCATTTTTATCAATGCACAAATTGTGTGCAATATCAATCCCAAGCCATTTAACCAAAACTTGATTTCCTTTTTGCCTAGAAATTTCTAATAGCACCTTAATTAACAAACAATAATTTATTTTAAAATATCATTTTTATCAATCCAAGAATTGTGTGCGGTATCAAACCCAAGCCATTTAACCAAAACTTGTTTTCCTTTTTGCCTAATTATTTTTTCAACGAGATATTTGTCTGAATGTTTCGTTTTTTGCAATTTAAATTCATAAAAACTCCCCATTATCGGCTGGTCTTTATAATCAATTAAAAAATATGTCACTGGTACGGTAGTATTTACTTTTGATATTTTGAATAATTCAGTGGACCAATTTGGTTCATAACCTTTTTGAAAAATTCCTTTAGATTTACTGATGCGTACAAAGTCATTGACTTTTAATTTTGCTTTTCTGTAAATTTTAGGTTTATTGTATATTGTGGTCAATATATGATTTTCATTTTTTTTAGTTACTTGATATGGTTTCATTTTTATTGTACGGTGTAGGGTATGATTATATTTAAATGTTAAATCATCTAAAATTGAAATCCAATTATAGTTTCCCTGTAAGCTAAATTGTTTCCACATATTATTTTTTAATGTTCTATTAAAACGTTCACAAATAGAAGCTTTTAATTTTGTGTACGTGTGGTAATGATTTATATTATGTTTTTTCATTAAATTTGGAAAATTACTATTAAAAAATTATTTTCCTTGATCAGAATGAATATTTTTTTGGTATTTTTTTACTTTTAGTAAGAATATTATTCATGGCGTTTGTTACATCTGTACCGCTTTTTGTTTTAATTGGTTCAGCGTAGGCAAATTTTGAGAAAATATCAATAACGGTTAATAGATATTTATAACCTTTGTTGAATTTAATAAAAGGTAGCATTTCTACTAAATCAATTTGCCATGTATCGTTAATTCCTGTTTGTTTAACATTTCGTCTCTTGAAATTTTTTCTTGATGGTTTATGTAACTCATCCACAATTGACTTTTTGCTCATATTGACACCTTGTAACTAATTAAAAACTAAAATAACATCAGTTATATAACTTTTTTCAAAGTAAACGGTTGTAATGCAGAAAAAAATTATTTTCGTTGATTTTCAATTTGTCATTGGAAACGGGAAACAATATTTTATAAAAGAATTGGCTTTGGTAAAGCAGGGGTCTTTATTACCAGAGCACTATTTGTTTAAACCACCGTATCCACAACAGGAGTTAAGTGTCAGCAATATACATCAAAATGATTATAACAGAAAATATATTAACGGCCTGGAATGGGAAAGCGGAGTTATTGAGTACAATTTTCTTCCTTATGTTTTAAAAAATCTTGAATCATACATTATATACGTAAAAGGCAAACAAAAGAAGGATTTTCTCTCCAAATATATACCGGAAACAATAAATATTATTAAAATAAGCTCTGATATACCAAAATTAGAAGAGCTACAAGATTATTACACATATTGCGGAGTACACTCAATGTGCAATCAAAGTACAAGAAATAGGTGTGCTATAAAAAATTGTTTTAAAATTTACATGTGTTTGTTAAAATACAACAAAATTGATTTTTAAAAATTATGTAATTGTAATATTCTCACACTCTCGTTAGTTATATTTTTATTGTTAAAATGGAAGCACATAATATAAAAGATAGTAATTTGTTACTGGCATATCATTATTTTTTAAATGAGGAAAATATAGCAAAAATATCATCTGGCTTTCATCCATATACATTAAATCCAATAGTGATTATTTCGAAAATTGGTCAAACATCAATGAAATTTAGCTACAGTCTCTGGGTACTTTTTGTTCAAAATATATGCAATGATAACGAGATTGAAAATTTAACATTTTTACTCAACGCTGAAGAATGGAAAAAAGTAAACGAAATAAGAGATTTTATATCTAGTCATGCATATTTTAACTACACAAATCTTATATATGTTAAAGATTATATCCATGAATATTTTAGAAAATGTACAATTTATAATGTTAAAAAATTAAACAGTGAGCATTTATTTTTACCCAAATTTATTACCTCATTTAATTTTTCAAAACTATTTGTAGAAATACCTTTGCTATGTAATGAATGTATAATAAATGAATAAATAAATAAAACATTATTTTGCGTTTTTATTTCATTTTTTATTTTTCAATTTTAACTTGTTAATAAAAACATTTATTTTTTAAAAATATTATGATATAAATTTAAAATTAATTTATCATTTTGATTGAAATCTTTAGAGTTAAATATGTTTAAAAAATTCTGCATTGAAATTCCTTTGCATCGAAAGTATAAAAATACACAGCAATAATAACCACACACATTTGAATAATCGGCTTGTAGACGTTTTTTATTACGTATAAAACATGTCTGCTTTGAATATTTATTAATTTTGTTTATAATATTTTTTGTTATTGTTTGATTTCCATACGAATCGACATATTCAGCACACCCCTTTTTCGGAAAGTTTAATACGAACCAATGTAATCCAGGTTTGTTATCAGGATCAGAATTAACAACAATACAAAATGGTTTTTTTCTTATGTGTTTAGGTATACGGTTGAAAGCATAAACGCCATTAAAACATTTTTGTGTGTATTTATTCTTCTGAAGAATTTTTGTGATCTGCTGTGTATTCATGCTGTTCGATTAGTGTGGAAATATCATAAATTATTGATTTACTTATTTAATTTTTTATTTAAAATTTGAGTTATGTTGTCGTTGTATAAGTTTCCGTTTGTTGCGCAATTTTGTTGTCGGGTATAAATATTTATTGATGAAATAATGGTGGATGATAAACGATATTTTAGGATATTGAAAACACTTTATTAATTTATCAGAAGAACACGTCTTTATTTAATCAGATTAATTTTTAGAAGAAGGACAGATGATATGTCAAAATTATATAGTTGGTAAGATAAGTATTGACAATGTAAAATTATAATAAGTGTTACCAACATTTAATATTAGTAAGTATTACCAACACTCCCCCACAACTTTATAATTTGACGATCATTTACAATTATAATTACAATATATTGTTTGTTTATGGAAATCAAATTAAAGTTCTGTTACAAAGAAAAATATTATAAGTTAAATTTTGTTATTAAAGAAATATAATATTAGCAAGAATTATTCATTTATGAAAATTCAAAGTTAAAAAAAAATGTAATTTCTATTAATTCAAGATATTTAACTTATTTAGTTTATAGAGAAGAGAATTCAAATTATTTAAGTTATTAAGTTTTCTAAATTATTGAATTTAAAATTTCAAGTTATTATTACGAGTAATAATTTAATTTTATACAATTTCAAAAATTATTAAAGTTTCAAGTTATTAATTAATATAATTCAAATATCGATATACTTATTGATTAATACAAAATTATCAAATTTTATTTAAATTTCATACCGATTTTATTAAAATGTTTTTTATGTAAAACCAATGGTACTGCTTTAGTCAAAGCATCAGCTGGCATATCTTCAGATCTCATAAAAATTATTTGTACTATACCATTCATTACAGCTTCTTGAACATAATGATATCTTATATCCAGATGTTTAGTTCGTCCATGATTTGATTGCGCATTTGCGATACACTGAGCACTTTGGTTATCACAATAGATTATTACAGCATTTTTATGTAGTTGTAATTCTTCTAATAAATTTTTAAAATATGCAGAATCTTTTGCGACAGAGGATAAGGTTATATATTCAGCTTCTGTGCTGGATGTGGCGACTATTTTTTGCTTTTTGGAACTCCATTGGATCGTTCCACCTGCAAAAACAAATACTGATCCAGATTGTGATTTTCGATCGTCAACATTTCCTGCCCAACTTGAATCTGAGTATGCATGAATAAATTTTCCAGTTTTCTTGTAGACAATTTTTGCTTCTTTTGTTCCGAGAAGATAACGTATTACATTTTTACCAACATTCCAATGTTGCTTCTTTGGATTCTCATTAAATTGTGATAGTATATTTACTACGTATGAAATATCAGGTCTACTTAATATTGATAAGTATAATAATCTGCCAATCAAAGCGGTTTTGTCGATTTCTTTATTTTTTCCCTGCAGTTTTGGATTCATTTCTAATTTTATACCAATTTGTATAGGTAAACGAGTTGGTTTGGAATTTTCTAAACCATATGTTTGTATTAAGTTATTTATATATCCAATTTGACTTATTTCAATCGATTCTTTTTCTCTTTTAATTTCAAGTCCAACACACAGTTTTGGTTCACCAAGATCTCGTATATCAAAATGTTTAGTTAAATTGTTTGTTATCGATTTGTGTTCATTTTTATCATTTGTAGCGATTATTAAATCATCAACATATACAGTAATTATTGTCATATTGTTTTTTATCATCTTAAAATAAATGCATTTGTCGTACTGAGATTGTTGATATTTTAAGCTTTTTAACGTGTTATCTAATTTTAGGTTCCATTGACGTCCTGACTGTTTTAGTCCATAAATTGCTTTATTTAATTTGCAAACCTTTTTACTGTCTCCAACAAAACCTTCGGGTTGTTCCATGAATATTTCTGTATCTAATTCACCATTTAAGAATGCTGTTGAAACATCAATGTGATATAAATTCAGATCTTTTTCAGCTGAGATTGCAAATATTAATCTAATGGAACTAACATTAGCTACTGGTGCATATGTATCTGTATAATCTAATCCATAGATTTGTTCATATCCTTTTGCTACTAAACGTGCTTTTTTACGTTCTATAGAACCATCCATTCTATATTTTGTTTTATAAACCCATTTTGATTTAATAATATTTTTATTTGTTGGTCTCTCTATTAAAGTCCATGTATTATTTTTTATAAGTGAATCATATTCACTCTGCATTGCCTTATACCATTCTTGTTTATCGTTTAATTTTTCTATATCTTTTAGCCTTAACGGGTCTACAGTTGTTTTACATACAATTTCTTCATTTACCAAATTCTTATCTAGTATATTTTCATTTTCTAAATTTTGGTCAACTTCATTTATTGATACTTCAGCTATATTTTGATCAGCTGTATCTAATAATTCCTTATTAATATTTTGATCAATACTTTCTAATAAATTTGTATTTGCATCTGTATTCACATCTTTAGTATTATGTTCTTTTGACTTTTCTTCCATAATTATATTAAATTCATAGCAGTTTTTTGTTGTTTTTTCAGCTTCAGCTTTATTTGATAATTCATTTATAAATTTTACGTCACGACTTCGAATAATATTTCTAGTTCCAGGTTTCCATAATCTATATGTTCCAGTTTCTTCACTATATCCGACTAAAATATATTCATTACTTTTAGGTTCAAATTTTCCAAGGTTTTCACCTTTATTTTAAAACATATGATTTTCTACCAATACAACGAAAATAATTTATGACTGGTTTCTTACCGGTCCACATTTCATCTGGAGTATGTTCTTTATTTATTTTTGTAGGACATTTATTTCTAATAAACGCTGCACTTGCAACTATTTCTGCCCATAACATTTGTGGTAAGTTATTTTCGATCATTATGCATCTCGACATTTCTAATAGAGTTCTATTCATTCTTTCTGCTACACCGTTTTGTTGAGGGGTATATGGAGCTGTTAGTTGTTGATTTATTCCATGTTCATTTAAAAAAGTTTAAAATTTTTCTTTTATACATGAAATACAATCATTTTTATCTATATTAAATTTTTCAGGTAAACCTTGTACCATTTTCTTATTTTGTAATTGCATTAGTGAATTATAGTTTAAGTGACCCAATCGTTTATGCCAGAGATATAATGATTCTTTTGATTCTTTAACGCAAAAACCTTTTTGTTTATCATTATATTGGTTTACTGCATATAAACCATTTTTCTTATCAGCTACAATTAATAAATTTTTATTATAATCATATAATTTAGCTTGGTTGTCATTAAACTCAATTTTGCAACCATTATCTGTAGCTTTACTGATTGAAATTAAGTTTTCACTTAGATCTGGCACATATAATATAAATTTAATTTATTACATTTTTCATTTATATTTACATTAATATTTACAGTCCCAATACCTTTAATTTCCACAACTTCATCATTTGCCAATCTTACATAGTTGTTTTTACATTTTTGTAACGATGTAAATATGGTCTTATTTATGCACATATGTGACGTTGCGCCACTGTCCAAACACCATGATGATTTATTTTTTAAAATTATTTCATTTTTGTTGTTTTTGTTGATTGATGTATTTGCATATTCAGATGTGATAAATCCTTTTTCTGTTGAGATTATATCACAATCCTTTTCCGTAATTTGTTTTGCTTTTTGTTTCCTTTTCCAACAATCTTTCGCCATATGTCCTCTTTTGCCGCAAAATCTACAATTATATAAAAATTTATTATTATTAATATTTTTCTTTGAGTAATATTTTTTGAAATTTGGTTGAAATCTAATGTTAAATGCGTTACTGGTTTCACGTCTCCTGTCACTTGCTTCAAGTAATCTACTACATACTGTTGACAAATCTGGATAATTACTCTGTGCATCAAAAGCAGCTTGAATGTCTTTATATATATCTGACAATCCATCTAGTAGCAATACAACTAATAGGTCATCATCTAGTTTGGCTTCTAATTCACGAAGACGGGTTACGGATGTGTTGAACTCTCGCACATATTCTTCGGTTGTTTGGTTAGGTGTCATATTTAAATTTAGAATTTTTCTAAATTCTTCTATTTTTTGACGCGGTCCTTTCTTCTGATAAGTTTTATTTAAAAAATCCCACACTTCCTTTGATGTTTTAAGATTTTTTATTAATGGCACTATACTTGGTTCCAACGATAATAAAATTTCAGCACCTGCATCTAAATCTTTATCATTCCATGCATTTTGTAATTCTGCATTTGTTGCCGGAAATGTCGTTTCTCCATTTACATAATTTAATAGTCTTGTTTTATGTAAAATTGCTTCCATCTGAGCTTTCCATGTGGTGAAATTTTCACCATTTAACAATGTAATCCGTCCGGACATTGTTTGAATCGACATTTTTATTTTTATTTAAATGTTTAAAAAATATACCTTTTAAAATTATTAATTTATCTATCCGGATAATTAATTATACAATATCGTTTTATGTTCTTGGCACCTGGGCCCATAACCTGATGAAATAATGGTGGCTGATAAACGATATTTTAGGATATTGAAAACACTTTATTAATTTATCAGAAGAACACGTCTTTATTTAATCAGATTAATTTTTAGAAGAAGGACAGATGATATGTCAAAATTATATAGTTGGTAAGATAAGTATTGACAATGTAAAATTATAATAAGTTTTACCAACATCTAATATTAGTAAGTATTACCAACATTTATAATAATATTGTACTGTTTTATTTGATTCTTCAATTCCTGCGATGCTTATTTTACGTGTAAAATTAAGAACTTTATCGCAGGTAAAAGATATATCCACCAAAGCATATGACGGTTGAGTATTAATATTTAACATTTTATAATGTCACTTCTTGTACGTACAGGAGTGTAATAAAAATAAAACTAGGTATGTCAGCTATTTATAAATTTGCGTAGACATTACGATTTTTATCGATTTCTAAAGATGCATCAAACTCAATTCTGATGGTACCTTGATTTAAGAGACTTTGACATTTCTCGTTTCCGGTTCCGTCGGCAGATAAATCAAAAGCTAAAATTGTAAACCCTTTTCCAAAAAGCTCTTTTGTAATTTGATGCCCTTTATCGTAATGTGTGTTCCTGTACCCCTGAATAAACTTAAATACGCTCTTGTATTACAACCACTGTCGGAAAAATTTGTTTCAATTGGAGAATTGGGTACCGGCACGCCATTTACGTATAATTGAAACTGATATAAATTCTGATGATCAAAATGAAATGGATTTTTTGATCTATTTCCATTGAAATTTTCGTTATTTACCATACAAAATAATAATATATTTGGTAATTGACCAATAAATACATTATCGAGTGATATATTAGAAGCATTTGCTGCTAGAGTAAATGTTTTTACTTCTCCTCTTTTATAATGATATTTTGCATTCGTTTTTCCAAGAATAGTGTTATGTGCTAATAAAATATTAGGGTTTACTGTGACATGTTTCATATATAGTGTTGCTTCATGAATTTTCAAATGGCTTTCATCCGTATCGTTACAAATAAGAAAAAATCTTGTTTTTCTAAAGTTAATGAAATTCTCACATCAACATTATTTAAAAGCAGAGTCGGTGTATTAAAAAAATCCACATGTAATTTATCCATTAATTCTACCATTGCAGAATTATTATACATTTTTTGACGATTTCTGGAGCCCGTGTTATTAAAATCATGTATATTTGGTTTGTCTAAGACCCATCCTGCACTTTCTAAATGAGTTTCGCTGGCATCTTTACCGTAGTTTAATAAAGACAATAAATAACTTTTATAATTGTAGAAAGAATCAGAAGTAGTTATATTTTTACCATTAAGTGTAACATTTACTTGTTTAATCATTGAGTGCATTAAATTATTTATTACGCTTGATTGAGGTGCTGGTTTTATATCAGTACCTGCTCCTATTTTATCGTTAGAACTCCATTGGCTACCATCTTTTTTTAATATCTGGACTTTAAACTTTATGTATGTAGATGAAAGATCTCTATATGTATCACCATGTCCAAGTGAAACAAATTCTATTGTAGAAGGAGAGGCATCTAATGATGCTAATGGATTATATGCTACTTCCTCTGTATGCAATATACCTGTTTGTATAGGTGGTGTTGCGAAAAGATCCAATTCAGACTTCATACATTCAATGACAGCCATTTTTATTTAAAAATATCTAATATTCTCGATTTTTTAATTTTATTTCTTTTCTTTGTTCTTCGCCTTTTACCAATTAAATGCGATTTTTGTTTTACACGCCTTTTTATACTTTTACGTTTTTATATGCGTTTATAACTTCTTTTCTTTTTACCACTGCCGTACATTTAATGTAATTTATTTATTGCTGTGGTTCTTAAATTTTGTATACCTGCTTTAGCTTGATTTTGAAATGCTTCTTTTGGATTGGCTCCTGATACTATAACAGATAAAATATTACCACCTGTTCGCAAAGCTTCTTCTTTAAGAAAATCAAAACCTGAAACTAATGATGGTTTGAGATAACGGAATAAACTTGCAAATAAATTCCCAAGACCACGCCCTCTTTGGATTGTCTGTTGTGTTTGTAATAGTGGTCGTATTTAATTTATATTACCACCAGCTTGCGATGCGTAATATTTAATGTACTCACGCTGCATGTTTGAAAAAAATAACAACGACTTATAGTATTCTTTTATTTATATAGTTTTTATTATTATTAAAATTTTTAAATGTAATACAATTTTTGTGGGGTAATAATTAGGTACAAAATTTATATCTTTGCCATACTGATCAGAAATCTTTATAGCTATAGTCTCAAACATGTTTTTTTCTACAGGGACATATTGTATATTTTTAAATTCTGTATTATTTAACTTTCTACAATTATTAATATTTATTGCGCGCAATGCCCTTATTTTGTTATTACCAAATATTTCTGGTTGAATAATGTCACTATACACCATTATCATGCCACTTTTCTCATCATTATATTTTTCCATTGCTCGTTTAAAATAGTCGATAATTACTAATTTGTAATTACTGATATCTTTTTTTTGTTGAAATAGTTCTTTCATCAATTCCAGTATAGTGTAGCTATGATTTTGCTTTAAAAAATAACTTTCTGTATCAAAAGTTTTTGACAGTCGTACAAGTTTTAATTGGTCTGAGGGTGAAACAGGTTTATAAACAGCATTTTTATAGATATCGTCACTTAATAAGATATAACCTCTGTTTCAAATTCTCTTAGCAACAGATCGCGAGTAAATCCTTCAGAAGATGTTAAATTATTGATAAGTGTAGGCAGGAAATTTATTTTCCACTCGTCATATGTAAATAATGATTTTTCCTCGGGATAAAAAGTATAGCCGATACGTTTCTTAACTTTTTCTTTGTTCCTGCCTACTAATACTTCATAGACACCTAATTGAATTGTAACACATTTTTCTTTTACTTACTCATCAGTTTGTAGGTTAATAAATATCATTAATAAATATTTCTGACAAACCCACTTTCCAGTTACCTTTTGTTAAATCTATATGTGTTGGTATTCGATTTTCAAAAGATGATAGTGTATTATCAGGGAAAAAATTAATTGAATCGTTACTAAATAATGTAAT
Organism: Empis stercorea; assembly: GCA_949752835.1. Taxonomy (NCBI): domain Eukaryota; kingdom Metazoa; phylum Arthropoda; class Insecta; order Diptera; family Empididae; genus Empis; species Empis stercorea. The sequence continues at coordinate 39,826,940 of OX457086.1, read as the reverse complement.
ATAAAAATCATTTCTTAAATCCATAATAATAAGTATAAAAAAACTGTATTGTATTAATTATTTATAAGGTGTCCACTGTGGTGGCGCTGTCAATGATTTATGTTGTTTAGGTGGTGATTTCTTTATTGTTGCTAGTTTTCGTTTACCTGAATTTCGCTCTTCTGGGTATTTTGACAAAATGCTTTGTCTTATAAAAGAATTAGTTGTGTGTGCTCGTTGCCTTGTATTTATAGGCGATTTGTCAGGTAATGCTACTGTAATTATGTCGCCTTTGTTTGTATCAAACATTCTTATATTTTTTTTTGCGGATAATCTTCTAATTAAACGTTTATCAGGTGATATTTCTTCTAAAGCAAGTTTTTGGATCTCTTCCTCTTCATCCATTTCACCATCATCATCAATTTCCATTTGTTTGTCAGCCTGATCTCTATATTGATATTTATTCAGTTGTTGTTGTTATTGTTGTTGAGAGGCTGGATAAAATACGTCATCATCTATAGTAAATTGTTGTTGGTGTTTTTCCTTCACGGAATCGAAATTAAAAGTGTCATCATATTGTTGTTTAATATTATCAAAATATGACGGTGTGGTTTGGATTTCTTTGTTTTTTAATAATTTAAATTTTGTTTGAGTTTCTGCATTTTTGGAAGAAACTTTTTTCTCAAACGGTTCATATTGGGTAGGTAATAATGACGCTCTTCTTTTTTGATTACCATATTTCATTAAATTTTGTCTGTACATGTACCATTTCTGAACGGTGTTAAGAATTTTACTATATAAGACTTTTTTCATATTCTGATCTAATATATCCAAGTTTTTATCATTATCTAATAAATTTCTAATAATTTAATAAAAACATCAGTTGGTATTACAACCATTCGCTGCATATTATTCATTTTGTGTTTGAAAACTGCTAATTAATTTACCAATAATACCTGATAATACAGTACCTATTAAAACAGGTAAGAAGCCTCCTTTTTGAATAAGTATTTTTCGTTTCACTTTTAAACTCCTTCTGGAGCAAGCTAGATTTCTTAGTGTGTTTTTATGCTTTTTTAAACGTGTTAAAACGTGTCTTGATATTTTATTATTACCATTTAAGGTATTAATTATAATTTCGACAATAGCTTTTATAGTATCATCGTCACATGTCTTTAGAATACTACTTCGAAGTTTTTTATTAGAAGTTTTCAGCAATCGTATTATACGACGGTTTTTCTTCAATCGTTTCATATTTTTCACAAAATGTTTTATTATTTAAATCATATGGTGAGCAGTAACATACACAATAATTTTTTTCGAAAATATTATGACGTACACGATATAATTCATTAACGTTTTGTGTTAAGTCTAACACAATATAGCCGTGTGGAATTGATGTAGCCTCATTATATACTCTTACAAAATCTTGAGTTTTCTCAGGAAAAATTTGTCGAGCTAAAGGTAAGATTTGCGATTTATCACGTGGATTTTTAAATAAAACTAAATACTTAGCATTTAAAGAAATATCGCGACAATATTTACCTTGGTGAAAAATATTTTGTATTAATAAAATAATTGATAACCAATTAAAATTTAAAACCAATCAATTAAAACTTGTACGACTGCCAAAATTGATGGTGTGAACCCTTCGTAAACAGTTCGCACACCTGTTTATTGTAAGTTTCAAGCATTAAATCATCGAGCACAACTAAAATATTATCATCATTTTCATTTTTAATCTGCTCTGGTATATTATTCAAAAATTCCGTATTTGCAAAAGGTAGGTTTTCATCGTAAACGGGTGTCTAATCATCGTAAACGGGTGTCTAAATGGAATTATGTTTGTATTTTTAAATTTTCTATTCTTGCTATTAATTTTTCATAAATATTTTTAAAATTCTTAATACATTTTAAAGCGTCTCTGTATTTATATGTAACGGATATACATTCGCGGGTATCGGGACCACATGTTGCTTTATTATCAGACCAAATACAGCTTTTATAGTGTTCACAAAATTGCGATATTACTGAACCATTTTTATTTAATATAATCAAACGCTCAACAAGATTTTCTAACTTTTTTAAATTACGGTCATCCAGAAACGGTTTGTAATCTTTTAAGAAATTCTCCAGTATTTCTATGTGCTCTTTCATTAATAACATTATATTAACTAATGAAAACTATGGTATTACATCACATATATAATATTTCTCGTGACCCCATTTTGGATTTTTATAAATATTTATATTTGCCTCTCCCTTTTGTATTTACATTCTTGTACGGAGCTTTTTCCTTTGCTTATTATTATAAATTTCATAAAATCCAAGATGGCTGAAAAGTATTTTTGGACTCCTCCTTTAAAAAATCCACACAAATTTTGCACTTATATTTTTTGTATTTTATTTTGTATAATGTATGATATTTGTATATATAAACAAATTTCCAAGCGCGACCGACTATCTTTGATACCCGAATTGGTAGCGCGTCGGCATACAAATCGAAGCTTGATGGTTTAAATCCACTTCAAAGCAACAAAGTTTTTTTTAAAATATATTTTTTTAGAATATTAACAAATTTTTTTTTGCAGTATATTTACATATTTTCATTCTCCCTTTCACATTCACGGTTTCCGTTGCTTATTATTATTATACAGACTTTATATCTGTATATATAAAGAACGAATAAATCTAGATTATATATCAAATATAAACCATGAATACAAAATAAGTCGATGGCTCAACAGGTAGAGCGCTGACTTATTAAACACAACGTACCCAGATCAATCCCCAACAAAGTGACTACTTTTTTTCAAAATAATTTAAATCTCACCCATACTTACAAAAACCTGTATACACAGTATACACAAGCCACACGACAAATACCCCTAAGCCCCTAATCCATTTACACTTACAGGAAGTAGCAGCATACAGAACAGATAAAGACAAAACTAACCATGCGTAACGGCATATACACAGGTGACGAAAAAACAATAAGCAGATGAACTTATTACCAAGGCAGCACACGACAGCCATTAAGAACAGCCATTAAAAACAGCCACTAAGAGCAGCCACTAAGAGCAGCCACTAAAAACAGCCACTAAGAGCAGCCACTAAGAGCAGCCATTAAAAACAGCCAGCAGCCATTAGCCGCTAATAGCAGCCATTAAAAACAGCCAGCATCCATTAGCCGCTAATAGCAGCCATTAAAAACAGCCATTAAGAGCAGCCATTAAAAACAGCCATTAAGAACACCAATTAACAACGCCCATTAATCACACCATTAATCACACCATTAATTACCCATTAATTACACTATTAATTAAACCAATTAATCACACCATTAATTACCCATTAATGACACCTGAAATTTTCCCACGCCAAATCGTCCTATATACTACTTATATTGTTCTTGATCAATGTAGATTTTTGAATTTTCTTCATCTCTTGTTAAATTCAGCCCAAGGAAATAACTTGCTTTTCCTACGTCTTTTATTTCAAAATTATTTTTCAAAAACGATTTTAATTTATTTTTCAGTGACATATTATTCGTAAATATCAACATGTCATCGACGTATATAGCAACAATTAACAGTTGATCATTTTCAACGATGAAGTAAATGCACGGATCTGTTTTCGATTGATTCATACCAAATTTCTTTAGAGATTCACTCAATTTCGCATTCCATAAACGTGATGACTGTTTGAGTCCATAAATAGATTTTTTAAGTTTTAAAACTTTATTATCATTATTATAACCTTCAGGTTTTAATATATATATTTCTTCTAATAAATCTCCTTGTAAGAATGCCGTCACTGCATCCATCTGATCTATATGTAAATGCAGTTTAGTAGCTAAAGCTAATAAATAACGTATAGAACTATAACGTATTACAGGAGAAAATGTTTCTTGGTAATCAATGCCTTTAATCTGATTACACCCTTTAGCAACTAGTCTTGCCTTGTATCTAAAATTTTTATTATTTAATTGTTTTATTTTAAAAATCCACTTACATTTCAAAGGTTTTTTATCATCTGATAAGTATACTTCTTCCCACGTGTTATTTTTTAATAACGAATTGTATTCTTCAACAACGGCCGTTCGCCATTGTTCACCATTAATACCAGAAACTGCTTCATCATATGACATTGGTTCATCATTTAATTCAGCACATTTCGCCAAATATGTGACATAACCTTCAAATTTTTTTGGTTTCGGATTACGTGTTGATTTTCTTGAATTATCATTTCGCATTTTGGGTAAACTCTTCGGAATGAATTCTTCATCATTGGAATAAAATGTGTCATTATCATCATCACTACTTGATGTGCTTGATTGCATCTGATCATCTCGGATTTCATCATTGACTACTTCTTCGGATTCATTATCACATACACGTACGTCGCTATTTTCGACTTCGGCTAGAGCTTCAACATCATTATCATTGTGATCATCAGGTTGTTCTAAAAGATAATTATCAGCAATCCCCACTGAATCGTGTTCTGGAAAACAGAAAATATTATTATTTTGTTTATTCATTTTAAATAAATTCTTAGAACATGATTCTTCTTCATAATCATACATTTGTAAGCTTTAGAATTTTCACAATAGCCAATTAAAATACATCTCATAGACTTTGCATCAAATTTCTTTCTTTTTTGTTTAGGTATATGAACCATACCAACTGAACCAAAAACTCTTAAATGAGATATATTTGGTTTTTTATTGCACCAAATCTCTTCAGGTGTTTTATTTGATATTATTTTGTACGGAGATTGATTTATTAGGTAAGCCGCCGTCGTGACAGCTTCGGCCCAAAAACTTTTGCTTAAACCAGAATCAAATAATAAGCAACGAGCTTTTTCACATAAACTACGATTAGTTCTTTCTGCTCTACCATTTTGCTGAGGACTGTACGGTGCTGACGTTTGGTGTTCTATTCCACAATTTTTTAACAAGAATTTCATTGAATCATTACAGTATTCTGTACCATTATCCGTTCTTAATATTTTAATTTTTTTATTTGTTTGATTTTCAACAAATTTTTTAAACTCAATAAATTTGTGTTTAACCTCGCTTTTGTTTTTTAAACAATATACAAAATATTTTCTGGAAAAATCATCCAGAAATACTAAAAAATATCTAGATGTACCTAGTGATTCGACTTCAATCGGACCGCATACATCGGAATGAATAATTTCCAGTAAATCTTTTGCTTTGGATGCAGAATTTTTAAAAGAATTTCTTGACTGTTTGCCTTTCTGACAAACCTCACATTGAAAATTGTTTACAACTTTAAATTTTACATTATTTATATATTCTTTGCTTAACTTTTTCAAATTTGCAGAATTTGTGTGACCCATTCTACGGTGCCACAATTTAAATAAATTTTTTTCAATATTTGGTAATAAATCATTATTATTTACAACTAAAGCATTTAATTTGTTTGGCTATCAGTTGATTTTGTTTGTTGAAAATTTTACAAATGTCAGAATAAAATTTTACGGTATTTCCGTTTTTAATTATTTGGCTGACAGACACCAGGTTTGCACAAAGTTTTGGTATATATAAAACGTTTTTTATTTCTACGTTTTTAATAATATTACCGGTACCAAATTTCACAAATAAATTACCTTTACCTTCAACTTTCAAGACTGTATTGTTTGCAACTGTCACATATTCATCATGCGTCAATGGTTCTAAATTATCAAGCCAATCTGATCGCATTGTCATGTGTGTAGAAGCACCAGAGTCTATATACCATGCATTTGAATCAACAATCATCACAGCATATGACGTAAACAAAACATCATTATTTTTTGTTGATTGATTATTACTTTTTTTTTGACAAAATTTACTAATGTGTCCAAACAAATTACATTCATAACATCTAGGTCCTTTTCTAGAACGTTTATTATGGACATATTTTTTTGATTTATTACCATTAGCAGAATATAGCGCAACAGCATCACCATCACCAACAACAACATCAGAATCAATCACGTCTTGCAGCAACTTCATCTTTATGGAATCGGATGTTATTTTTATTCCAGCACTTTCTATCATCATTGGCTTGTACCTTTCAGGTAGACCCGCCAATAACAAAGTGCCAATCCATTCATCGGTAACAGTCATTCCAACGGAAGATAACTTTTGAGCTGTAATAATTATTTTATTTATGTAATCTTCAAGAGAATTACTATTTTCCAGGCTTGTTGTTAACAGAATTCTCAGCAGTCCCACTCTCCTGGTTAGGCCGGAGTCTTCAAATGTATCGCACAATTTTTTCCATACATCCTTGGCATTGGTGGCGTCTTTGACATGAACATAATTTACTGCCTCAATTGATAAAATAATTTTCGACTTTGATTTTAGAATATCGGCGTCCTTGTCATTAGTTCCATCGATTGTGCCCCATAGACCTTCTAACCTGAGCAGATGTTCCATGGCAAATTTCCACGTGTGGAAATTTTCACGTCCTTTCAATTTTTCTATTTGGATCATTGAATTTGCCATATTTGACTTCCTTTATTTAATTTAAAAAAAAAAAAACTTTCGGATTCTAATTTTATCTATTCTATTCTTTATTAGAATTTATTTTACAGATCACCTGGGCCCATAAGGAAGTAAAAACACGTTCGCTTATCAAAGTAACAAAATAGGAAGTAGTTTTATTTATATATAAAATAATGGCATATGATAAATATATATATATGTTAGTGTTGCCATAGAATAGAATAGGAGTAGAAGAGTTCAGTAGAAATTAGAGCTTTTATTTCAACAATATATAATATATAATTAGTTCGGCGGGTTTTTTGTTCTTTTTTTTGAAAAAAATAATAAAAAGCTTCTCTTTCACAAATTATAATTTATTTTTATTTCTTCAAAAAAAACTATTAGAAAAGAAAAATTCTCACATACCTTTATGTTTTGGTATCTAATACTTATGATGAGACTGCTCCGGACATGTCTGGATCATCTGCACCTAAATTCTAAATTTTTATAGATACAAGTTATTTTGTTTTTTTTTATTTGTAATTTGAAAATTTTTCCTTCTTTCAATCTTTTTTTTTTTCTAGTGACAATAACTACGATTTTACTCTACTCTACTAAAGCAAACGAAAATACAAAATTCATAAAAAAAAACTACTTCAAATAAAAAAAAAACCCAGAAACCCCAACAAAAAAAAAACAGCCAACAAATTCCCCACACTGGCAATGATGACTGCACTGGATTTTCCACGATGACTGCAACCAGATGACTCTACAGGACCAGGACACAGCAACCATTAACAACACAGGAACACAGGAACAACAATTTATTACAGGGACAATAATACAAAAAAAACGGACGCGCGCGCTGGACACTAATAATTATTAATAATTTAAATTATACTTTTCCCGGCTAATTATTTTTTTTTTCTGTTTAAAGTTTTTCTGGAATATAAAGTTTTTTTTTTTTTCTACACTGGAGAACTCCTCAAATTTTTTTTCCACTGATATAATTGTTTTGTTTTTTTTTTCAAAATAAAAATAATCCCACAATTAATTTTTTTTTTGTTACTTTTTTTCAATGCAGATATATTTTTCGGGACAAAATTTACTTTAGGTTTTTTTTTTTAAACCGATAAAAAAAATTAGTTTTTTTTTATACCAAAAATGAGTTACAAAAAAATTTTTTTTATCCAAGCCGGTATCCAGCGCCACGGTTATCGTACGACTTCCTAATTTTTTCTCCTTTTTTCCAAATTTTTCAAAAATCATGCCCTTTATTTGACCCAAGGGTCAAATCAATATCATGCTTTGTTTCTTTCCATGATTTTCGAAAAATTTATAATTTCCACCACCACCAACACGACATCTAGTTGTTCAAACACAAGGACTTACTACATGTAACCAACTTCACGACATATATTTTTTTTCTGACTGACATTTATAATTATTACAAACAACATGGCAGAATGGTTTACGCCGATGTAAGTAAATTATATATATATTGTTTCTTTATCAAATTTAATAATTATATTTTTTCTTTCAGATTTGCTGGGTGTCACAAAACTGGCTTGTTCAGCAGTTTACCAAAGAACAAGTCTGAAAAACACCCATCAATAATGTCGGTTTACACAATGGATAACAAACAAAAAGGTAAACAATAATATTATGTGTTTGGTGTGGGTTTTTCTTTTTTTTCTTCCCGCGATAATATACTAATAATTCCTAATAAATAAATAACACTACAACTAATAATTTAAATAAATAATTCTACATAACCCGTGAAATAATTTACCAATTAAGTGTATGAACAAAAAAAACTAACACCTAAAGTTTTACACAAAAAAAATGTAAATAATCGACAACTAACCAATAATAATATAAATAACACTAAGTGTAAAAAAAAATAATTTAACAAAAAAAATATACTAATACTAACTAAAACTAATACACTTAATTGTAAATAACTAATAAGACTAAAAAAATATACTAATAAATACTACAAAAAAAATGGTCGCAAAAAAAAATAAATAACACAAAAAATAATATCACAGATGGTAATGCGATTTTCTTTTTAGGCCAACGTGGGGCTGTCCCACACCCTGAGCAGTCTCATGCTCTACCGACTAAATTTGGCCGGGCATCAACTTTTTAAATCTTAAGCATGTGCTATATATATTTTCTTTGTAACGAAATCTTCGACTTCGTAGCACACTCGACCCTTGTTCGCTACGACGGTGCATTTCAACCACGGCTTAAGGAATTTTGCTGAAATATGTTTTTGTTGATCACTCAAACCGTGATTTCGACGGAAAACTATATCTCCGGTAAGTACGATTTTTTTCTTGTTCTTAAATTATAACGCTTTTGATACAAATTTTGTGCTTTCTTTAAATTCTTTATAACAGCCGCTTGCACACCACTTTTATGCTGATCGTGTTCAACAACCACATCATCTTGTAGTGAAGAGAGTTTCCGGAGCAGATCGTACGAGTAACCATCTGTCATCATGTGGTATCCGAAGGTGAGATAGTACGGTGAAAATCCGGTAGCGTCGTGTACTACGTTGCGAAGTGCACACGCTATCTTACTAAGATTTTTATCCCACTCTTTGTGATTATCATTTTTGATGTACGCTCTGATGGCAGTAATTATATTACGGTTCACTCGCTCGGACGCATTCGCTTGAAGATGATAAGGTGCAGTAAATTTATGTTAGATATTGTATTCGTCCATTAATATTTTAAATTCTTTAGATGTGAACTGCACACCGTTGTCCGACAGCAAGACCTCTGGAATTCCGAACAGATGGAAAATTTCGGATTCCAGGAATTTGATAATCGGACCAGTCTTGGCTTGTTGCAACGGCTTCAACAACACGAATTTGCTGAACTGATCTAGGACTATTAAGATAGACGTATTCCCTTGTTTCGATCGTGGATACGGTCCCAACAAATCGATGTTAATATATTGCCAGGGTCGCACGGGCGGCTAACGTATTACCAACGTATTGACGTAAGCTGGTGTTTGGCGCTTTACATTCCTTACACGAATCGCAATGCGAAATGTAGGCACGTATATCGTTTCCCATTCTAGGCCAATAATAATATCGTTGTATTTTTTCTAGCGTTTTACTCACCCCTGAATGCGCGTCTAACGGATCGTCATGGAAATGCCGGATTACTTGTGAGCACAGCGATTCTGGAACCCACACTTTCCACACCGGAATATCTGTAAGTAGCTGATTTTCACGAAAATTACAGCGTTAAACAGGAATTTTCCATCTGTTTTTAGATCCGGAAATTTATCGCAATTGTTCTCCACCAGTTGTAATTTTTCCAGATATTCCGGCTCCTGGAACGCTTCATCGTTACCACCGAGAATATTGTGCAGTCGAAGTTCCGAATTGAGCTCTTCTAATTCTCCTCGAGACAGAGCATCAGCCACAATATTCTCACTGCCTTTCCGATGTTCAATGGTAAAATCGTAGCCTTGCAGTTTCAGACTCCCTCGCGCTAGTCTGCCGGATAAATCTTTCTGGTCCATCAGCCATTTAAGACTAGCATGATCGGTGATAACGTTGAACTTGATCCCTTCAATGTATGGTCGGAATTTGTGGATGCTCACGACCGCCGCAAGACATTCTAATTCAGTTACGCATCAGTTACGGGTGTTCATGTCCGTCGTCATCTAACTGAAATAGAACGCCTCCGACTCCCGTCTTCGACGCATCGCATTGAACTGAAAACGCACGGTTAAAATCGGGATTCACCAAGACCGGTGCTTCCGTGAGAGCTCGTTTTAAGGCAATGAAAGCTGTTTCGACGGACTCGTTCTACTTATCTGGAGAGTTTTTGTTCAACAAATCGGTGATGGGAGCAGCAAGGTCGGCATAATTTTTAATGAACCGGTTATACCAACCGGTCATGCCAAGAAATCTTCGGATTTGACGGACGGTTTTCGGACGTGGAAAATCGTTGATGGCGTCTATTTTAGCTGGCTCTGTTTTGATGCCGTCTCCATCAATAGTGTGTGCGAGGTATTTGGTCTCCTTTTGGCAGAAGCGACTTTTTTCTATATTTATAGTAAGTTCCCTCAAAGCTTCCCTCAAACACTTAGCTACTCTACTCAAGAGCGACATGTGGACGTCACATGAACACCCAAGTCCTCCGAGAGGATCAAAAGATCATCCAAGTAAACGAAGACGTCCTCATGAAGCTCGTAATGGATCACCTTATCCATGAGTTTGCACAGTGTTTTCGAGGAGTTGGACAAACCAAAAGGCATTCTTTAAATTGATACAGGCCCCGCCCAGGAACGATGAATGCTGTTTTATCGCGAGACTTTTCGTCTAATTCTACTTGCCAAAAGGCCATCTTTAAATCTAGGCTGGTAATATATTTAGTTTTTTTCACTCTACTAAAGATGGAGTTAATATGTGGAAGTGGATAAGCATCACTCTTGGTTACGGCGTTAACTTTTTGAGCGTCGAGGCATAGTCTAATGGTGCCGTTCGACATTTAACCATAGCCAAAGGCGATGCCCATCCACTTCTACTCTCCTCTATAATATCTTCTTCTAACATTTTATTTATTTCAGCATCTAACAGCTTTTGCATGGGCACTGACAATGGATACGGACGGTTTAGCATCTCCTACATCTATTTCATGTTTTAGGACACTGGTTTTCCCCAGGCCGACCACACTATACGAAGGAAACAATTCAATGGTTTCCAGCAACCGTTGTCGCTGCTCTTCGTTTAAGGTATGCATGTTACTGTTTTCTACTAATTCGCTTACTTCTAAATTTCTAAAAGGTATGGCGTTGAAAGCATCCCAAAAATCGATACCCAAAATAATGGAACGTTTTATGGAAGGGATGAGGAAGAATTTGATGGTTTTTTTAATATTGTTAAATTCAATGTCCAAATAAACAAATCCTAGGACTTTTTGTTTAGTACCATCTGCGGTGGCAATACTCGCAGTTAAGGGTGTGAAAGATACCCCCAACTGTTGCAGCAAATCTTCCCCATCTTTTCCCAAGCAACTTATATTGGCACCGCTATCTAAAAGCGCAAAATGATTTTTGTTGCCAATTTTTATTTTCATAAAGGGACGATTATCCCCTTCAGGTCTTATATAAGTTGCTTTTAACGCTCACTGGATCTGCTTCCTAACGCCAAAATGTTTTTGTGCCCTAACTCTAACTACTTTAATTTTTTGTAACTTATCTAATTGATCAAATTTTTGTAACCCATCTAATTTATTTAATTTATTTTTAGGAGGTAATTTGGAACTTACATCTAATTTAAACCTAGTGTCCTTCTGGACCACGGAGGTCAACGGAAACGGGAGTTTGGGTTTCTCCAGGTTCCCATTCCCGCGTAACCGTTTCCCTGGACAGTAACTGGCCTACATTTAGGGCATTTATTAACATAAGTGTTTTTCATTCAACACTTATAACAAAAGATTTTTAATGGACAAGGACAATCACGGAAGGTATGACCTATGTCATCACAATTATAACATATTGTTAAATTATTATTTTTATTTTCAGTGCTATTCAATAAATTAGGACGGACATTTTCGGATGGTTGGACAGACAAATAGTAGTTGAAGAATTAATTGTAGCAAATTCAGGTACGTGTGTGTTAATTTCTGTTTCGGAATTTAATTCCTTAATTTAATGCCTCCTAGGACGAATTTGGTCTTCTGCCGTCTCACCTATTTCTCTCCAGTTTCGTTCTAATTTGCGACACATCTTGTCTAGTTGGCTCAAGGTGACCACGTTTTGTAGAACCAACGCCTTTTTATAGCTAGGGAACAAATTATAACGGAGACGGCTCAAAAATTAATCGTCCGAGATCTCCTGCTGGAGACGCCATCGCAGACCCTCCATATCCAACCGGTAATCCGAAAATTTCTCCCTAATCCGAAATTTCACATCACCATCCTCCTCGCCTTCGTCAAACTCCACTTTCATTGCCGATTTCAGCTGGGACCAAGACGCGTGTGGATTCCTCCGGATGAACTGCCAATACTTTTTTCCTTTTAGTAGCTAGTTGATGGCTAGTACCAAGCTCTCTACTGGATAGCTGTCCCCCCTCGCAAGACTTTCTACACGGAAAAAAATTTCAGACAGCGTCAACATTTTTTCAGTGCCGTCGAATTGAATCCGCCAATTTGACACTGGATTGCGACGATGGACATTATCGACAGGTAACTCTACATTTTCGTCGTCACTGCTATTTACTTCTATTCTCGTTCTAGGGGGAACACCAGTAGGCGGTACCGCAGCCAGTTCATCCGCCGTCTGATGAAATTGCCGGTAGTCATCCCTTACAGCTCCGATAAGGTTTGACTGTCGCTGGTGCTCTGCGTAGTTCATACTCAACCGCTGAAATTGGTCTCGCATTTCCTGCATCTGCTGTTGCTGCACTGCTAATGCCTTTTCCAGTTCCTGGATCCGCTGACGCTCATAATTCTGCGAGGATTGTTTCGGAAGTGAGTAAACTGAATTTGATGAAAATTTTTGACGATTGTTGCTTCTATTGTAGTTATTACGGCCAGAATTTGTATTAGTTCGTCGAACATCCGCATGGAGTGGCGCGATTCGTGTAGACGGAAATCGATAGTTGTCCGGGTTTGCACGTGGTGACGTATGATAGCTCCAGGCTAAATTCCTCGCTGGCAATGTCGACGATGGCAGACTTTTGGGACCCGAAACCTGTGGAGTATCCAACGGCCGCACCCCTTCTGCTTGCAGATCCGAGAATACGTCAGCCCTTCGCTCCGATGGTTTTCCCATTGGGGTCACCTTCGGTGTCGTTCCAGTAGCCCCAAGAATTGGATGTCCAATTATGGTGAGCGGGGCAGCTAATGGACGGACCAACTCATCATCCTCGTTGATCGCTTCTAATTGAGGTTCTGAAGTTTCAGGTAATTTTGTTGTAATTTGTTTTTGTTTATACTGACGCAACTTTTTCTAAATTCTCTTTCAGTTCATAAATTCCTTTCCTGATCGCCCCGGAGGAACTCGGTTGAACATTTTTCAATCGGTTTAAGCGATCCCATACGTGGAAGCTTTTTGTGGTGGCGATGTCTAGAGCGTTGGAATTACCATCTCTAATGCCGTTGGTAATCAATGCTCGTACAGTTTCGATCTTCGCCTCGCAGATGTTCAGTTCAGCCTCTGGATCTGGAATTACGGCTACAGGTAATCGTATTTTTGTTTATTCTCCAAATCCAGAGCCAAACTCAAATGAGAATATTTATCCGATACATTTTCAGAGGGAACATATAGATTCCGGATTTGCAGTTCATAGCTTACTTCGTCCTCGTCCAGCAGAACTGGATCTATCACATGCCGGAAACTATCCATGATATTTAATTTTTTTCTAATGAAATACTAATAATAACTAAATTACAGTACTATAGCTACTAAATAATAATAATAAATAATTGATTGTAAATTTAATAAATAATTAAAAAAAAAAAAATTTTTATACCTACTTACTAATACTATTGTAAAATTAAACCTAGAATAAATAAAAAAAATTAGAAATATATAAACCCGACTTCACCTTACAAAAAAAATTAAAAAAAATAAATAAATAAATAACAATCAGTGTATAAAATAACAGCACTTTTGTAAATATAAATAACAGAGAAATTTGTAAATATAAATAACAAAAATTGTAAATATAAATACCACAAAATTTGTAAATATAAATAACAAATTACTTCCTAACAAAAAAAATTCTTACCCCGCTCTGATGACCCCGGAGTATTGAATACACCTTAAGCTATTTTTACAAATTTTTAATAACTCTATTACACAATAATTTGGTACTACTCTATATTTTTTTTCCTAGTACCTTTTCTCACAGCTGTGGCTGTCACTAATTAATAAATAATCAGCTGACACGCAGAATAATAAATGTTATCCAAATTAATTTATGAATAATTTAATAATGATAATAAATAATGTGTTTGTACTATAGATAAAAAAAATGTGTATTTTATTTTCTTAATTATTATTTCACTAAGTGTAGGATTTTCCTTTTAAATTTGTTTTTTATTGTAGGTACGGAAAATGTTTTCTTTCTTTTGAAGTGATTTTTTTGTTTTGTTTTTCTTTCGGCGAATAATATTAATCATGCAAACAAAAAAATTTTTATGGGATACAACGACCGTTGAGTGACCCATTGTAGCAGAAATTACAGCAAAGGTGAGGAGCAGATAAGACCAAGGCACTGGACCAATAAGATGAATGAAGGCTCCGGGAAAACCAGTCACAAACATTTCAGTAAAAAAAAAAGGAATTTCAGTAAAAAATAAAAAGGCATCTGGGTCAAAAAAATTTTTGACTGAATTGCCTTTTAAGAAGGAAATTCAGTCAAAAAACTGAAAAGGAATTCCAGTCAAAACCGGCTCAGGGAAAACCAGTCAAAAACATTTCAGTAAAAAAAAAGGAATTTCAGTCAAAAATATAGGAAGGCATTTGGGTCAAAATAATTTTTGACTGAATTGCCTTTTAAGAAGGAAATTCAGTCAAAAAACTGAAAAGGAATTCCAGTCAAAACCGGCTCAGGGAAAACCAGTCAAAAACATTTCAGTAAAAAAAAAAGGAATTTCAGTCAAAAATAAAAAGGCATCTGGGTCAAAATAATTTTTGACTGAATTGCCTTTTAAGAAGGAAATTCAGTCAAAAAACTAAAAAGGAATTCCAGTCAAAACCGGCTCAGGGTAAACCAGTCAAAAACATTTCAGTAAAAAAAAAAGGAATTTCAGTCAAAAATAAAAAGGCATCTGGGTCAAAATAATTTTTGACTGAATTGCCTTTTAAGAAGGAAATTCAGTCAAAAAACTGAAAAGGAATTCCAGTCAAAACTTTCGATCCTAAATAAATAACGAAAAATAAATAACAGATATCTGAAGGACAACTGGAGGACAACCTAAATTTTTATCTAACTCCAGACCTATTAATTACCCCGCTATTCCAGACTGATAGGACAACAACATGGACAACCATGTCACGCTCTAACTATCAGCTGTACAAAAAAAATAAATAATTAACACAAAATAATACTAAATAATCGGTTTTAGGTGAACTGGTTGGAAGGCATCCAAGCAAAAGGGGACGAATTAAGTTGGTGATATAATGGTCACCCCAACTCCATCCGAACTCATCCACAGAACCAAACCAATTCTGATGAAGTTGATGACACAAAAAAAAATTCATTACACAAAAAAAAATTCGGGTGACCAAATGAAATTCCGTGATTATATAAAATGAAATAAATTTTTAAGCAGATAGTAATATAAAAATGATATACATAATGTAAATTTATTGTAAACAACTAATTTGTAATTATCTTCAAACCTTCATATAAGCTTTATAGCTTTTGGTTGTACTTAAATAAAATAAATAAATAAAAATAAATAATTCATCTATTTTAGATCTATTTATAATTTCAGAAAATCTGATAAATTTCTTAACACCCAATTATAGAATTAACACACACCCTTCATTTTCAGACCATTTCCTAATTAAATTATCAATTTCTCTAAATGATTATTCAATTAAGATTAATTCTCCTAAAACTTTTGTATCTTATCATAATACCATTTGGCAATTATTTAAAACCGAATTGGACACAGCTATAAGTATAAATAATATACCTGTGATGAAATGATGACATTGATAAATATATTATAATTTTTATTAATATAATTGAACTTTATGTTAATAAACATTCTGAAATCATCACAATAAAAAATTCAAAATTTGACAAACTTCCGAAAAGTATTAAAAAGTTATTAGACTCAAAAAGTATCTGGGTTTCTGATTTTAAAAAAAATTATAAGGTAGTAACACAACCTACCAGCAAAAAAACATCGATAGCAGTAGCAGCAGCAAAATTTTAAAACAATACAGTTTGAATGATACGTAATACAACATGGCAGCGAGCAGCAGCTAATAATATTATTTTATATATTATATAAATACTAAAAAAAATAAGTAATTATAATTTTGTTTTTGTTTGTGTATTTAGGGTGCAATTCTACCATCTAATATGATGGATTGCATTTTGCAAATGACAATTGATAAATATATTGCAGAAATGCCATCGATTTCAGTACTAAAGCAGCAATAAATATTCAGGTAGTTATTAGAAAATTATTTAGCAAATAACTATTTCCATTTATATTAAATTTTTTTTTCTCTTAAATTTTTAGGCAGCTTATAGAGGATATTATATTAGAAAAAAAATTGCAATTAATTAAAAAATAAAATCATATATGTACAACAAAAACTCATTAAATATATGCTGGTGCCTACTATTTGCTGCTGCCTACTATTTGCTGCTGCCTACTATTTGCTGCTGCCTACTATTTGCTGCTTTGTTCTGTTTTAATACTTGTTTGGCTGTTGCTGCCACTGCTGCTGCCCCTGCCGATGCTTTTTTTGCTGCTAGGTTGTGTTACTGCCTATAGAGTAATAAATATGGTAATAAAATAAGTCAAGAATCATGATGTAAAAAAACAAGGTGTGATGGATGGTTGTTTTTGTAAAATCAATGACGTCACTGAGGGTTACTTTTCATATGATTTTTTTTTAATTATATGAAGTTTCAATTACAAAAATAAATTTCAATAAAAAACTAACCCTGAGTGACGACAAAAATATGAAAATGGCAGTTGTCAAGAATATAAGCTTTATCCATCTCGAAAAAATTAGATGAAATTTTGGATAAACAATCTTCTCAAGAAATAAAAATCACATAACTTCAAAATGAAATTAGAGAATACAAAGAACTTGTTGATTCAATAATTGAAGAAAATATAGCACTAAAAAATGAAAATCTAATATTGTACGAAAAATTGGATAATAATCGAGTAGAAATTGAAATTATGAAGCAAGATCGTTTTTATTGTCAATTGGAATTTACAGGAGTCGATGTTGTTAAACCAACGAATGCTGCGGAAAAGATTGTTAAAATTGTAGAGTATACTGGTGAAAAAATTGCTGAAAATGATATAAAATGTTATATCACAGACGTTGGAAATTCTAAAAATCCACCAAAAATTGATCCACCAAAAATTGATCCACCAAAAATTATTGTAGATTTAAAAAATGTAGAAGATATTCAAAGTATGTATTTCGGAAAAAAAAAATAAAACACTCACAATTGAAAATGTATTCGAGAAAAAAACTCAGGAAATATTTTTATAAATGAAAGATTAACAAAATACTTCAGTTTTTTGCATAAAAAATGTCGTGATATGAAGAAAGAAATAAAAATAGCTTTTACATGGGTAAAAAATGGTAAATTATTTATTAGAAAAACAGAAAAAAGGAAAATCATTCGTATTTTGCAAGAAAAACTATTAAATATCTAAATGTCTAATTACACATATACATTACCATTAAAAACCCATATAAATAAAGTAGACAATATAAGTAAAATTAAATTTAATCAACAATATTCACTGAAAGCTTTATATTTAAACGTCAGAAGCATGAAGCACAAAATGAATGAAATTGGTTATTTGCTGGACAATATAAACTCTATTATACATGTAATATTTTTTAGCGAAACCTGGATTTTAGAAGATGAAATGAACTTAGTAAATATTAAAAATTATGGAAAAGTATTCTCATGTCGAAACAAACGTAAAGGTGGTGGTGCTGGAGTTTTTATTCACAAAACTTTAAAATATAAAACTGAAAAAAAATTCTGCGACCATTTCACGAGTATAATTTCAATTGATTTATTTTTTAATAACAAAGTATTTAATATCAACACTTCTTATAGACCACCAGAAACAAATAAACTCAAAATTAATAATTTTTTGAGTATTATGGATTTGCACTTAAACCAAATACGTAAAAAAATGCACTTATAGTAGGAGACTTCAATTTTAATATCAGAAATAAACAGAGTAACTTAATTGAAAACTATAAAACAATTATTGAATCAAATGGATTTGTTATTTGTGATGATTCTATAAGCAGGCCATCGTCAGGAACCTGTTTAGACCATGTGATTATAAATGACACTTCTCAGGGTGTAAACATATCAAATTTTAATTCTAGCATATCTGATCACAATTTACTCATAATTGAAATATGTCACATCATCGTATAACAATTCAGAATCACATCATCGTATAACAATTCAGTAATCCTTATCAATTCTTTCATTATGTGCACTTTTATATTAGTATTTTTAAATATTTCATTCAATTTTTTCTTTATATTATTAATATTATTTTGTCGACGGCCGTCTAATAATTTTAATAACTCTCCTTTCGTAATATATAATTTTTTCAATTTTGATGGACCAGTGATTTTCTGGACGTCCCTCCATAACGAATGTAACGGATTGGTCTGTAGTGCTATCTTTTGGTCTAATCATTATAATACAATTCCTTTTTGGAATGTAAGCTAATATTTTATTTGGACCCAATATAATATCCTGTTGATTTTTTAATTTACTTATTTCTTCATCAAAACTATCTACTATTTTTAACTCCACTAGTTTTAACCCTTCTGGTGGTGGTTGTAATAATTCTTTTATAATTTGTTCATCTGTTTCTTTTGGTGTGTCAATTTGTTCCTCATTTGTTTTTGTTTTCGATCTAGTCGTTACTGCTATAACTAAAAATTTTAGATCGTCAGATGTAGTTTTTACTCTACTTAATGCATCTTCTGTGCAATTTTCTTTTCCTGGTGAATATTCTACATAAAAATTATATTCTTCCAGTAAAAGTCTAAATTTAGTTAATCTAGATGAAGGTTCTTTTAATGAAAATAAATAGACTAATGGTCTATGGTCAGTAAAAATTTAAATCGTCTTCCGAACAGATATGGTCGATAATGTTTAATAGTCCATACTATGGCTAATAATTATTTTTCTATTGTACTATAATTTTTCTCAGCATTATTTAAAGTTTCACTAGCAGATGCTATTGGTCTATCATCATTATTAGAAAGTACTGCTTCTAGAGCAAACTCTGATACGTCAGTACGCAAAATAAATTCTTCGTCAAAATTTGGAAATTGTAAAATTTTTGGACTTATTAAATTTTTTTTAATATTTTCGAAACCTTCTATACAATGTTTAGTAAAACTAAATTTAGCATCTTTTTTGAATAATTTATTTAGTGGAATGGTTATTGAAGCGAAATTTGGAATAAAATTGCAAATGCAACAAATCTCCGAAATTCGTCTGCATTGCTTGGTTGTGGAAAATTTTTAATTGCGTTTGATTTTGATGGATCAGGCAAAATGCCTTTCTCCGAAATAATGTGGCCTAAATATAGTACTTCTTTTCTCAGAAAACTACATTTACCAGGATGAATTTTTAATTTTGTGACACCCCAAACTTTCTATTAACGAAACACCTAAAAATAAAAAAAAAATAAAAGAAAATTAAAATATATTTACAAAAAAGAAAATAATAAACAAAAATTATTACCTGCCAAAAGTCAAGATTCGGGGATTAACGTTTGGATCGACGGTCGCGCTGGACACCGGCTTGAAAAAAAAAAGTAGTCGCCAGTTTTTTTTTATATTAATCGTTTTTTTTTAAGTTTTTTTTTAAAAATAAACAAAAAAAATAAATAT
The DNA here is from genome assembly GCA_949752835.1 of Empis stercorea. Lineage (NCBI taxonomy): Eukaryota > Metazoa > Arthropoda > Insecta > Diptera > Empididae > Empis > Empis stercorea. The sequence continues at coordinate 39,806,833 of OX457086.1, read as the reverse complement.
AAATTTTTTTTTTGTGTTCCGGTTTTTTTTTTTTTTTTTTAAATTCAAAATTAGTATAAAAAAAAAAAAAATTATCGGTAATAAAAATTAAAAGAAAAAAAATTGTGGAATAGTTGTGTTGAAAAGGAAGAACCAAAATAATTTTTTTTTTGTGATAAATATATTGTACCGGAAAACTTTAGATCCCCGAGAAGGAAAAATATAATATCACATCATTAGCCGGAAAATATATAATTTAAATTAAAAAGAAGAATTATAAGTGTCCAGCGCGCGCGCATAATCGTCGTCGTCGTTAGTTGTTCCTGTTTTTCCAGTCCTGTGTTCCTGCGTCGAGTCCTGGTTCCAGAGTAGTCGAGTTTGTCATCGTCAGCAGTCTTGTCTGGAAGCGGTCATCGAGGGAACCTTTTGTTTTTTTGTGTGTTTGTTAATTTGAAAAATTGGTTTTTTTTTGTTGTTGTTTATAAAATTGTGTAGAGTAGTTTTTTTTTTGTTGTTTCTAAAATTTGTTAATATTTTTTTATTGTACATATATATAATTATTTATTTATTCAAAAATTTGTAGTAAATGCGATTTCAGGGTTTCGTGTCTTCAGACATGTCAGGAGCAGCCTCGTAACCGCTGTTGAAATTTCAAAAGGTATGTTGTAATTTTTTTATGTTGTTAATTTTTTTTTATTTGGCAATGCAGTGCCCTAATTAATTATATATATATATCTCGGAGATTGACAGTTCTGGAAGGAAGAAAAAAAATACGAATTTAATTAACCACTGTCAAGTACAATATAAAAACATTCTTTATTATTCTAACAATTTTTTTTTAAACCTAGAAAAATAAATACAGATCAAAATACATATAAATAAAAATATTTGTTAAGTTATAAATTTAAAAAAAAATTGGTGTTTGTATTTATTTATTTTTCCTATTTAGTATATATTTTTTTTTGTGAAAAGACATCGTTGGTGGAATTTTTTTTTGTGTGGTTTTCTGGTGCTAATTTTTTTGTGATCATGGCTGGCTAGGAATCTCACTTTTGTGAGCCAGCGTAGTCAGAATGTTCCTTTCCGTGTAGCTCTTCGATCCATTTCCATTGTTATTATGTAACAAGTGAGTAGGATCATTGGTCGACCCACACCCCACAGACTCTGCTAAGCCGGCAACAAGGAGAAAATCCCAATGATCCTGGAGGCTGAGAGTACATAAAAGAGTAGTTTTTTTTTTAAAAATTAATTCTTGGTCTCGTTTCATTTTAGTGATTGTGGCTAGGTCACTCAGCCCTGGCGCCCAACGCTCTCAGCTTCCGAACACAGCTCCTCCGAACCTACCTTCAGCTAACATATCAATAAATATTGACGTTGTTACAATTTACATCCCTAAGTCGTTGAAAAACTTCTATTAAATTTTTATTATGCGATTCTAAACTATTTCCAAAAATTATCAAATCGTCTAAATATACAAAATAATATCGTGAATATGTTAAACCTGACATTGCTACTGACATCATTCGTGAAAATGCACTGGGTGAAATTTTCAAACCCCTTTGGCAAACGTGTTAATTGAAAATTTCCGTTTTCAGTCGAAAATGCGATACACGGTCTACTGTATTTGTGTAGTTCCATTTGGTAATATCCCGGACTAAGATCTATAGTCGAAAAATATGTTGCACCACCTACCATATCATATATATCTGTGATATTTGGTAGTGTAAATTTATCTTCTTCTATAATATCGTTAACTTTCCGATAGTCAATGACCATTCGAAATTTCTATAATACTGTGACAGGATCTTTTTTCTTTGGTACAATTAGTACAGTCAAAACTGATGGTTCAGTTATTTTATTTTGTAACATTTTGTCTATTTATTCCTGTATATTTTGTCTTTGTATATGCGGTATCCTATATGGCTTAGTATACTTTGTTGAAATTCCTTTTTTTATTTTAATATTTGCTGTCCCAATATTTGTCACTGTCAGTTCATCTCCGTCTAAATGAAAAATGTCGTTAAATTTTGTACTGTATTGTTTTGTAAATGTATTGTCTGTATACATTTCTTTTCCTCAATATTTAATGTGTCATAATTAATTTCTTTTAAAAGTTTGTCTATTCGTGTAATAGACGCTTCTTTCGATAGTTCGTAATTTAATATATAATGTTCGTTTACGCTAAAGGATTCGGGTACAATCCATTTTAATTTTACTTCTTTTTCTCGTGTATTTAAAATTTTTATTGGTATTTTACCATTTATGGGTTTGGATATTGATCCAGCCATGAAAACCCCCTCACATAATTCCGTTTGATAGAATATGCGTTCATTTTGAAATTTTGTATCTAACCAATATGTAGATTCACATCGTGATTGTATTTAAATTTTCTTTATTTAGTATAGGTAAAACTACCTTTTTATTCTCTAATGTTAATTCGAGATAAAAAATTTCTAAATTTATTTTAGCTTGAAAGTCCTTTAAGAAATTTGCTCCCAAAATACCATCTACTGGTACGGGAAAATTATCAGAAACTACTTGAAAATCATATTTAACATTTACTGATTGAAAGTTTAATTGGTTAGTATAAGTTCCTAATGTCTCTAAATGTCCTGAAATTCCTTGAATTGTCGTTATTTTATCCCTTTGTAAAATGTTTTCACCCCTACATTTGTCCTTAATGGCGCATATAGATGCTCCTGTGTCTACTAAAAATGTTGTACTTATGTTATTTGTTTGTACTTCTACATAAAGTCCCTTTGTCATACCTGCTGTAAAAATAATGTCCTTGATATTGCCTAATTCGTATATTCCCCTACCGATTGGTTGGCTTCCCCCTCGGTGGGCTGTTCGTTCCCGCTTCGGTTATCGCTAGGAGTCCAGAGTTGTCCGCATTGGGTGTTCTATTATTATTATAATTTTGGCCCTTATTTTGTGAATTATAATTTGGCCTGTAATTTTGTGAATTATTATTATAATTTCTGTTCCGATTTCCGTTAAAATTCCGGTTGGTATTGGTATTTCTATTCCCATTATTATATCTATTATAATTATAATTATTATTATTGTTATTATTAGAATTTCCATTATTATTATAATTATTAAAATTATTATGTGGCCTTCTAATATTTTGATTTTGGGCATTATTATAATGTCGTCTATGATTATTATTATTGTTATTATTGCTATAATTATTATTTTGGTATTTATTAAAATTCCGGTTATTATTATTGTATCGGTGGGAATTTCGGTTCCTGTTGTTGTCTACGTATCTCACAACTTCTGAATTCCTTTCCGTCCCTGGATCAAATTCCAATAAATGTTTTATGGCAGTATCGAAATCGGTATGCCTAACACTGTCCAATATAATTTTGTACCGTTCGCTTACTCCCTTTTTTAAAAATGCCAGTCCTCTTCGATTATTGGCTGCTGTTAGTGCTGGTCTTTCCAACTCGCTTTGTGCACTGATCTCTAATTCGGGCATCCTTGATATTAGACTTTCGATGTCGGTTATAAATTCCCGCATCGGTCTTTTTCCTTTGCGTGTATTGCCTAACTTAGTTTGTATTATTTCTATGGAGTCTTTGCATCCACATTTTGATTTTATTTGCCTTTTTAATTCGGCGAAATCTGTAGTAGTTATAGTTCCCAATTCAGTTAGTCAGTTAGAATTTTGCACTTAATAAAATTTTTTACCAAAATTGGTTTATCTTCCGTTTTCAATAAGTCATGGTAAAATTCTATCCCATTCAAAGAATCTCTAATTTTCTCTTCTCTGGTATCATCTTGTGACAGATATTCTTGGTATTCTTTATTGTCTAGAAATAAAAATATTATTAAAAAAAGTACAAGCGAAAAGAAAATACCTTAATAATGTGTCCATCTTAATTTATATTTATTTATTTCTTATTTATTTAGCTTGTCACTTGCCACAAACCAGATTCCAGATTTAGCAGACGGCTGAATTGGAAATGGTGTTAGGTTGGTAGCCATGTCATAGAAATTCCGTTGGCGCTGCGGTCTCTTGATTTTCGGAACGGAAAACAAGAAACAACCTTTGTTGCCCTGTGTGACATGTTTTGTTCCGAAAGTCAAGAGATCACGCGATCGAGGAAACAATAGTTTTTTCGAAATGAGAAAAATTGGAAAAAATTGATTGTTTCGGGGAGTCGGAAAAAAAAAGCAGAAGCTTGACGGTCGGACATTTTTGGGGATGAAAGTTATCTTCGAGATTTTTTTTTTTGTATTTTGAAAAGTTTTTTTTTAAATTAAGGAATTCGTGCGGAAAATTTTGGTATAACTTAGTAATTAAGAAAATAAAATAAGAAAAAAAAACGTATATATTGTATTGATAACAAGTATGGATTTAACAAAAAACTTAGTAATGATTTTTTTAAATTAAGGTGGTCCATTTAGGTATTAAATTTAGAGTCAGGAATTAGGTTTTTTGTATTTATTAGACAATTAGTTTATAATTAGTAATAGATATAGTTTTTGTGAGGGTTATATACAATAGGTGTTATTTAATTAAGTGTAGTATTAGTGTTTGTAAATTTTATTTATTTATTTTTACAAATAAATGTTATTTAATTTACAATAGTTGTAGTTATTATTTAAATTTCTGATTTTTTTGTTGTAAATAAATATTTTTAATTTATTTATTTATTCTTATACTATAATTGGTATTTATTAAGTAGAATTTAGTTTTTTTGAATCTTTGTATGTATTTCGTATTAAGTTTAGTTTACATTAGGTATTTTTGTGTTATTAGTAGGCATTATTTTTACCATAAGTTTATTTAATTATACTCTTATTATAAGTAGAGTAAAAAAAAAAAAAGTAATTTAAAAATAAAAATTGTAAATTAAGTTGATGCCCGGCTAACTCAGTCGGTGGAGCATGAGACTGCTCAGGGTGTGGGACAGCCCCACGTTGGTCTAAAAAAAGAATATTTTTTTTTAATATCCTTAACATCTGTGATATTTTTTTTTATGTTAGTGAGCGGCGATTTTTTTTTGTAGTTTAGTATTAGTTATTTACAATTAAGTGTTTTAGTTTAGTAGTTATTTATTTATTAGAATAGTATTTACATTTAGCTGTTATTTATTTAATTTATTAGTTGTTAATTTTATTTTTGTTTTATACACTTATACACTTAATTGTTAATTTATTGTTAGTTAAATATAAGGGTTAAATTATTAGTTATTTATTAGTAAATTATTTTTACAATTATTTGTTATTTATTTTGATTATTATTAAGGTGGGGTTGTTTTTTTTATTAGTCAGTTTAATAGTGTATTAATAGAATTAGAATAGATTATTATTATTATTATTATTAGTGATATTTTTAGAATTTTGTCAGTTAGTGTTGATAGACCGTGTCTCCAGGAGGAAGCTGGGTGATTTCAGCCCGGTTCTGTAGTGTACTCTACAGAATCAAGTCTGTTTTGTGACATCCAGGAATTTCTAAAAATTAAAAATAATAAATTAGAAATAAATTTTTTTTTGTTAAAAATACTTCCTCTGCGTGTGCGTGAGCCGGTCTGTCAAGTGTGTTATTGTTTTATTGTTTAGTTGTATCGTTCAGGTGATGGGGTCATAGTTTGTAGTTTAGTTGTAGTTATCGTTAAGTTTTAATTTGTGGTGTCACGTATAGTTATCGTTAAGTTTTAATTTGTGGTGTCACGTCGTGGTGGTGGTGTATTTTTAATTTTTTTTTTTGAAAATGAGAAAAAAATAGATGATGATCTTGATTTGACCTCGGGTCAAATCAAGGGTATTATCAGATGATCGCAGAAAAAAAAAAGTTAAAAAAATCGGGGGGTTGGATGTTGATCGCCGCGCTGGACACCGGGGTTAAATACGTTTGAATATTTTTTTTGGTCGTTTTTTTTGTAAATAAAATTGTGATGAAAGTATCGTATAAATATAAAGTAATAAATGACTGTATGTATAAAAAGGGGAAAAAAGAAAGTAACCCTTAAAGACAAAAAAAAAACGAAATTCGCTAAACAACACAAGAATAACAATAACAAAAATAATAATAAGGAATTCATAAAGACAGATATAAAAAGAAAAAAAAATCGAAAACTAAAATAAAAAAATTATTTCCAAGTGGTGTATGTTGCAAAATCTGCAATTAATTTATAAAAAAAAAATTAAAATCCTTATATCCGATCCGTGTAATACACTGCACCGGCTGATTCAGAAAAGAAGTAACAACCAACGAAAAATAATTCAGATCAGCAACATTAAAGTCGAGGCAGAGCAGCGGCGGCGGCGTTTTTTATTTTTTTTGGTTGTTTTTGGTGTTGGTTTTTTTGTGTAAATTTTTTTTTAATTGTAGATACAGGTAGCTGGTTCCCGTCCTGGCATGCCGGAGCAGGAAGCAGTTTACTTCAGGTACTGTAATTTTGTTATTTAATTAATTTATTTTGTGGTGTGCGATTAAAATTATTTATATTAGTTGCTTTTGCTTTGTTTTATGTATTAAATTATAAGTAAATTTTTTTTGTAATGTAATTTTTTTTAGTAAAGTAATTTTTTTTTGTGTTATTTATTAATAATTTATTTAATAGAATTATCTAGAGATAAAATTTTTTTTTAAAGCATATTAAGTAGCAAATATTACGTACACTACATATATATATATTTTTTTAACTTATTAATTATATCTAAATATATTTCTTTAAATTTTTTTTTATAAAATAAAAACAAAAAAACAACCGCCTTATGAGAAAAAAAAAATTTAATCGTTTTTTTATTTAATATAATTTATTTGGAAATTTAATTATTTTTTTTTGAAATTTCCAAACATTTTTTTATAATTTTGGTATAAAGAGTGGCTGCTGTGTTGGGTTGCTGATCGCTGTGTTGTGGTTTAATTTTTTTTCTGTTTCGTTGATTTTTTTTTATAATGGCTGGCTGATTTTTCAGTAACTTCCCCAGGATGGATCGCAATGGATTTCTTGTCCTTCTCTCTCCTTATTCCTTAAGCGAGGGTGCTTCACTCTAAAGATTTTTTTTGTGAAAATTTTTATTAGTGAAAGCATCATCGTATTGTAGTATTGATTGCCGTTTGGATCACTGGTCGACTCACGCCCCACAGGCTGAGCATAGCTGGCACACTTAGGAGGAAATCCCAGTGGTCCAAGGAGTTCTAGTAATAGAAATTTTGGTCTAGCGTTTTTTTTTGTGATGCGCTGTTGGTCACCCTAGACCTGGCGCCCACTTAACTAGAACTCCGAAGTTACCTCCTCCGACTTACCTAACAGCTAACAGGTGGTAATTTTTTTTTTTTTAACAAAATTACTCATCCTGTTACAATCTCTTTCAAAGATTAACGATGGTAGCTTTTGTGCTACATTGAAATTGAACATTTTTATTTCTCCTTTTATATCAGAATTCTCTGTATCCCTTTCTTCTTCTTCTTCATTATTTTCAGTAATAGTGTAACAGGATGAGTAATTTTTTTAATCAGTGATCCAAACGGCAATCAATACAACAATACGACGATACTTTCACTAATAAAAATTTTCACAAAAAAAAATCTTTAAAGTGTAGGAAAAGGACCAAGAAATCCATGCGATCCATCCTGGGAAAAATTATGGAATAATCAGCCAGCCATTTCACCAGCTAATAATAAAAAAAAATCTCAAACAAAAACGCATCCCGCAGCAGCCCAACAGTGTGAACACAAATAAAAAAAAACTCGTTAAATAAATTTATCAATATCCATGTATCATAGATATCTGGTTGCCCATTTTTATTAGATATACAATTTTTTTTTCTTTAGGTGGTCAAAAAAAAAAATTTAAAATGATGTATATTGATAATAATGATAATATATATATATTCAGTCAAATTTAATTAATTTATTAATGTTGGTATAATTTTTTTTTTCCTAACAATATATTGATAATAAAGACTTCTTTTTCTGGTTAATTAGGATTACTTTAATGAATTACTAAATAAAAAAAAAATTCTTACGCTACTTAAATAACTAAACCAACTTTAATCAAAAATTTTTATGATTACGTGAATAAATTAACAAAAAAGAATCTACGATATAACCAAAAAAAAAACACAGCAAAAGCAACTAGTATAATTGTATATAATTTTTCCTTTTATTACACAAACCAATTTTTTAATAATAGCAAATCTTCATACCTGGTAATACCGCTTCCACTCCAGACATGTCGGATTAGAACCAGCTACCGGCATCTACAATTCAAACAAATAAAAATCTAACCTGACCACCACAATACAAGTATTTATGTAAATCGTTTTTTTTAGTTTTTTTATTTTTTATACAGAGCAACCAAAAAAAACAAAAAAAAACCCGTTCCGCTGCCGCTGACTCCACGGGTGTTCTCTGCCTCCGTTGTCGATGCTGCCACTGGGACTAATCTTTATATTTTACTATTTTTTTTCTTCTCAGTTGGTAGTTTCTCGGAAAAATCAGCTAATTTCCTAGATCAGACAGGTTCAGTAAAAATTCTCGGAAGGTCCTTTCTGCCTTCACTAAACTAATTTTTGCTTTTTAAGTTAGCTCGTGCCGAAATTTAATTTCCGTGGAAGCCGCGGTGACCGAAAAATTTTGGGGTTTAGTGTATTTTTTTTTCCACAATTTTTTTTTCTTTTATTAGGATCAAAATGTTTTATATAAAAATTTTAAAAAAACTCAAATTTCAACCGCCGCGCTTCAAATTTTTTCTTCCACTCCCCAAAAAAAATCCATTTTTCAAAAACAACTTTACATTCGAAAAACTATTGTTTCCTCGATCACGCGTCCTCTTGACCTTCGGAATCAAAACATGGCCCACAAGGGCAACAAAGGTTGTCTATTGTTTTGATCCGAAAATCAAGAAACCGCAGCGCTGACGGGAATTTCGAATTCTATCAATATGGCTACCCACCTAACCAAATTTACCTCCGCGGCTGTCTACTTACTGACATCTGAGATATGACAAGCCGGTATTCAAAACTAACATCAAGATGGACGATGTAAACAACAAATAAATAAGGTAATTTTTTCCATTATTTTTATTTTATAATTTTTCCTTTCTTTTTAGGTCATAAACATAAAAAAATTACACGGTGTCACAAAACAGACCTATCTGGAGCTTAGCGTTCCAGATAGGCCTGGAAAACACCGACTCGCCACACCCTAGATGTCATAACAAAAAAAATCTATATCACAAATAATACTATATATACACAAATAATAATAACACTTAGCCAATTACTTTTAACTACCAATCTATAATAAATACTAACAAAAATAAATAATAAGCTATAATAATTATAATTTTACCTAAATAACTAATACTAACTAAATATTTTGTCTACATCATAAATAAATAAATACCTAACTCCTAACCTACGAGTCTACAAAAACTTAACTAATAATATTTTAAACTTAGGCTAATAAATTTGACTACTAATAAATACTCCTGACCAAATAATTAAATAAATAAATACGCAACATAAAATTCCCAAATAAATAACAAAATATTTTTTTCACTAACGTATAACTAACCACAAAAAAAATGTTACTAACTATTTAAATTTAATTTAGTTACTCACGGGGTAAAGGTGGGCAGCCATGCACTATAGATTATGATAACTATAATAAATAACAAAACTAACCTACCTACATATAAGTGTAAATCAACTAAGACTATTATTACACTTAACATCTAAGTGTAAATAATTATTCACTAATAAATAATAATAAATACCAAAAATTAAACTAATCGAAATAATATTATAAATAACAGAAAAAAATTAACTGAATAATACTAAATAAATAACAAATAATTGTAAATAAAAAAAATCTAACGAACACTAACCAAATAAAAATTATCGGAAAATATCACAGGTGGTAAAATATTTTTTTTTTCTTCCGTCAACGTGGGGCTGTCCCCCTGACTATCACATACTTTTATGCTAGCCGGGCCATAATTTATATTTTTTTCAAACCAATACTGTATTTTATTTTTTCTGACCAATAGAATCTTAAGTTTTTTTTTCTCAGGTTTTTAAATCCTTGGAGTAGACAACGTATTGTGTCCGGGTGTCGCAATCTTCTATCCCGTAGCACACTTGTCCCTTTTCGGCGACAATTGTACATTTCGTCCAGGGTTTTGCAAATTTCGCGGTTATATTTCTCTGGAAATCGCTCAATACGTGAGTTCCACGATAAACAACTTACCCAGGTAAGTTGGTTGGTTGGTTTTAGTGGCGAGCCTCTTGACCCGGGTGTTCAAGAGGCTCCAATAAACGCTATAGCGCCGTTTGGCTACCACTGGGCTCGTGAACCACCAATTTCAAGTATGGAAGGAGAGAAGGTAGATTAAAGCCAGGAAATGTACCATATCTGTTGGTAGTATTGTGGCTAGGCTGCTGAGATTGTCCAGAAAAGGACTGCCCAGAAAACAGTATCTAGCTCTGGCTAGCGCTGGGCACTTACAAGTGTAGTGCATTACAGTTTCCCTCTCGTCCGGGTCTTGACAGCTACGGCAGGATAGGTGGAAGGGGATGCCTAGTCTGGCTGCATGTTCACCGATTGGCCAGTGTTCAGTAAACACCGCTAGTATTCTGACAATGTTTTTGCGCGAGTAGTTCAGGAGATCAGCTGTTCTCCTACTTGAATACCGTGGCCATGTTTTTTTGGATATTTTACATGTTGCTAAGTTCACCCATCTAAGGTTAGCTAGCAATTGGAAGTGAAGTAAGATATTTCGTTTTATACTATTGATTGGAGGGTTCACCTCTTCCGCAAGCAATGTGTCTAGTCCAGAATCCGTGCGTGCTAGTTCGTCGGCTTTCTCGTTACCTACAATATTCCTATGACCTGGAACCCAAAGTAACGTGACCTCGAACCGGTTACTTATATGCGCTAGCTCTACTGACCTACTGAGCATGCTTTGACCAGCTTAGATGAAATATAAGGAGATTTTAAGGCTAGGATAGCAGCCTGGCTATCCGTGACTATAGCCACCCTGCGCTAAGGGGATGGGTCGTTCTTGACAAGTAAGCAGGCTTTCCAGATAGCCAGCATTTCCGCCTGGAAAACACTAGAGCTATCCGGAAGTCTATAGGAAAGGGCTATTTCCAGCGATTCTGAGTAGACACCAGCGCCAACACCTTTGAACCATCAGTGAAAAGTACTGAGTCGAACCCATTCAGAAGGCCTGCTACCTTCCAATCACTGCGAGTCGGTATCTTAACCTTGAAGTTCTTATTAAATATTAACTAGGGGATTGAATAGTCCGTGGACAAGGGGAGCAGTTCTCTAGCTAACGAGCTAAGAATACGGCTATATCCGTAAGGTTTTTCACGTCAGTACCCACTTTCTCTGAGTCTGAGCGCGCTGCATGAGGCTAAGTATTTGGTGTGGAGATCAGTTGGGAGAAGGTGGAGAATTGTATTCAGGGCATCTACCGGCGTTGTCCTTAACGTACCTGTGATGCAAATACATGCACTTCTCTACACCCTACCTAGCATGGAAAGGACATAATCCCTATCTAGGGCAGGTCACCATACTATTGAACCATAGGTGAGGATAGGTCTCACTATAGCAGTGTACAACCATAAAACCATACGAAGTTTTAATCCCCAACTTTTTCCGAGCATTTTTTTGCAAGAGTACAAAGCCGTGTACGCTTTCTTGACTCTCTCCTCTATATTCCACCTCCAGTTCAACTTCGGGTCGAAAATCAACCCCAAGTATTTGACTTTGGAGGATAGATTCAGTGTTATACCGTCCAATTTTGGTCGAGAAAACACAGGTATTTTGGTTTTTGTGGTGAATAGCATCATTTCGGTTTTGCTAGGGTTGGCATTCAGACCACAGCTGCGGGCCCAGTTGCTAACCATACGTAAGGCTTGTTCCATAATTCCACTAATTATATTAAGGAATTTGCCAGAAACCAGTATTACAAGGTCGTCCGCATAAGCGACGGCCATTATTCCTTCCTCTTGAAGTTTTTATTCATTACAAGGAGCCATAATAGTGGAGACAGCACACCCTCCTGTGGCGTACCTCTATTAACATACCTAGCAATGTGAGAGTTACCGAGGTCTGCTTGCACCTTACGCGTTTGAAGCATGTTGGCTATCCATCGTCTAAGTGGAACTGCTACCTCCAGTTCCACCAGAGACTCTAGGACAGCGGACACGTGGATATTATTAAAAGCGCTTTCTATATCTAAGAAGGTGGCTAGGGTATATTCTTTTATATTGGATGGATTTTTCTACCGTTTGCACAACTTCGTTCAGTGCAGCCTCAGTAGACTTACCTTTGCAATAGGCATGTTGGAATTTGCACAATGGGGTTCTTTCTAAAACGCTTCTCAACTCCTGGTCAAGGATGCGCTCAAGGGTTTTTAGCATGAAGGATGAGAGACTAATGGGCCTGAAGTCTTTGGCCATTTCGTGTCCTCTTTTTCCCGCTTTTGGTATGAAGACAACCTTGACTCGCCTCCACCACTGTGGTATGTGGCCGAGTCTGAGGCTGCCCTTGAAAAGTTTTATCATCCAAGGGATAACTAGCTGTATGGATTCCTGTAGCATCTTTGGAAAGATTCCATCAGGTCTAGAGGATTTATAGGGGAAGAAATTATCAATTGCCGAGGCAATTTTCTTTCCTGTTATAAGTGAGTTTAGCCACTCCCGTTGTGGCTCAATATTTCCTAGGTCGCCTGTCTGGGCTACATCTTCAGCTTGCACCGTGCAACCTGGGAAATGTGTGTCTACTAGCAGCTGCAGAGTCTCTGCAGATGATTCTGTCCAACTACCCTCCGCACTCTTGAGGAAGGACGGATTGGAATGTTCTTTGCTTAGGATTCTGCTTAGTCTGGCAGAATCCCTAGTACTTTCAATGGATTCGCAATACTCTTGCCAATTCCTTTTTTTTGCCTCGTTAATTGCTTTTTTATACTCACGAAGACGGTCCTTGTAGAGTTGCCATGTACCCTGCCTGTAGCAGATGTTGTAGGTTTCTCTAGTCACCTTTCGTAACTTAGTTAAATTGTCATCCCACCACGGAGGGAAAGATTTTTTACTACGCTTGATCGGACATGATACCTTGAATGAGACCTGCATGGCCTTGGTAAATTTGTCCGTCATTTCCTCTAGGGAATTAATGGTCGTTATTTCTGATTGGTTATCTATGGCTGATAACTTCCCCTTTAACACCGATCCAAACTTTGACCAGTCTGTGTTTTTGGGGTTTCTATACGGTTTTGGGCTTTCAGGGTTTAAATTAACATTGAAGAGTATCCACTTGTGATCTGAGAAAGATCTTTTCTCTGATACTCTCCAGTTTTCTACTTTCAGGGAATTATTGTTGCTAATTAGGGTAATATCAATCACGTCTTCCCAGCCAGGGAATCTTTCCGAGCTCGGAAAAGTGAATGTTGGTGTGCTGCCTCTATTACACACCATTAAATTAGTATTTAAAATAAAATCAAAAAGTGACTCACCTCTCTCATTTGTTTCCGAGCTACCCCACAGGGTATGTCTGGCGTTTGCATCACAACAATAAGCAGGTTACTTCCAGTGGCTAGGACTATCTGCTGTAGATTGGTTGTCGGGGTGGTTTCGTCATGAGCCATATATACCGAGCTGATATATAATTCTTTGCCATCATTCTGCTCGACCTTCACCACGGTAATATCTTCATAGCTAAAATTAGAACAAAAATGTGCAATTATGTGTTTTCTAACTAGAATACACGTTCGTGGCTTACCATTGGCACCATCTACAAGCTTGTAGAATAGGTTATAGTCTCTGTGATTCAGACCTCTTATTCTGGAGGTGTTGATCCAGGGTTCCTGAATTAGGGCTATGTCGATGTCTTCCTCCCTTAGGAAGATCATCAGGTTATCCGAGGCGAATCTCTAATGCTGGAGATTAACCTGGACAACCCGTATCATCTGGCAAGCTACCTTCCCCCGTCTCTCTGGCTAGAGACATCTCTTCCAGCAAGTCGCTTGCTTCATCCAACTCGTCAAGCTCGTCACTATTCGCCTGGAATATCTTCAGTTTCGCTTGACGGATAACGAAATGAAGCTTGTTCTCAAGCTTCGCGAGGGGCACCAGGCTTTCCTCGTTAATCAAAAGGAGGTAGGACAAACTGCCTTGCTGCAGTTCCGTAGTATTCCCCTCCTTTTTTATAACCATCCAGTTGTCATCGGGACATCTGGATTGTGTAATTGCAAGCACCGGAGAAGCTTCTCCACCTCGATTTCCATCCTAGGCAGCCAAATGCACGCTCTAGGTCTCCTCGGAATCTCCTTAGCTGGGATTAGACCAATCTTGGCATCCTCCCAGGCATCGCTAATCTTAGCGACACTGCTGCTAAGAAATACAAAGGAAACCGATCGACGCACTTGACCACCCGGTAGCCCCTGACTACCTCGGACGAATCGAACCCCGGGATAGGCCCTCCAGTGCTTCCAACTAAATGCTCCATAACCATCTCTGACAGTTTTACCTCAATATTCATCCAGAGCTTGGATGAAACTTTTTTATTTGGATCTTTATCGTTGATGACAGCTACATTCAACTGGCATCTGACAATGTCACTTAGTTTTTTCGCTGTCATGTGGACCTGCTAAGGACTCATCTTGAGACCTAATTCTTTTGTTAGCAGGCCGAACTTCAGATTGTGCGATCTGTGTCTGAAATCGTTGCACAATCTGAGTGTATTTTAGCTTATCCTCAGCATCGTTTTCGTGAGTATTCCCCTCAGCTTCATTTCGGGCAATCTTACTCAAAATAAACTTTGCCTTGGAATACTCACGTTTGAGGAGGGTACCAGCACTTCTATATTTCTTAGTAGTACCAGGCTTGGTACCATCTTTACTTGTAAGTGTAGTAGTACTTTGACTGGTGCTTTCTACACCTACAGGTTTGGTTGTTATTGGTGTACTGTGGCTGGTACTATCGGTGACGTCAGAAGCTGGAGTACCGACCACCAGCCTTTCAAGTCCTCGGCACGGCGCTCACACCACCACTGACATTAGGTCGCACACTGCATATTCGGTCTGTATCCATGTTTAATATGTACACAGTTCCAGGGGCCACCACGAGGACGTAATACAGGCACTTGGCTAGGAACTTCTACAGTTGCAACATTTATACTCTAGGATACAAATGCCTACCCTGTAGAATCCCCACCCCGACCCCCCTAATAGTACTCTATCAGTCCTTTCGTTTCGTTGAATATCCAGTTTCTTGTGTTTCTTGTAGCACTTTCCTAATTTGTTTTTAATATATACCTATACTTTTTTATTTTATATTTATTAATATTTTTATAATTTCCTTACCATTTTTCATTTCCTTACTCAATCAGCGAGTTCAATTTTCGAATCAACTCGTAAGAAACCGTCGGTCATCATATGATATCCGAATGTAAGATAGAATGGAGAAAACCCAGTAGCGTCATGGACGACATTCTGTAGAGCCCACGCAATGAGACTCAGCTTGTCGTCCAATTATTTATGGTTGGTTTTACCTATATACATTCGGATAGCAGTGACGATGTTCCGTCAAGAACTATCAATATACATGTATTTCCTTTTTTAGATCTAGGATATGGACCAAGAAGATCAATATTAATATATTGCCACGGACGGGCCGGAGGACTTTGTACAACCAGAGGCGGTCTTCAAGATGTATTAGGCGCTTTCGCTTCTTTACAAGCCTCGCACAAAGAAATGTAGGTTTTGATTTCATTACGCATTCTTGGCCAAAAATACATTCTTTGAATTTTTTCTACAGTTTTGCCCACCCCCGAGTGTGCTGATATAGGATCATCATGGAAGTGTTTGATCACGCCAGCTCTTAACGCAGGAGGCACCCAAAATTTCCAAACGGGAACATCGGTAACTTGATGTTCTCGGAATTGTTGCGGACGGACTTGCCGGTTCTGGCAGATTGGACTTTTGGAGCGCCGGATTTGTAAGTATATAATTTGAGTCAACGTTCTCCTCAAACTCTAGACATACATTCTACGGGGACGAACTTGGTCCTCGGCTGACTCACCAATTTCCCGCCACTTCCTTTCCAGTCTCTTACAAACTCTATCCAACTGATTAAGGTTTACAATATTCTCCAAAATCAGAGGTTTCTTGTAACCCGGGTATAGGTTATATAAGAGACTGTTCAGAAAGTCGTCGTCGGAAATTTCGTGCGTCAGACGAAGACGAAGTCCCTCCATGTCCATTCGGAAGTCAGAAAATTTTTCACGAGAACGTTGCTTCCTGGCTTCCATCAACAGATATCCATCTCCCTTGGCTAAAGTTTCGATTCGGAAGATGAACTCCGCCAGCGATAGAGCTTTGCCCGAACCATCAACTCGAACCCGCCAGTTAGAAACTGGATTACGACGCCTAAAATGTTCAGGGTGGCGGTCGTCAGGTTCATCGTCGCTATCGTCGAGTGAAAAGGAGCGACATTTGATGGTTCCCTCACTGGCCTGCCCCGGCTCAGTGGTGGCATTACAGATGGTGGATAGCCACGAACAGGAGAAACAAACCGGGGCGCTGCAGCTGGTTCCGAAAGATGTTGTCGAGCTACCCTTATTACCAGTCGGATTGGCAACGGCGCCCACAGGCGGCAGCGGAAATTGGTCAAGGGGTGGACGTATAGCTCCCTCCCGTTCGTCGATTACCGTCAGCATACCATCCTCAGATACCATCCTCAGGTCCGAGTCAAGCATCTGTGCGGTGATGAACTGTTGCTCTGCAATTCGAGTGAGCTCCGATTTGAGTTCATTTATAATTCGTCGCACCGATGCCGAGTAATCCTTACGAGCCAACTTTAAACGGTATAATCTATCCTTAACGTGTTGTATTTTTGTAGCTGCTCGGAGGAGCTTATCTTCATCCGTTTCACGAATACCATCACTGACCAGCGAGTGACAGGCAGCGGCTTTGCTTTCACAAAGTGCGAGTTCGGCGGCGGAATCTGGAATGCTAGCTTTTGGGGGACGCCGACCTATACATTGCTCGCGCTCTAAGGCGATGCACAATTGAGAGTACTTACTCTGGGCGTTGCCCGCCGACCCTAACAACCCACGCAGCTCTAATTCGTATTGAACCTCGTCGGGATCTAACCGGGCTGGATCCATTTTTGCTTTTTCCAGGTATAGTTTTTTTTATTGTCTTCAACCAAGAGTAATTATAATAATTTTTTTTTTATATTTTTAGAATCCACCAGTACACCAATTATGGCGTGTACTTACCGGCAGCTTAAACGTGATATTATTAAATTAAAATTTTTTTTTTTTATAAAAATCAATTAACAAATATTGTAAACTACTACTATTTAAACTATACTAATTAACAACAAATAATTCTTAAAGAATCCAAAAGGAAAGAAACCAATTTCTCTCAGATAAATAGATAATTTAAACATAAATAATAAAAAATAATGAAATATTTAGAAAAACTAGGATACAATTTCTAGATATAATAACTGTAACTCAATTTCACCTTTTTTTCATTTAATTTAATCAAAAAATATTCTAGTTTATATATACTTATACTACAAAAATAAATAAATTAATAAATAACAATTAATGTAAATGATCAACTAATTTTAAAACAATTTATTATAATTATTGCAAAATAAATAATAAAAATTGTAAATTGAGTACCACTACTTTCAACTAATAAACAAAAATAATTTAAATAAATACCAATAATTGTAAAAATAAATAAAAAGACCCTACACCTAATATAAATAATAAAACAAAAAAACAACTCTAATAATTATAAATAGTGTAAAAATAAATAAAACTAATTGTAAAAAGGACTAATAATAAATACGACTAACCAAAAAAACTAAATTAAATAAATAAAAATAATTGTAAATAAAAAAAATAACCATACACCTATTATAATTAATATAACAAAAAAAACCGAAACTCTAATAAATAACGAATATTAAAAAAAACTAAGTAACACTACTATTTTTGTATATAATAAATAAAGAGACAAAAAAAAAATTTTTTATAAAACCAAAAACACTATTCGTTTTATTTTTCCTTTTCTACTCTTTCCTCCTATTTATTTAAAACAATTGTCCCTCCGTCAGCGCTCGCTCGACCGAGGCACCAATAGCACAAAAAAAAGATTAAAAAAAAATAAATATCAACCACAAAAAAAAACGAAGAGAAAAAAAACAAAACCAAAAATTTTCAAAACAATATCTTTATTTTAATGTCAATTTAGACAACTCCCCAGAATGGTTACACTCTGGATATCTCTTTTAAAATGGACAGGGAAGGGAAAGCGTAAAGCCGGAATAGGATTAGGGAGAAAGGAAACTTCCATGAGAAATATTCCCCCAACACTACAAAAAAAAATCTTTGGCCGTCCCAATTCACACAAAAAGTTCAACTTACGTTGAACACAAAATCACACACATGCTAGGACCCCCTTTTAGACTACTAAAAGCGGGTGTCTAACTAGAGGACGGACACTTAGGGGAGGATACGTCAAGGACCACCTTAACGCAGTTTCTAACCCCCCAAAATAAATAAAACAAAGGACACTGGTAGGACAGGTTATGGACAACCAAAACCCTTATCTAACTTTCGGCCGACCACCCGTCCCCCATAAAATTATATTATCACAAAAATTTTCAACAAAATAATTTTCAGGCATTCGGGTGGCCATCCGTCCATCACAAAAAAAAATCTTCATCAGAAAACTAATTTCAACATAAAACTTTTAAATCATTTTTTTCCAATATGCACGAATTTGGGCGCCAATTGTAAAACAATTGGTGCATCTTAAAGTCCCAACTTGGGCGCCAATTGTAACAGGATGAGTAATTTTTTTAATCGACAAAAAAAAATTACTACCTGCTAACTATGAGATAAGTCGGAGGAGGTAGCTTCGGAGTTCGAGTGAAGCGGGCGCCAGGTCTAGGGTGACCAACAGCGCATCACAAGAAAAACGATAGACCAAAATTTATGATACTAGAACTCCTTGAATCACTGGGGTTTCCTCCTGATTGCCAGCTGTGCTCATTCTATGGGGCGTGAGTCGACCAGTGATCCAAACGGCAATCAATACAACAATACGACGATACTTTAACTAATAAAAATTTTCACAAAAAAAATCTTTAAAGTGTAGGAAATGAGGTGAGAAAGGAACAAGAAATCCATGCGATCCATCCTGGGAAAAATTATGGAATAATCAGCCAGCCATTTCACCAGCTAATAACAAAAAAAAATCTCAAACAAAAACGCATCCCGCAGCAACCCAACGATGTGAACACATATAAAAAAAAATCGTTATATAAATTTATCAATATCCATGTATCATAGATATCTGGTTGCCCATTTATATTAGATATACAATTTTTTTTTCTTTAGGTGGTCAAAAAAAAAATTCAAAATGATGTATATTGATAATAATGATAATATATATATATTCAGTCAAATTTAATTAATTTATTAATGTTGGTGTAATTTTTTTTTCATAACAATATATTGATAATAAAGACTTCTTTTTCTGGTTAATTAGGATTACTTTAATGAATTAATAAATACAAAAAAAATTTCTACGCTACTTAAATAACTAAACCAACTTTAATGAAAAATTTGTTTTTATGATTACGTGAATAAATTAACAAAAAAGAATCTACGATGTAACCAAAAAAAAACACAGCAAAAGCAACTAGTATAATTGTATATAATGTTTCCTTTTATTAGACAAACCAATTTTTTAATAATAGCAAATCTTCATACCTGGTAATACCGCTTCCACTCCAGACATGTCGGATTAGAACCAGCTACCGGCATCTACAATTCATACAAATAAAAATCTAACCTGACCACCAATACAACACAAGTATTTATGTAAATCGTTTTTTTAGTTTTTTTATTTTTTATACAGAGCAACCAAGAAAAACAAAAAAAAAACTAGTATTTATGTAAATACAAGTATTTATGTAAATCGTTTTTTTAGTTTTTTTATTTTTTATACAGAGCAACCAAGAAAAACAAAAAAAAAACCCGTTCCGCTGCCGCTGACTACACGGGTGTTCTCTGCCTCCGTTGTCGATGCTGCCGCTGGGACTAATCTTTATATTTTACTATTTTTTTTCTTCTCAGTTGGTAGTTTCTCGGAAAAATCAGCTAATTTCCTAGATCAGACAGGTTCAGTAAAAATTCTCGGAAGGTCCTTTCTGCCTTCACTAAACTAATTTTTGCTTTTTAAGTTAGCTCGTGCCGAAATTTAATTTCCGTGGAAGCCGCGGTGACCGAAAAATTTTGCGGTTTAATGTATTTTTTTTCCACAATTTTTTTTTCTTTTATTATATTTTTTATATCTTTTCTATATTTTTTTTTTTTAATTTTCCGCAATTCACGAAATTTTCCAAATAATTTTCCACAAATATTTTCGCCAAAAATTTTCCAATTTAAATTTACAATTTGAAAAAAAAAAAACTTCCAAACAAAAATCCAAATTTTTCACGCGATCTCTTAACCTTCGGAATTAAAACATGGCTCGCAAGGGCAACAAAGGTTGTCTATTGTTTTGATCCGAAAATCAAGAAACCCCAGCGCTGACGGGAATCTCGAATTCTATCAATATGGCTACCCACCTAACCAAATTTACCTCCGCGCCTGTCTACTGACTGACATCTGAGATATGACAAGCCGGTATTCAAAACTAACATCACGATGGACGATGTAAACAACAAATAAATAAGGTAATTTTTTCCATTATTTTTATTTTATAATTTTACCTTTCTTTTAGGTCATAAACATAAAAAAAAATTACACGGTGTCACAATAGTTTTGTCTAAAAATTCCTTAGACTTTTTGTCTAAAATATCTGTTACATCTACATAGGGTAAACTACCCAGTGATCAGCACCCCACTCAGTGGTCGGCTCCGAATTTAATGAAATCGATTTTTTAAGAAATTCAGAAATAAGAAGAGAAAACATTATTACACAATTTGTAGGTTGAATAATTCTCTACTGAATTTATTTTGCATGATATATCGTAACTCAATAATAATTCCAATTGGAAAGACGTATATAAGTGCATGTGCAAAAAAAATGATTTTTCTAAAGTTTTTGTTAAGGACAGAGGTAAGTCTTTTTTTAATTTACTTCAATTTTAATAAAGTTGTTGTGTGACAACATTCGTGCATTTATGTCGTCATTACCTGAAAACGCATTGTATCGGCGCATTATACTATATAATGAAAACCAAAACAATAATAAATACGTCATCGTATTATAAAATATTATTGTATACAAATAACGCAAATAATACATATGTTATTATGTATAAGAAAAAAGGTAAACAAACTATGTATAATAAAAAAAGTAAACAAACGAAAGCACATAAGCTTTCCTAATAATAATAAAGTATAATGCGTTATCAGCACAATGAGTACTGGTAACATAATTAATGTATGAATTATTGTCGCACAATTTTACCTTTGATTAATAAAAAATATTAATTGGAACATTCTAATATTGCTGAGGAAGCAATATTAGAATATATAAACGGCGAGAAAATGGTATTTCGGAGAGTTCGAATGTATAATTCGAACAGGTTAAGCCTACTTTATAAGAAAACTAATAGTAGAACTTATCAAAATAACAAATAAAATACGTTGTATTTGACAGTTATTTGCAGTTTCTATTAAAAGTAAAAGTAAAAATATTAAAGGTAAAAGTTAAAACAAAGTTATAACAGGATTAAAGGAAGATAATTGAAGAGACGATCAGGCCAGAAAAATAATAACTTAAAGGTAAATAAATGAAACAATCCAAAACGGAGTCACAACATTGGTGCCGTGACCAATTTTTGGATTAATATCCAAAAAACGAACAGGGACTACAACGATTTATTCCTATTATTTCAGACCCTCTACGTGCATATTGCATGAGGTATTGTACAAGCTAAAAGCTTCACAACTTGAAATAATAAAGGAGTAAAATAAAGTACTAAATGACGATCAAACAAAAAGAAATAGAAGAGAAACGTACCTAAATCATCCACCGCGGGACCAAAACCAATATCGATAGCAGAATATTTGAAAAGAAATTCGATGACAATCAAAGAACTACCCAAAGAAGTAGTACCAATAAAGAATAGAGGCGGGAAAGCAGCAAGAAGACGCGAAGAAATAAAAGATCTGCACAGAATCCTTCGACTAGGGTGCAGTAAAATACAGGAAGAGTATAGGTAGTAAAAAATAAAATAGGGGAAAATTATAAGAAATAAATAGAGAATTATTAAAAAAAAAAAATATGAAAATACCGAGTTATCAGAGTCAAATACTTCTCTTAATTATTTTTTCCGATGAAATTGTATTAATATTTGAGAGAGGAAATATAATAATATTTAGGAAATATAATTATTAAAAGCCAAATAATAAAATAGCAATAAATGATTTAATTATAATTACTCGAAAACAAAAATACTTTATTTATATTATTTTCTTTTTGTGTTGGATTTGATTATCTTCTTTTTATTATCTTCTCTTATGAATTGTGTAGCTTTCAAATTTCACTAGTTGTCTCTCACAATAAAATACAATTATTTGTAATGGTATTATAACTTTATAATAATTAATAATACAAGTCTTGGAAGAGAATATTTTTTGTATTTACCTTTGCAATATATTTAATTGTATTTATTAGAGTTAGAGTAAATTAAATTTAAATTTGCTCACTTAAAATTTTTTTTTTGCAAGTTTTTTTTCTCTCGCTATTATAATAAAAATCTTTCTTTAAGTTCTTTAAGTTTGCGCATAATAAATACAATACAAAAAAGAAACTCTAAAGCTTTTGCATAGCATAACACAAACACACACATATGTTATATGCATAACTAATAAAAGAGAATTTTTTTTGTGTGTATTTATTTATGCGATACAATCAATAAATGGTCGTTTTTGAGAGTATATATGTTTTGTATTGAGAATATATTTTTATTCTAAAAATAATTTTTAACCATAGGCGTAGGGAAAAAGGGAGTTTTTTTTTGGTTCAATAAAAAGTTGAATACAAGTTATTTTTTTTGTTCAATATTATTTGGAAGCATAGGCTATTTATAAAAATAACAAAAAGTAGTAGAATTTTAGAGTATAATTTGTTAGAAAATTATTTTAATTATTATTTTTGGTACCATTTAACACATGGCACCAACTAAAGAAAATACTAGAGGACTCTACTATTCTACCGGACAAAAGAAAATACTAGAGGACTCTACTATTTTACAGGAAAATCTTAATTTTGCGGAATTATCACTGATAAAATCCACACCACAGGGTAATTCAAACAATTTAACAAAACGAAGACGGTCGGTAACTTTTGTGCCTGAAAATTCAGACGAAAGCGGGTCGGAAACAGAAATTAATTTAAACGGAATTAATTTAAGCATACATTCAAATAATATTAATTCGGAGAGTAATACTAGTGAGAGCGAAGAAGAAGGTGCCGTAGGAGGCATACCAGTAGAAAATAATAATCTAAATAAGGAAAGAAACGAAACTTTGATTAATATTAATAAAAATTTTGACAAATTGGAAATGGATACAAATAGATTGTGTATGCAGGGAGCAATTCCACGCACAAACAGCGGCTTACACATACCTAACGGATTATACGAGGATTTAATTCCGCAAAACAACGGATCAGGACAAAAAAATAACCATTGGAGATCAAAAAATTTTTTAAACAAAGACAATACATATGATTTCGGAATAACAGCTCCAATGAATACAACATTGCCCCTAGAAAAAACGTATAAAACATTTTTTCAGGGAATTCCAACATTTTGCGGAGAGGGAGATCGTATGATACTAGATTTCCAAAATTTTGTTGCGCTCGCACATGACGCATATTTCAGGTCTGATGAATGTGACCGCCCCGCGGTATTAAACCAAATAATTCGAGGAAAGTTAAAAGGGAGAGCCGCAGACATTTTTCAGGAGCGGGCAGTTAATAGCTTTACCCCCAAAATACTCTCAACATACACAACGGCAACGCGCTACAGCGCAACATTTACAACGGCGTTGCAATTACTCTCAAAGTTCAGTTGTTGCGTTAATGACATAAAACAGCTGATTTTTTGGAATAAAAGTTAATTTTTCTGTTGAATATTTTGAAGTGAAAATGGTTAAATTAAAATGTACGTGTTAGGTGACTAAGTTTATTAATTTTTCATCGAAAGATTCCATGATGATTTATCAAAACGAAAAAAAAAAAATGAAATTTATTTGTCAAAGTTCAGCGTTGGACGCGTTGGACGCCTTATTTTTCAATTTTTCGAACTTTTTGCGTTGTGAATGTTTGCTTTGTGAATGTTTACATTGAGTTTAACTGCTCCCATACATTTTATATGGGTTGAACTTTTTTTTGACAGTGCGCTGTAGCGCGTTGCCGTTGCGTATGTTAAGACTATTTCGGGGGTTAGAGATTTTAAAGCCATCTTAGAGAACGCTTTCATTCCTTGCAAGGACTTAACACAATTAAGAAGAGAAATCGAAGAATGCGTGCAGATTCCTGATAAATCTGTTGAACAATTTGGAGACCGTGTGGAAAAAAAATTAGGATGTTTTAAAATGGCCGCCAGGCACAAATTTCCTAATGGATTTCAAGGAATCGTACAGGATGCTGAAGAAACGGCTAGGAAAACATTTATCAGAGGCTTGCGATCTGAATACATCAAACATTACATAATTTCGCAAAATTGTGCTAATGTTGAAGAGACCCTTACAAAAGCGATACGGTTGCGAGGGAATCTTTAGAATTGTTGGGACCACAACAATTGGAAAAAACAACGGAACAAGCAATGAATGATACCACAAAACAGCTTATGGAAATAATAAAAGAGCTAACACTGAACCGGGAAAATAGAGACAATAGATTTTTTCGGCAACAAAACAATAATAGTGGGCAAAGAGTAACCTGTTTTAATTGTGGCAGGATGGGCCATTACAAAGAGTGCAGGGCACCTCGAAAAACAGGGGCCACAAAGAGTGCAGGGCACCTCGAAAAACAGGGGGCCACCAACTAATAATGTACATGGAGAAAATAATTGGGCTCGTATGGAGTGCTATTTATGTAAAAATACGGGACACATTGCAACTAACTGTCCATTTAATAAGGAAAAGCCTGGGAAGAGGTAACAACACACAGAATCGGCTCATTTAGATTAGGAAACTGCAACTGGTGTCAAAGAGAAAGACATACAGAGTTAACATGTCCAGCACGTCAAAATTATCAAGCTAATCAGGGAAACGAAAGAGGGATGGATTAAATAAAGTAATTTTTAGTTTTGAAAATAATAAAATGGAGAGAAATAAGGAGTTTAAAACTAAGGAAATTAATAGTTTTGAAAATATAGATAATAGTAAAGTAAACAGAAATAGTGAATATAGTGAATTAAAGAAACCGTATTTTTTGGAAAATTAGAGAATAATAAAATAGAGAGAAATGATGAATTTAAAAATAAAATTTAAAATTTTAAAAAAACTGATAATGGTAAAATAGAGAGAAATAACGTGCTTAAAAAAGGAGTTCGTTTTGAAACTGTGGAAAATAATGCTGAAATTAAAAAAGGAAATTTTGAAAAACGAAAAAAGAATAATAGAATACTAATTAACGAGGAGTTTGAAATGGGTGGAAACTCAAAACCGGAAAAATAAGGAGCTGACCACAGAGCAGTGGATCTTGACCTTTTTCTAGGCAGCGAGATAAAACCAATTTTAACAAAAGAAAATGGAAAAGAACAATCCAAGGAAAATTCATCAGGAGCAGACAACAGTTCTGCGGATCTTGAGAATTTCCAAGGGAAAAATGGAAAATTAAAGTAAAATGTTGAAAAGGATCTAGTATAATAATTTGTATATTGACATGAAAAATGTTAATGAAATTTGAAAATGTATAAATAAGTATTTAAAAGAAATTGAATAAAAAAAAAATTTTTGAAAAAATATATGAAAAAAAAATATATGTAAAGGTATAAATATATAAAATTAAATATTGTGAAAAATAAACTTTTTTATAAATGAAAAAAAGGTAATAAAGTATAATGCGTTATCAGCACATGTTCATATAAAAAATTATATATATAAAATATTAATTATAAGTTGGGAAACAATATTATATTATATAAAAAATAAACTACTATTGAATATTTAAAATTATAAAATTATTAAAATATTAAATTATATATTACTATTGTTTTTTAAAATATTATATAAAATCAAATTGTTTGAAAATGGAAAATTATAAAAAAAAATTTAATGTAACTAGATTAAGATTAAAATTATTTTGTACGTTTTATAATGTTTTTAAATAAAGAATGTTCTAAAATGTGAAAAATTCATATTGGAAAACTCTGAAATACCATTAAATTAAAAAATATAGATATTTTTTATCTTGGGAAAGGGAGGTGTTGTGTGACAACATTCGTACATTTTTGTCGTCATTACCTAAAAACGCATTGTATCGGCGCATTATACTATATAATGAAAACCAAAACAATAATAAATACGTCATCGTATTATAAAATATTATTGTATACAAATAACGCAAATGATACATAAGTTATTATGTATAATAAGAAAGGTAAACAAACTATGTGTAATATATTAGAAAAAAGGTAAACAAACGAAAGCACATAAGCTTTCCCAATAATAATAAAGTATAATGCGTTATCAGCACAATGGGTACTGGTAACATAATTAATGTAAGAATTATTGTTGCACAATTTTACCTTTGATTAATAAAAAATATTAATTGGAACATTCTAATATTGCTGAAGAAGCAATATTAGAATATATAAACGGCGAGAATATTTCGGAGAGTTCGAATGTTGAATTCTTGTAAAGAACAGGTTAAGCCTACTTTATAAGAAAACTAATAGTAGAACTTATCAAAATAACTAAATAAAATACGTTTTATTTGACAGTTATTTGCAGTTTATATTAAAAGTAAAAGTAAAAATATTAAAGGTAAAAGTTAAAACAAAGTTATACCAGGATTAAAGGAAGATTATTGAAGAGACGATCAGGCCAGAAAGATAATAAATTAAAGGTAAATAAATGAAACAATCCCAAACAGAGTCACAACAAAGTTATAACTAAATAAGATTTCTTAAATGAACTAGAATTAATCAAATTTGTATTATATATATAATATATAAGAAAAAATATTTAATTATGTTAAATATTTGGTATGCCGGACATTGGCTTTAAAAATGAACGAATTTCCAATGATCTGCACTGTGCTGACGACTTGGAATTTGTTATATTATTCTGAGCCAATGATTGGCACTGTGCCGACCACTTGGAATTTTTGTTACATTTTTCTAAGCCAATGATTGGCACTGTAATTTATTTTAAATATTTTACAAGTAAATAATTTTTCAACAGATGTGAATAATAAAATGGGTCCTAAAACTCCAATTCAATTCAATCTTTCAATTTTGATGATGCCGATCACTGGAAAATAGAAGTGCCGAAGACTGGGTTTAGGTGGGCCGACCACTGAAAATTTCTTTCACTTTTATATTTTTCTTAATATTTTTTCTTGATAATATATTTTAGAGAAATTGTTTTTTTTAGGCATAAACTCAGAATATTAAAGAGTATAAAGATATAAGAACTTTAACTATCAATATATTACTCTCCGAGTAATATTAGTTTTAATTTCATATTTCTCCTTAAGGGTGCCGACCACTGGGTGGTTTACGCTATACTCTTTAAAATTTTTCTTTATAAATAAGTGCTAAATCCTTGTCTTCCTTATATAATTCTCCTCGCCAACTATTGCAACAGGTTTCCTTTACTTTTTTAACAAACGCTAATTTTTGTAGTATGTATTGCGACGACTCTCTATTCGGTGTTTTTTTTAAATTTTTAATTAGTTTTTCCAAATTGTTTATTTCTAATTCTAATATATTTATCATTCTATATATCCTAAATCTAATTTCCCATATTTTTTTTTCTATACATATATAATTAAAATATATTCCAAATTTAAAGTGTGGGTACATACAAAGACAATAATATATAGATGTAGGATACAGAACAAAAAATCGCATGAATTTTGAAAAATATAACTTTTAAAATATTATAATATAGCTTTTACAATAGCCAGTTTACTCTTTTCAATAACCATCTTTTTATTCTTTTCATTTTTTTCTCATTTTTAAATTTCTATTATTGACTACTTGAACATAGAAATTTTTGAATGAAAATCGTCATAGAAAACAGAGTATTTTCTGGTTGTTTATTTATATGAATTTTTCTAATAGTGGTCTTCACGACCTAAATATTTTTTCTGGATATTTTAATATTTTTTTGTAAAATTACGTG
Source organism: Empis stercorea (assembly GCA_949752835.1). Lineage (NCBI taxonomy): Eukaryota > Metazoa > Arthropoda > Insecta > Diptera > Empididae > Empis > Empis stercorea. Next base: position 39,778,473 of record OX457086.1, on the reverse strand, counting down.
AACACCTGTTTTTGGTGCCTGAGATATTTTTATATTTTTTTCACATTTTATGTCTGGCAGAACTGAATATTTCATGTTTTTATGTTTATTTTACATATTTATATAATCTGGTAGCACTGAAATAATTTAAACAAATATTGTTAAAAATTATAATTGGCAAAATTTAAGGAAAAATAAGTAAATATATCTAATAATACTAATTTTAAACTGCAATACTAATTTTAATAAACAATAATCCGCGTCAATATAAAAAAAATAATGTCAAAACAGAAAATTTGTGACAGTAGTTTTTTGACATATATATCAAAATATGCCGCTGGGCATGTATTTTTTGATATTTTTTTTGACACTATCGTGATATTTTAATACTTTTTTCAACCAATCCAAACTCGTTATTTCGAAAAATATCAAAATATTCAGAAAAAATATTTAGGTCGTGAAGAGCACTAATGTTATTTTTTTCAGAATGTATTTAGGTCGTGAAGAGCACTAATGTTATTTTTTCAGAAAATTTTGTTTTATTATGTAAGTTTTGTATGCCAAATACAATTTAAATTTTATGAAAAAGTACAATTATGTATTTTTTAAATGTAATACATTTTCAAATTATACGAAAAAAAAATTATATTAAATAATAATTTTTTTGCTAGAATCCTAGAATATTATTAACGAAATGCCGGTTTTGTTAACATTATTCTTCCGTAAAATGTTAATTTAGGTATACAAACTTACCACAAATTATTCATTAAAAACATTTTAGGTAATTTTTGTTATTCTAATTATACAAATATTTATTAATGGGCTTATTCTGACAGTCGTATTTTCTCTCGAACGACACGCCTTCGAGAAAAAGGTATTACGAGAGTCGTATTTAACGAAAGATGGCGTTAAATACGACACATATGAAAAAAGTAGTATTCTCTGAGTCGTTACGAAACGCCTTGAAATGTAAAAAATTTGTCGTAAGCAATTTTGCTTACGACTCTAGAAAATCGTAAAGTAAAATATGTTTTTTGTACCGTAATACAATAAATATTTCCACAATTATTATAACAATAATTGCGGAAATATATTAGTATATTATATTAAGGTGGAAATGAATGGGCTTATTCTCAGAGTCGTGTCGTATTTGACGCCCAATAAATATTTCGTTTCGTACCGACTCTAAAATGGTATTCCCAGAGTCGAACGAAACGACAAATTTATTGCCAACGTGAAAACAGGAAAATAAAATTTCCAATAGATGGCTTTGCGGAAAAAAGTCGTTTTTATGTTGTTTTTATGTTGGTACCACCAGTTATTTTGACAATCAAAATGCAATATTTACAGTTTATCGGCTAAATATTCAGTTATAAAAAAATTCAATTGCACGGGAATTTTTTTGCAATATTAATTAGTTTTATTATATACATTTATTAAACAATGAATTATTTATAAATGCATAAATACGTAAATTTATTAAATTTAAATTTAAATGGATAAATTTATTAAACAGTGAACTATTTATAAATGCATAAATTTCTTTTCAACTCTCATATTGGAATAAAAAAAATATATACATTTATAAACTATAAATAATTAGGGTTTTATTTATCATTTTGGATCATTTAAATCTTGATTTCCACATTACAGGGCCGGAGCTACCATAGGTGCAGAAGGAACACAAAATTTAAGGGCGGAATAAATAGATTACATTTTACAGGGCCGGAGCTACCATAGGTGCAATATTTACAGTTTATCGGCTAAATATTAAATTATAAAAAAATTCAATTGCATGGGAATTTTTTTGCAATATTAATTAGTTTTATTTTATCATATACATTTATTAAACAGTGAATTATTTATAAATACGTAAATTTATTAAATTTAAATTTAAATGCATAAATTTACAGTGAACAATTTATAAATGCATAAATATGTTTTCAACTCTCATATTGGAATAAAAAAAATATATACATTTATAAACTATAAATAATTAGGGTTTTATTTATCATTTTGGATCATTTCAATCTTGATTTCCACATTAATATAATATACTAATATATTTCCGCAATTATTCTTATAATAATTGTGGAAATATTTATTGTATTATGGTACAAAAAACACATTTTACTTTACGATTTTCTAGAGTCGTAAGCAAAATTGCTTACGACAAATTTTTTACTTTTTTGACATTTCAAGGCGTTTCGTAACGACTCAGAGAATACTACTTTTTTTCATATGTGTCGTATTTAACGCCATCTTTCGTTAAATACGACTCTCGTAATACCATTTTCTCTAAGGCGTGTCGTTCGAGAGAAAATACGACTGTCAGAATAAGCCCACAATATTGAAATGATCCAAAATGATAAATAAAACCCTAATTATTTATAGTTTATAAATGTATATATTTTTTTTATTCCAATATGAGAGTTAAAAACATGAATGGAAATGTAGTCATTTTTTATCTGAAATAACATCTGGAATGATGAAAAAATAGAACTCTTATGAGACAACAACTTGTTCCGTTTTTTCAACAATTGCTTCAACCGCATGTTTTTTTTTTATTTCTCATCTTTTTTTGGATATTTGTTAAAATAAGTTCTGTATGAAATCTGGTACAACTTCGTCTTGGGCAGAAGCTAATTTTATTTTGGCAACCAATTCACTAGCTAATCTACCCTAATCTATTAATTATATTTTAAGTAAACGTATTTATGCATTTATAAATAATTCACTGTTTAATAAATGTATATAATAAAACTAACTAATATTGCAAAAAAAATCCCGTGCAATTGAATTTTTTTATAACTCAATATTTAGCCGATAAATTGTAAACATTGCATTTTGATTGTCAAAATAACTGGTGGTACCAACATAAAAACGACTTTTTTCCGCAAAGCCATCTATTGGAAATTTTATTTTTCTGTTTTCACGTTGGCAACAAATTTGTCGTTTCGTACGTCTCTGGGAATACCACTTTAGAGTCGGTACGAAACGAAATATTTATTGGGCGTCAAATACGACACGACTCTGAGAATAAGCCCATAAATCATAATAAAAATTACGAATTTTTGTACCAAAATTTTTTCTAAATTGTAAATAAAATGACAACAGAACAATTCAATTTATTAAATCGTATTTATATGTGCCAATAGCAATTCTGAAAAATTATATAGGAAAATAATATTTGAGAACATAGAGAACTGAGAACATACCATAAATTTAGTTGTGTAATATGTCCATGCATGCGGTTGAACCAATTGTTGAATATATTTAGTTGTATTTGTGGGATTCCCTTGTCCATACATAAAAAAACTTAAATTCATTGGGTACAGAAGTGTAAGAGGGGAAGAAAATTTATAAAAAAAAATTCTATATGCTTAAATTAGAATACTTTTGATTGAACTTAAAAATTGAAACATATTTTTTCTTAAATTGCTTCGTTGGCGGTGATGCCGATTTTATATAATTTGTCATAATTATATTATAATCTATAAAGTGTCAGTGTCATTAAAGTTTAAAAATTTAATTTTTGTGAAAATTAGTTAATGAAATCTTTCTTATTTAGAAACAGTGCCGATCTTATATAATTTCTCATATATAAGATGTAATTAAAAAGTTTTTCAAATTCTCACTAAAAAGTTTTTCAAATTTATATCCCAATTTTGAAATATTTTTTATTGTTTGAAAAATATTGAAAATTAACTTACGAAAATTAGTTAAAAAAAAAAACGACACATTAATATATGAGAAATTATATAAAATCGGCATCACCGCCAACGAAGCCATTTAAGAAAGAATATTTTTTAAATGTTAAATTCAATCAAAAGTATTCTATATCCTAAATACTATGGTTCTCCATCCTTCCATTAACAGCACCAATTCTTCGGTGGTTATTATCACCATTAATAGTGGAGATAACGAATGTATTATTTGTTGATTCCTTAGTTTTCGTTGATACAACCTACGGCGGTAGCGAAACATTTGTTGAATAATTCGTTGATTTTTTCCGCCTGGTTCTTCTTTCGCTGTTTTCTTCTTCTTGTATCTTCTTTTTCTGGTCTCCTGGCAGGATCGCCATGTAAAGTCATGCGTCCCTTACGCAACAGACTTCCGAAATCTCACTGAAAACACTAGCCGTCAGGCCGAATGTTATGGCAACTTAGCAAAAGCCGATGTTGTTCAGTGGGCTTCTTATTGATGTAAAGTTTATAAATAACTCTTAATTTAGCGGGTAGCCGATATCAGGTTATTAGTAAACACTAAAAGTTTCAAGTTGAAGTAATTTCTTTAATAAAAAAACCATTTCTTTTATACCCTAAAATTACATTGATTCTTATGGCTAATGGTTATTTTGCTAGTGTAGCAAAAATATACATATGTGGAAATATTCAATATTTAATTATTATTTATTATAAAGTTATTTACCCTTAAATTGCATATACATAAATATATATATTTATACCTAATTTCATATATATATTTATGCACATAGCACATGTTTTAATTAATTTATTATTTATATTTTGAATAATTTACTAGTCCTATTTCCTCAAATTTAATTCTTGGATAATTAGTCAGTTGTTTTATTTCCAGTTCTGTAGTATAGGTGCTTTTTAAGATGACTGCGAACGCCAGCCATATATACCTATCAAAAAAAATAGTTTGTTTATGTTTTGTCTTGTAGAATTAATTTCTATTTCGTAGTGATGCAATGATAAAAAAAAATATATATATTATGGTTATACATATTTATATGTAATTTTATTTATTCATTCAGAAAAATGTTTTAAATCATTGTTATGCATTCGTTTATTTCGATTTTTTACTTTAATTGTAGTATTTTCTTCCGAATCTATTCGTATTACAGTATATGGTCCTGTCCACAAAGGGGAAATTTGTTTATTATAGCATGGTTTTTCATTCATACTTTTTGTCCTAAGTGAAAAGTTTTTTCCTTAGTTTTTTTGTCATAGTACTTTTTACTTTTAGTTTTTTTGTTTATTAAATTTTCTTTTGCTATTTGGTAACTATGTTGTAAACGTGATTTTAACTCGTTGCAGTAATTATCGTAATTGTAGCATATGGTTGGTTTGCCTTTAATAGAGGATGCTATTTCTGCAGGAAAACCGTATAATAATTCGTGTGGAGAAAAATTAGTGTTTGAATGTGTGTTTGTGTTATACACAAACATAGCATATGGTACCCAAGTATCCCAAGATTGAGGATCGCGATCAACATAATGGCGTAAGAATTCGGCCAGTGTACTATGACTTCTTTCGAGAGCACCATTAGTTTGTGGGTGGTACGGAGTTGTTTGTAGCTTTTTAATTTTTAATAGCTTACACATTTCACTAAACATGTCGCTTAGGAAATTAGTCCCTTGATCCGTAAATAGAGTTTCTTCTGCAATTGTTTTTGCTACAGCATTTTGTATAGGTATACCACTACCCAAGTATTACCCAAGTATCCCAAGATTGAGGATCGCGATAAAACATAATGGCGTAAGAATTCGGCCAGTGTTCTATGACTTCTTTCGAGAGCACCATTAGTTTGTGGGTGGTACGGATTTTCTAAATTTTTTATTTTAGAAATATAAATATTTATGGTAAATTTTCCATCGAATATTTCTGAAATAATTTTATTTACTTCGAATAGTACTATATTTTCTAAGTGTGGTAAGGATATATTTATTTCATTTTGTTTTTCTTTGTCACAATAATCTTTTAATTTTGACAAAATTTGGACGTTGTTTTCTATATCGCTTTGGCTTCTAATTGGTAAATTAGTTCTGCAGATTATGAATTTACAACTTTTTGTGCTTTTAATATACATTTCTCCAATGTCAAGATTCATATCGGGAAATGTATCTTTAAGAGCTAATTCTATTTCACTTTCGCTTATTGGGAGTATGTTTTTCCTTTTAAATTAATGAGTGAATTTTTATGCAATATAATTTTCGAATTTGTTATCTCTTCTGTACATTTAAGTTTTATTTCGGATGTGTCGATATTATTTTGTTTTGAGTCCTGGTTTCTTGTTTGTGATCTGGTAACTATGTTTATATTAATATTTGTTGAGTGACATTGTACGAGAAATAAAACAATCGTTTTTCTCAGTTGCTCAACATCACAAATAATCATTTATCTGCCCTCTTAAAGAGAGAGAGTAGCTAGTAACCGCGATGGTGAGGCGAAGGAGAATAATCATTCGTTCTCTAACCATTGTAAGGTGCGGTTGCTAGTTTATTCGTGGCAGTGATTTTTATAATTAATCAAGATATTCTAAGTTTAGTTAATTAATAATTTGGATAGTTTAAAAAGTTATTTAATATTTTTCAGAAGTGGGATAAGACCCAGTGCCACATTTCAAAATTAGAAAGAATAACCAATAAAAAACATAGATAATTAGTTTACGGTGTGAAAAAAAAATAATTTTGATTTTTTCCTAAAAAAAAAAATTAATAGAATAAAAATCACGTGAGATTTTAATGTGCATGCGTGAAAGGAAAAAATCACGTGAGATTTTAATGTGCATGCGTAAAAATCGTGTCTGATCACGTTTATTTTTGTATTATTAGCATGTCCAGCAAAGCATGTAAAAAAAAATTTAATGTAAAGAGGTGGTGTGTTTTTTTAAAAAAATTGGTTGTGGAATTTTTGGAAAATATTGACATATGTACATATATACAAGAATAGTAGTTTAGTGTAGTTTAAAAAAAAAAAAAAAAATCAGAAAACAATTAAGAACAATCAAGAGAAAATCAATTTTTGGACTTTTTTTGTTTTCCCTTCTTTGATGGAAATAGTAGGCAAGTAGATTACTTGTTTTTTTTTATGTTGAGGAGTGTTTTTTTCCTTATAATTTGATATTTCAATATTTTTGTTCAAATTAGTGTGCTATGATAAAAAAAAGAAATGAATAAAAATTAAATCCTAAAATTTTATCAAAAAACCATATTTGTTTTGTGATATAATTAAAGGGAAAATTATTTTTTTTAAAAAAGTCATATAGTGAGTAAAAAAAAAACATTTAAGAATTTATTAATTACTATTTAAATATTTTATGTACAATTATATGCAATAACAATATTATTTGGTAAGTTATTGAATAGTTAATTATATTTATTTTGATATATAAATAAATTTTAATAATGTCGGAGCCACATGAAACATCGGTACCCGAACAAACAAAAAAAGTGGGAAGGGCACCGAAAAATCAAAATGCGGCTCTTTTGCAAGAAATAAAATTATTACGTGAGGAGAATGAAAGGTTGAGACAGTTATCACAATCTACATCACCACTAGATTTGGTCAATGATAATACAAGTGTTGCTTCTGTTCGATCTAGAGGTTTGCGAATGACTTTGGTTGAGGCAAGAACATTAATACCAGAGTTCATTCCTGGCAAAACAATGTTAACACCAATACAATGGGTGGAATCCATTGAAAAATTGATGTCAGTATATGGTTGGGACGGCTTAGAGGCAATGTTTTATGCGACTGCTCAACTACAAGGTGCGGCTAAGTTGTGGTATGAGAGTCAGCACGGACACATAAAATCATGGGAAGACTTCAAAAGCAACTTTATTTTAGGATTTCCAACTGTGGATGACAGTCATAAAATTCTATTGCAACTTATGAACAAAGAACGTCAACCTGGTGAAGAGATAGAATCGTATTTCTATAGTATGGTTGCTTTATCCGAAAAGGCAAACAGAAATTTGGACGAAACAATGCGTTACATAATATCGGGGCTAAATGATGACAAATTAATAACAATATTAGATGCATTAAAACCAAAAAGTTTAAATGAACTTCTAAGTGAATTAAAAATTCGTGAAGGGACAGAATTGTACAGAGAATCTCGGCATAATTTTCAGCAAAATATGAAAAGAAAAAGTGAAAATATTGACTTGAATAAAAATGTGCACGTAAATACGACAACACATAGACCATATCAATTTCCAAATAATTTTCGTTTTCAAAGGCCTGTAGTTCCAAATCATACAAGATTTAATTATTTTAATAATAGAAGACCATTTAATTATAGTTCTAGGAATTAAAATAATCAACAAACAAGGGGTCAATTATTTGCGAATGAATCACGTAAATGCTATATATGTAGTCAAAATGGCCATTTGGCGTCTCAATGTAAGAATCGTCGTCCAAATAGTTACCCGGACAAATCTGAACCGCCACAAAAACGCACCATGAGACAGGTTGCTGTAGTTGACAAAGAGAACGAATGTTATCAAAAGGTTACTATAGATAATATTGAATTGGATGGGTTTTTAGATTTGGGTAGTGACTGTACTACAGTAAAATTGAGTGTGGCTAAACAAAATAATTGGAATTATGTCCCTTATCAAATGACACTAGTTGGTTTTGGTGGTGGTAAGTGTAATGTAATTGGGAAAATTAATAAAATAATTCAAGTTGGTGAAGTACAGCTAGAAACTGAAGTAATTGTAGTTAATGATGAAGCACAAGATATATCCATAATTGTGGGCAGATCGTTTTTGAATCATCCAAGTGTGGTAGTAATCAAGAAATGGGGCGAGATTAATGTTCGTAAGAATACTTCAGTGAATACTATTAAAATGGGAAGTAACTTTAACTGTAATAACCAAGTTAATCGGCAAATGGTAATAAATAAAAGAGATATTGTAAAAACTGATTTGAAAATTGGTGAGAAAGTTGTTGAACCAGAACATATACAGTTAATAACATTATTAAACAAATATCGGCAAACAATATCGTTGGATATAACAGAGCTTGGATTGTCAAAAAATGATGTAATGGAAATTAAATTGAAATCAAATGATGTTATCCTGTATAAGCCGTATAGAGTACCATACAATCAAATGTCAGATCTTGAAGAGATAAACAATTAAAAGAAAATGATATAATTGAAGAATCGACGTCTGAATATGCGAGTCCGGTACTTTTAGTAAAAAAGAAGGATGGAAAATTTCGCATGTGTGTAGATTACCGCAAGTTGAATTTAATTACTGAAAGAGAGAATTTCCCTACGCCGAACATTGAAGAGCAGTTACAATCATTATATGGTATGAAAGTTTTCACAGTTTTGGATTTAATGAGTGGATATTACCAGGTTCCGATCGCCAAGGATTCTCGCCATCTGACTGCTTTGTCTTCTACCTGCAACAAATGTGTTTGTCTTCTACCTGCAACAAATGTGTATGAAAATTTAATGCAATTAGAGGATTTCCTAAAAGTATTACAAGAAACTGGACTTACGATTAATATAAATAAGTGCGAATTCTTTTCATCAGAAATAACTTATTTAGGACACGAAATAACTACAAATGGTATAATGCCTGGTATTAAAAATGTAACGGCCATACAACATTATCCAATTCCAACTACTGTCACTGAAGTTAGACGTTTCTTGGGTTTAACTGGATTTTTCCGGAAATTTATATTTGAATATTCTATTATTGCTATACCGTTATACAGATTAACAGGTAAAGATGTAAATTTGAAATGGACTGAAGACGAGATGATTGCTTTTAATGAATTAAAAAATAAGTTGTGCAACCAACCAATATTAACTATATACAATCCTAGTGCAAAACATGAGCTACATACCGATGCTAGTAGTGATGGCTTAGCTGGAATATTAATCCAAATTGAAGAAAATAATTCAAAACGAGTGGTAGCATATTTCAGTAGGGTAACTTCTAAAGCTGAGGAAAAATATCATAGTTATGAATTGGAAGCATTGGCAGTAGTGGAGAGTTTGGAACGATTTAAATATTTCCTATTAAATAAGAAGTTTACAATTTTTACTGATTGTAATTCATTAAAGTTAACTCAAAAGAAAAGAGATTTAGTACCAAAAATTGCTAGGTGGTGGCTCAGAATCCAAGAGTTTGAATTTGATTTAGAATACAGGGCGGGAAAATTCATGAGTCATGTGGATGCATTAAGCCGAGCTCCGGTTGAAAATTGTGCGGAAAGCAATATAGCTGGACATAAACAAATAATGGCTATTGGCATGGAGGATAAGGATAAACAAATAATGGCTATTGGCATGGAGGATAAGGATAAACATATAATGGCTATTGGCATGGAGGATAAGGATTGGGTTTCTACATTGCAGTTGCAAGATCCTGATTTGCAGAAAATTTTTAATGTACTTCAAGGGATATCTTTAGATAACACATTAAATATCAATTCTATTAAAAAAGAGTATGAACTGAAACAGGGTAGAATTTATAAAAAAACTGCCGATGGTCCAGTAGATTTACCAAAATTGCGAATAGTTGTAGAAGAGAGGATGAAACAGAATCAGGAAAAATTAACAGAGAATTTTAATAGTAAACATCGAGGACCAAGTAATTATAATAAAGGTGATATGGTTTTATTGCGTGCTGAACATCCAGCAACAGGAACTTCAAGAAAATTATTAACAAGGTACCGAGGACCATACCAAGTTGATAAAGTTTTGGGAAACGATAGGTATGAGGTAATTGATACTACAACTACACAAGTAACTCAAAAGCCGTTTCGATCAGTATTTTCTGCGGATAAAATGAAACCGTGGTGTAATTTTGCTGATTTGGTTTTCAATGACATAAGTGATGACAGCGAAACCGAGATGGAGTAAATTTTTTTATTTTTGTTAATTATTTAACTTTTATTGAATATTTTTATTAATTTTTGTTTTACCTATTATTTTATTTTTTTGAAAATGAATTTATGTTTTGTTTTGATATATTTAATAAATAATATATTTGGATTTAAATGGTCAATATTGTTGAATTTTGAATCAACATATATCCTGTGTGGACTGGTTGTGTGCCTCATAGTAAGTATATGTCCGTGTTTTTTATAATATTTGTCCTATATACGTGTTTTTTATAATATTTGTCCTGTGTGGACTGGTTGTGTGTTTATTGTAATATTTGTCCTGTGCGGACAGGCTGTGTGCCTTTGGAAAATTGTCCTGTGTGGACTGGCTGTGTGCCCTATAAACATGTCCTGTGTGGACTGGCTGTGTGCCCTATAAAATTGTCCTGTGTGGACTGGCTGTGTGCCTATAAATTGTCCTGTGTGGACTGGCTGTGTGCTATATAATATTGTCCTGTGTGGACCGGCTGTGTGCTATATAATATTGTCCTGTGTGGACTGAATATGTGTTTGGTTATTAGTTAATTACTTAAAAAAATTAATTAAATATATATTCATGGAGACGATGAATGGGTAGGATGGCCGAATGTTAAGTGGCATTGTACGAGAAATAAAACAATCGTTTTTCTCAGTTGCTCAACATCACAAATAATCATTTATCTGCCCTCTTAAAGAGAGAGAGTAGCTAGTAACCGCGATGGTGAGGCGAAGGAGAATAATCATTCGTTCTCTAACCATTGTAAGGTGCGGTTGCTAGTTTATTCGTGGCAGTGATTTTTATAATTAATCAAGATATTCTAAGTTTAGTTAATTAATAATTTGGATAGTTTAAAAAGTTATTTAATATATTATTATCCGATATTCTGCTCAGCCCGTCCGCATTGGTGTTAATTTTTCCCGGCTTATACCTTATTTCGTAGTCAAATTCTTTGAGTCTAATTTTCCACCTGAACAATCGAGAAGATGGGTTACTCAAACTCATTATCCATTTAAGTGGTTTGTGATCTGTATATATAATGAAAATACCATATATATAAGGTCTAAGCTGCTCCACCGCGTATACAATTCCGAGAAGTTCTTTTTCTATGGTCGACTATCTAGTTTCTGCTGCGTTAAGAGTTCGACTTACATAGCATATAGGTCTATCTTTACGCACTTCGCCTTGTGATAAAACTGCACCAATGACATAATCACTAGCGTCAGAAGTTACTAAAAATTCCTTATCAAATTAAAGCTCGGAATGCTTCATCACAAAAACAACACCATTTAAATGGTACATCCTTTTTTAACAATTTTGTTAGTGGCTTGGCTATTTTAGCTAATTCTGGAATAAACCGCCTATAATAACCAACTAATCCCAAAAATGCTTTTATACCTTTAGGATTTTTCGGTTGTGGATAATTTTTTACGCATTCAATTTTTGTAGGGTCAGGTTTAACTCCATCTTCACTAACGATATGTCCCAAATATGTAATTTCAGTTTTCAGAGAATTACATTTATCTGGTTGTAATTTAAGATTTGCTAGTCTAAGTCTTTCAAATACCTGTATTAATCTTTCGTTATGATTTTTCAGATTGTATCCGTATATAACTAGGTCATCTAAGTAGACAAAACAATGAAGTCCTTGTAGTCCAGTTTACACGACATTCATAAGCCTTTGGAAGTTAGCTGGATGGCTACTATGTAATTCTGTTCGAACCGAAAATATTTTCAAATATGATATTCGATTATACGGAACATTGGTACCATGTAAAATATTCGGATCGAACAACAAGTGCTGCCATTTATTATTGAAAATTTGTTAATTTCACGTCCCTTGAAATTTTTGTCAACTGTCACAGTTTCAAAAAACAAAAACGAGTTAAAATTTAAATTTTATTACATTCATTTAAATTTAAATTTTATTACATTTATTTTAGTTCAAAATACAATTTATTTTTATTTTAGTTTTATAAAAGAATTTCCGGCTCTCAAAAGAATTTCGTTGCTTACTAGCAGCTAGAGAACTCCACTATAGTCCGGCAAAAGCTGGTAAATTTGTAAATGTTTTCTGCGCTTTACACACAACATTTGCCTTAAATTTAAAATTTAAGTAATGAATTATTATACACCGAACCACAGATGAAGATTATGATCGTATTAATAACTTTAATGTGAACTAGAAACTAATAATATAACAAATATTGCTAAGAAAATAAGAAATGAAATAAAAAATAGTTTTTAATTATAATTTTGTTATTTTTAATTTCATGTTTGATAAATATTCAATATTTGATAAAAATAGATCATTATTATAGGTTTTTCTTCGAATTATTATTACATTTTTTCAAAATTTATTTTTACCTCTGAAATCCAGATAATTGGAAATAATTCAAACGGCACAATTTAACATATCCGCTAAATTTTTCCATAAATTATTTGACTTATTTCGGCCCTCACTATACTTTTGAGCATTCCTTTTGCCAAATCATTATGTTTTTCCATCAATTCCACCATTATTTCAAACTGCCTCTGCTTTGTATTTGAATTTTTTTGTTTTTCCCTATAAAAAACAATATATTTTCCCATAATAATTAATTTTTGTATATAATATATATTTTATTAATATTTATTGATTTATTTATTTAATATGCACATATATAATATCCATAATTAATATAAGAAATACTTACAGTTTTAAAAGAGCGTCCAATCGAATTAATTTTCACAATTGAAATGGTTATCGAATAAAATATTCGTTTTACGGATAATTTTTTACTCATAATCGAATTACATGGTAGCAAAATGTCCGAATTTTCGAAACGAAAACTATATATAAATTGGCATCACTGAAATTTAATTTACGGATATCAAAATTTCCGAAATTCGGATTACATAGTACGAATTACATAGTAGCCATCCTTGAGCTCCTTTTAATCCAAATGCCATTCTATTATAATGAAAATGTCCATACGGTGAGCTAAAAGCTGTTTTTTCTTTATGTTTTTCGCTCATTGGTATTTGATGAAATGCATTTGCTAACTCCAATGTGGTACAATATTTTGAATTTCCCAGTTGGTCCAATATATCCGTTATATTTGGTAGTGGATATGCATCTCCTACTGTGACTTCGTTTAGTCTACGAAAGTCTACTACTAATCTCCATTTTTTATTTCCATTTTTGTCTGCCTTTTTTTGGTACTAATAATATTGGAGCATTCCATGGGCTTTTGCTGGGGCTAATTACACCATTTTCCAACATTTCATCTATTTGGTTTGCAATTTCAGCTCGTTGAGTTTCTGGAAGTCTGTATGGTTTCACATGTATTGGAATTTGGCTTTCATCTACTCTTATATCATGATCCATTTCATTTGTATGATATAAATAATCTCCTTCTAAATGAAATAATTCATTATATTCTCTGCATATTTTTAGGATGCTAGCTTTTTCCTCTTTATTGCAGTGGTCTAGACTTAGTATATCCTCCAATTCCGTTTTACAATACACCTTTTCTTCGTCCTTGTCAGTATGAATACCGATAATCCTGCTCGTACAGAAATAATTATTTTTTTCTGTTTTTTTAAAAGGAAAAGTGATTTATTTTACTATTATTTTTATTCGTATTTATTTGAGGATTTTGTATTTTATTTTTAATTTGCCTTTTTAAGGTAGGGCTTTTTATTATTTTAATATTTTCTGTGGTCCTATTTATTATAGGGTTTTCATTATTAGTATTTGTATTTATATTTTGCCTAATAAGTGTAGGGCTTTTAATATTTGTATTAGTATTTTGCCTAATAAGTGTAGGGCTTTCAATATTTATATTAGTATTTTGCCTAATAAGCGTAGGGCTTTCAATATTTATATTAGTATTTTGCCTAATAAGTGTAGGGCTTTCAATATTTGTATTAGTATTTTCAGATTTATAATTTTGACAGGTAATTATCATTTGTAGATTTTCTATTTCATAATCTATTAAAGCATTATATTTGTAGAGAAAATCGTGCCCTAAAATTCCATTAAACAGTAAGTCATCGCAATTATTGGTGACAACAAAATCATGTGATAATTGAAAATTTTCATTTTCCATCATTACATTAAGTTGACCCAATGTGGTGCCTACTGAATATATCTTATCCCCGCTTAAGGATGTCAACTTTATACCAGAAAGTTGGTTTATAAGTTGCTCATCTCGTAAGCTGGATAATTTTATGATACTGACTTCTGCTCCAGTATCAATTAGGAATTTTAGTGGTGTTTCCTCTGACATATTTGTAAAAAATTCTACGTACGAGGACGAATCACTAATAATAACGGGGATATTTAATTTTCGATTTGATTGTTTTCCCCGCGGGAAACTACAGTAGTTTCCCGCGCTACCTCGTTTCCCTGTGCATTTAGCGCGGTATCATTCGATGTATTTGATAATTGTCGTACCTGCCGTGCTGGTACATTATTAATATTATTTTTAGTATTATTATTATTATTGTTGTTTCTATTTCTCGCGTTGTTTACGTTTCGATTAAAATTTTGTCCTTGTGAGAACCTATCATTCTGATTTTGATAGTTACGATTATTACCTTGACCTTGGTAATAATTATTATTGTTTCGTCCTTGATAAGGACGATTATTTTGATTTTCCTGTTGGCCCCGAGATTGGCAGGATCGTTTCAATTCTTCATCCCTTAATCTAGTCCTACACTCATTTCTATGGTGGTTTTGTTTTTGACAATACCCACACACAGTATTAATTTCTCTTTTTATAGGACGATCTGGGGAATTGAATTTCGGTAAATTTTTATTTTGGTCACACGTGTTTTTAGAGTGTCCAGGATTTGGTTTGAATGCGGATAAATCTTCACCCATACGTTCACTTTGTTCTAAAGCATATTGACACAATCTTTTAAAATTTGTCTCATTTTTTGCTGTAATTATTATTTTTAAATGGATATTAGAAAATCCATCTTCTAAGTATCTAATTGCCGTTTTTTTTGTTTTCCGAATTAAGATACGATACTACTGAACTGTCCGAGACTCTTTACTAGTAGCTAATTGTAATTCGGAATATAATTCTGAACAACGATGAATATATGATTTTGCGGTTTCTTTATTATTTTGTTTGATCTTAGCAAGTTCGTCTACCACCGAACTACGAGATCTACAATGAGTGAATTCGGCATTGAATTCCCTTTTTATACTGTCCCATGACGTCAGATTTTTGGTGCGACATAACTGATATCCCGCGCCATTTAATCTACTTTTAATTATGGTGACTAGTAGTGCTTGATCATCGGCCTCAGTCAAGGCGGAGAGCATGTCGCCACAAGATAAAAATTTATGAAGATTACATCAATTGAAGGATAATCAGCCACAAGGTTCACTGAGACGCAGAAGAAATACAGTACATATGATCGAGAACTCACCTCCATCTATGAAGCAGTAAAATACTTTAAATGTCATTTAGAAGGCACGCAATTTACAATTATCACCGATCATCTTTGCGTTTCAACAGAAATCCGAAAAGGAATCACCACGTCAATGCAGACAATTAAATTATATAAGTCAATTTTCCACGGATATACAGCATATTAAAGGTGTAGATAATTTCGTACCTGATTTATTATCACGAATTGAAAATATAACAGCAATAGATTATACCAAATTGGCAGATGAACAACAAGATGATGAGGAATTGAAATTAATTTTACAAAAAAAGATACATAATTAATAATAAAATTATTAAAATTAGAATGAGAAATTAAAATATATTGTGATGTTTCAACTAATTTCGTATGTAAATTTTTAACAAAAAAATTCCGAAAACTGTGGTAAAGAAAATACATGAATTGTCACACCCTGGAACAGAAGCGACTTTAAAACTGATTCAGGAGCGATTTGTTTGGCCAAATCTAAAAAAGATGTAACCGAATTTGTACAAACATGTATTTCAACATGCAAAAGTAAATAAACATATCAAGGCATGCAAAAGTCTTGGCGATTCGAACATGTGAACATAGATATCGTTGGGCCATTACCTCCATCAAATGGATACAAATACATACTGACGGCAATAGATAGATTCTCTCGTTGGCTGGAAGCAATTCCAATACCAGACACAGCTGAAACAGTAGCTAGATATTTTGTCATAGGATGGATTGCAAGATTTGGTGTTCCGTTACGAATCAAGAGCGATAGAGGTAGCCAATTTTCGTCGCAACTATTTGCACACTTAAATAACATGTATAGGTTCGACACATTTAAGAACTATGTCATACCACCCACAGAGTAATGGTATGATAGAACATTGGCATCGAACATTGAAAGCAGCACTTAAGGCAAAATAAACGTACAAATGGTTTGATATAGTATTATTAGGATTACGATCAATTATGGGTAATTTTTGTTTATCAGGAGATGTTTGAACATGATTTCATCACGCAATTTAGAAAAATTATGGAGAAAAATCAGTTGAAGCAGCTAATCATTCGAAACAAAACGTTTTTGTACATAAAGTACTTGCCGATTTTTTATAAGAAATTATATTTCTTATATGATTTCTTATAAATGATATAAGAAATATCACCGCTTCAACCAGTATATAATGGATCATATATCAGATAATAAACAAAAATGACAAATTTTACACAATAAGTTTCCATTGACCGACTTAAACCCGCACAGTTTCCATTGACCGACTTAAACCCGCTTTTATTGCTCAAGAAAATTCAACTGAAAATGAGTCAAAATTAACTGAAAATGAGTTGCAATAAAACTCGCACCGGCAGATCCGTAAGATTTCCTGTTCGTCTTTGGCGAATACTAAACTTTCAGGATAAAGTCTGACATTGATTATATTTTCATGTAAAAGTAATAAAAAATAATGAATTAAAAATATTTAACATTATATTTAAAAAAAAAAGTTAAAACAATAAAGTTTATTGATTTTAAAAATGCCTAGTTACTGTTGTGTTCCGCAGTGTCAAATGCAGCTAATACGACAATTAAATTTCACAGATTTACTCGTGATAAAAAACTTAAAAAACAGTGGATTACAGCTATTGACTGGAAAACAACCAAGTTTAGCTTCCGTAGTTTGTAATAAACATTTCAAAGACAACGATTACAAATAGTCTGTTTTAGGTTTTTTTCCGGTAACCGTAACCCTAAAAAGCTAATTTCTTGCTTAATAAATCATACTTCATAAATAAAAATCATAAATCATATCTCTTTTACAGGATTGGACTACTCAAAATCTTCCAACAAGAACTCATCAAAAAGAAATTTTACAACGACGTATAATTGTAAAACAATCTTGTGGAAATGTTCAACCTAATGTAAAATTATTATGAGTTTGCCGATTTTTTTTTCTTTTAACGTTTTTATTTAAATATATTTTAGGATAATGGTGCAACTATAGAAGAAACAATAAATTTATCAGACCAAAAAGACCTCGAAATTCCAGACTTTATAGATCAAGAAACAAAAACGATTAAGATAAGATATGATATAAGAAATGAAATGTTACCAACAGTTTGAAATAAAGTATTTTAGTAAAGAAAACTATTCGTGAATCATATCAAGTGCAACATTTATTTATTTCTTATTAATAAGTTTAATTGATTTCCAGCTTCATATAGGAAATGATTCCGAATCTTCTGGGATGGCAGGAATTGTGTATAGTTTCCTATTTAATTTAAATTTATTCCATGTTTTTAGCCTAAAATTTTATAAAACTTAAGAAAAATAAGTTTCATTTTCTAAAATAAAAAATTAATACCTCTTATACCTCTTAGTTAAAATGTTCCAGTAATTTTCTTTTTTTTTAATTCACCTTTTATATCAGCTGAAAATAAAAGTGTAATGTATTAAGTCAAAATTATTCAAGAAAATAAACATTTAAAACATTTAATTTACTAATATTATTATTATTTTCGTCATCGTCCATGGTGATAAGCTAATAAAAAGTAATGAAATAGCTTAAGCTGTCAAAATTTATACTTAAAGTATTCGCTGGCGAATCGCCTAGGCGGTTCGTTTATGTACTGATTTTATCCATATAAATAAAAAAACTGGATTTTTTTTAATTAAAAATAAAAAGAAACAAACAAATATGTTTAAATGCCCCTACCGGGAACATTTTCGTTAGCGCAATCTATATTAAATGAATTTTTAGAAAATAAAAAAAGTGTTTTATTTCCATAAAAATAAGAAGAATAAAACCCATCAGGTACATCCCTTTAAGAAAATAAACGAATTCGCTTTTGGCGAACCCAAAACGTACCGCTTCTGAACCGCCTTTTCACCAATACATTCACAAAAAAACCAGTTTATGTAGAAGAGTAATAAAATATTTTTTTTTTGTGAGTATAGTCATTTATAAAAAATAAAATATAGGCACAATTTTAATTTTATTCTAACAATTAGACGTGCTCTTATTAATTGTGTTCTAAATAATTTAATGTGAAAAAGAAAAAAATATATATTACGAAGTAGTCCGTGAAATTAGGAATATTAGTGTTATTCATAAAAATATTGATATTAAAGTCCTAGGAAAAAGTAAAATTTAAATCCTAAAAAAAATTAAATACAAAAAAATTATTTTTATAATATAGATTTTCAACCAAAAAATTAAAAATATTTGTTTTTTATTTTGAATTAAAAAAATTCCAGATTTTTTATTTATATGGATAAAATCAGTACGTAAACGAACCGTATTGACGATTCGCTAGAGAACCGCCTAGGCGATTCGCCAGCGAACCGCTAAAATGTAGTCTAGGCGGCGTACTAATATATACACACCACCTCGTTTTTTTTTTTAATTTTCTACACACCACCTCGTTTTTTTTTTTAATTTTCTTATAAAATGCAAATGACTATACTCACAAAAAAAAAATATTTTATTACTCTTCTACATAAACTGGTTTTTTTGTGAATGTATTGGTGAAAAGGCGGTTGAGAAGCGGTACGTTTTGGGTTCGCCAAAAGCGAATTCGTTTATTTACTTAAAGGATTATAGCAATAAAAAATTTGGTCTAGCGATTTTATTGTGATGCTTGTAGGTCACCCTAGACCTGGGATACACTAGAACTCCGTAGTTACCTCCTCCGACTTATCTATCAATTAATAGGTGATAAAAATTTTCCTTCGGTAACGAAAACAATGTTTGTTTATCCTGTTACAATTTATCCCTTGATGTTAGTAAGTTTTCTGTCATATCATTCTTACGTCGTGTTAATACAATTATTGGATCGTACTATATTGGTAATATTTCAGTTACTTGTGTACTAAGTGTAAATGATTTGGGTGTTTAGAATGAAGTATCTTAACTTTAGTTTAATGAGCACATAGATCACGTAGTAAATAAAGCCAACAGAATGTGGGCAAAACTGTTGTGATTTCTCTGATCCTTATGTTATTAAAACCTTCTACGTCTTGTTTGTCCGTTCAGTACTGTAAAATGCATCCGGAATATGGTGTCCTTATTACAGTGTCAATATTTGTCGTATTAAGGCCATTAAAAAAAATTATCAAATTTACGTTCGGGGTTTCTCTTGATCAGATGTTAGTTGTTTGCCATCATATGAATCGAGGCTAAGGTTGATCAATCTTCATCCGTTATCTGTGCGTCGATCAATATCGAAAGTTATTTCGTCTACAGATTGCTAAAACATCAGAAGTTCACTCTCCTGATTTGTTGAGGCTCTTTAACATCAATGCTCAATGCACAAGATTACGCAATGTACGATTTTTCAATGTTCCCTTTTCACGTTCCAACTATAATTTGTTATCAGTACCGAGATTTAGCTAACAAAGTGAGTAAGTGAGTGAGTGAGTGAGTAGCTCAAAGCGATTTAGATAATGAAATGACAAGTGAGATGAGTGATATGCAGCTGTCATTTTACTCACCATATATTTTAATAGTGAAAAGTGAATTTGTAGTTATTATTTGAAAATGGTAAAATTAAAAAATATTTTTTATTTATTTTGCTTATTTTATCTGGACAATAATCAAATTATTTGTGCAAATATAGATAAATTTATTATTGTGCTTGTTCGATTTCTTTAATAAGTTTAAATAAATTAATAAAAACATTTTTTATTTTATTTAAAAAAAAATTTTCTTTAAAATGTTGCACGGGCTATCGTTCAAATAAAAATATATATTTATAATAAAAACAATAATTTTATTTTTTTGTATAATAAAATATTCTTTATTTTATTGTTTTTTATCTACGTTTCGCCTACATCATCAGGTATCAGGATCTATAATTTAAATTTAAAATGCATACACTTATTAAATACTTTAAAAATTCACAATTAAATTTAAGAATAAATTACTAATTAAAATATACTAAATATTTATTCTACCAAATTAATTTAAAATTTAGTTACGACGTTAGTAATTAAACACATAATTAAAAAAGAACACACAAATTAAAATTTAAACTAAAAAAAAATGTTTCTAAGAAAATTAAGCTAAAAAATTTACTAAAATTGATGAAGCAATTTATTCCTTGCTAATTTAGCAAGTTGTCAACGGAAACTAATTTAATTTGAAATTATTTAAAAGAGAACAGTAGAGATTACTAATTTTCTCTACATCAGTTTTTCTATTAATGGTTCGCTCAGTCGTCTGTATGTGTAAAGAGGCAACCATAATAGGCATATGCTGGCTTATGCAAACTCTACACATGATACGATTACATAAAAATCGTATCTTTGAACCATAATGTGCATATGGTTGCTTTCGTTAACTTTTGCTCTCTATTTCGTTATAATTTTGATTGTCAAATTTCCGTACGTAACTAGGATCAGTTACGTAGTGCAGAAGGAAATTTGACAAGAGTGATGAATTATTGCTTGAAATTAAATACGTGAGGATCATGGATCATGAAATGTGAAAACTACACATAAAATTTTATAATTATTTATACACTAATTTTTAGTTTATATTTTTCAAATGTCACTTTGCATATGCCTATTATGGTTACACTTCTGCAATGACAGTGCATAACGAAGAATATATATGCATTTGTTCAATTTTGACACTTTGCAGAAGCTTTGCATAAGTACATTATGGTTGCCTCTTAAAGCTTCCAAAATTAACCTTTTATTAAAAATTTTTTTTAACGTCAATACTTTTGCGTCATCAAAATTTGGGGTATGTTGTAAGTCAAGAACATGTTGTGCAAGTAATGTACTCCTTTTTGTACATTGCAACTGTCACACCACCTTTGTCTGATTTTACTATAATTATGTCCTTATGTTAAGCTAGAAACTTAATTGTATTGTCAAATATTTTAATAATAAATATGTCCGTATGATTGTTTTTGAATATTCTAAAAAAATTGTTGAGATTTTGGTCTAGCGATTTTATTGTGATGCTTGTAGGTCACCCTAGACCTGGGATACACTAGAACTCCGAAGTTACCTCCTCCGACTTATCTATCAATTAATAGGTGATAAAAATTTTCCTTCGGTAACGAAAACAATGTTTGTTCATCCTGTTACAATTTATCCCTTGATGTTAGTAAGTGTTCTGTCATATCATTCTTACGTCGTGTTAATACAATTATTGGATCGTACTATATTGGTAATATTTCAGTTACTTGTGTACTAAGTGTAAATGATTTGGGTGTTTAGAATGAAGTATCTTAACTTTAGTTTAATGAGCACATAGATCACGTAGTAAATAAAGCCAACAGAATGTGGGCAAAACTGTTGTGATTTCTCTGATCCTTATGTTATTAAAACCTTCTACGTCTTGTTTGTCCGTTCAGTACTGTAAAATGCATCCGGAATATGGTGTCCTTATTACAGTGTCAATATTTGTCGTATTAAGGCCATTAAAAAAAATTATCAAATTTACGTTCGGGGTTTCTCTTGATCAGATGTTAGTTGTTTGCCATCATATGAATCGAGGCTAAGGTTGATCAATCTTCATCCGTTATCTGTGCGTCGATCAATATCGAAAGTTATTTCGTCTACAGATTGCTAAAACATCAGAAGTTCACTCTCCTGATTTGTTGAGGCTCTTTAACATCAATGCTCAATGCACAAGATTACGCAATGTACGATTTTTCAATGTTCCCTTTTCACGTTCCAACTATAATTTGTTATCAGTACCGAGATTTAGCTAACAAAGTGAGTAGTGAGTGAGTAGCTCAAAGCGATTTAGATAATGAAATGACAAGTGAGATGAGTGATATGCAGCTGTCATTTTACTCACCATATATTTTAATAGTGAAAAGTGAATTTGTAGTTATTATTTGAAAATGGTAAAATTAAAAAATATTTTTTATTTATTTTGCTTATTTTATCTGGACAATAATCAAATTATTTGTGCAAATATAGATAAATTTATTATTGTGCTTGTTCGATTTCTTTAATAAGTTTAAATAAATTAATAAAAACATTTTTTATTTTATTTAAAAAAAAAATTTCTTTAAAATGTTGCACGGGCTATCGTCCAAATAAAAATATATATTTATAATCAAAACAATAATTTTATTTTTTTGTATAATAAAATATTCTTTATTTTATTGTTTTTTATCTACGTTTCGCCTACATCATCAGGGATCAGGATCTATAATTTAAATTCAAAATGCATACACTTATTAAATACTTTAAAAATTCACAATTAAATTTAAGAATAAATTACTAATTAAAATACTAAATATTTATTCTACCAAATTAATTTAAAATTTAGTTACGACGTTAGTAATTAAACACATAATTAAAAAAGAACACACAAATTAAAATTTAAACTAAAACAAAATGTTTCTAAGAAAATTAAGCTAAAAAATTTACTAAAATTGATGAAGCAATTTATTCCTTGCTAATTTAGCAAGTTGTCAACGGAAACTAATTTAATTTGGATTTATTTAAAAGAGAACAGTAGAGATCACTAATTTTCTCTACATCAGTTTTTCTATTAATGGTTCGCTCAGTCGTCTGTATGTGTAAAGAGGCAACCATAATAGGCATATGCTGGCTTATGCAAACTCTATACATGATACGAAATACGATTATATAAAAATCGTATCTTCGAACCATAATGTGCATATGGTTGCTTTCGTTAACTTTTGCTCTCTATTTCGTTATAATTTTAATTGTCAAATTTCCGTACGTAACTAGGATCAGTTACGTAGTGCAGAAGGAAATTTGACAAGAGTGATGAATTATTGCTTGAAATTAAATACGTGAGGATCATGGATCATGAAATGTGAAAACTACACATAAAATTTTATAATTATTTATACACTAATTTTTAGTTTATATTTTTCAAATGTCACTTTGCATATGCCTATTATGGTTACACTTCTGCAATGACAGTGCATAACGAAGAATATATATGCATTTGTTCAATTTTGACACTTTGCAGAAGCTTTGCATAAGTACATTATGGTTGCCTCTTAAAGCTTCCAAAATTAACCTTTTATTAAAAAATTTTTTTATCGTCAATAATTTTGCGTCATCAAAATTTGGGGTATGTTGTAAGTCAAGAACATGTTGTGCAAGTAATGTACTCCTTTTTGTACATTGCAACTGTCCACCACCTTTGTCTGATTTTACTATAATTATGTCCTCATGTTAAGCTAGAAACTTAATTGTATTGTCAAATATTTTAATAATAAATATGTCCATATGATTGTTTTTGAATATTCTAAAAAAATTGTTGAGATTCGAGCAAAAGTTCGCTCGCGCAATTTTTTGATGGTCTGAGTTTTTAATTAGCTGAATACATTGTTCTCCATCAGCAATAACATTTAGAAATTTTTCAATAAATTTAAACGATCGATATTTAACATTTTTTATTTTAATCAACCAAAATAACTAAACATCTAAACAACGAACTATATAATATAGAAGGCTTACATAGCGTTCCCATTGAATATTTTTAGTTTTTAGTTTTACAGGATTGTATGAAAAAACAACTTGATGGCACAAAAATTCTTGCCGTCAAGTTTTTTTTCATACAATCCTGTAAAACTAAAAACTAAAAATTTGCAATGGGAACCCACTGTTAAGAGGTTAGAATTCGTGTTCCAACATGTGACAGCGACGCTGGGGTAAAATGACAGTTGGCGGATATAAATTTTATTCTTAAGCCATGTACTATTTTGTGTAAAAATAGAAGTCGAAGTAATCTATTTTTCGATAGATTATCACTAACACATTTTGTATGTGACAGAAGCAGCGAACAATATTAAAATGTAAGTTAATTAATTATTAATTTAATTTATAATTATAAAATATAATATTTGAACAAAATAAATGTATTATGAATATAAATTGTTTTTATATAAAGATACAAATAATAACAATAGTCGCGTTCCTTTTGATCTAAAAGATTAGATAAGAGTAGCTAGGCGTAGTTGTTCCTACGCCCAGCTACTCCTCTCTATAGTAAGGAGTAATTGTCAGGCCTAGTTGAGAGGAGTTACGAAAAGTTTATCCGCAAGAGTTTTTTTAGTTTCATAAAATCCAAAAGATGGCTTAAGCATTTTAGAGGTTATAATTTTGTTTACATTTAGTTTGATTTGTTTACAATATTTTGACATTTCAAATATTTTTAAGTTTCTTTTAAAAAAAAAAACAGATTTTTAAAAATTATATTAAGAAAATTGTTTATATTATAACTAAAGTTTCTTTTTTTAATTAACATAGAAATATAATATTTTAATTATAAATTTAACCTCGTATTCTATTGGTAGGGAACTAGGTTTTTTAACCCGCTGTCAGTTCATTTGACCCTAACGTCAGTTCCAAAAACCTGACTATTTTTATGTCAGTCCCAATGAAACATGTTTCTATGTATTGGTGCGCACTGAATATACACATATTAATTGTAAAATTTTTTGTTTATGTAAACAATTTTGTAAACAATTAATTGTTGATTATGTAAACAAAATATTATTATTTTGTAAACAAAAAATTTTGTTTTTTAAACAATAATTTTTTTTAAAAGCCAATGAATTATATTTTTTTTAATAAAAATTTTATTGCAATAAATAATTGTTTATTGCAATAAATAAGGAATATATATTTTCATTCGTATTTTTTTATATCATGTTTAATATTACATTATAAATACCCACAAATAACATATCATAACAATTCTTATATTTAAAAAACTGTTGAAATATTTGTATACAACAAAATTTATAAATCTGTTAAATAATTAAAAATAATTATTTTACAATAATATAAGACATAAAGTTAATTAGATAATTAATTATTTATACAATAAATAATTATTTCAATCAAAAATTTAATATTTATATAAATTCAGTTATTCAGTACCAATTTTCAAAATGGCCAATAGTTTTTATTTTGAGAAATTATTTCAAATTTTTTGAATTGTTTACATTTTCAAAAAAGTGACATAAATAAAATTGTTTATGTAGTGGAAAGAACTGAAGGGGAAAAATGAACTGAAAAAAAATGAGTTCAAAAAGATGGCGGAATAAGGAACTGGATTTACACTTTTTGAAATGTCAAATTCCCAATAATACATGCTAGGGTCACATTTTGACGTAAAAAAAGGGGAAAATTGGGAACTAGTTCCGCACTTTAACCTAGTTCCCTGCCAATCGAATACGAGGTTAGATGATTGATTTTTATCCCTTTTGACATTTAAGAAATTTTTGACAAAAAAAACTTAGTAAAATAATTTTCTGACAGTTAGCCGGTGATATTTGAACAAAAAATTGCGTTCCATTCACCAACTACGCCTAGCTACTCTTATCTACTCTTATCTACTCTTTTAGATCAAAAGGAACTCGACTAATATTGTAATATTTCTTAGGGGTACAAATTTTGTTGGAATATATTTTGAGGAAAATCCTGAGATTGTGACAGGAAAATTTATAAGAGTTAATAGCAGACAAAGTTTGGACGATATGTGGAAAACATTAAGGAATAAATTAAATGGCGAAGGACCGCCCACAAGAGAAGAAGTTGGGTAGAAAAAGGTTAAAAGAAAATTTTAAAATTTATATTGTTATATTTCAAATTTAATTTTTTATTTGTAGGTGTGGCTGATCTAAAAAAAAAATAAAAAAAATATATAGAAAATTCAAAATGGAACGAAGTAAACTGGAGGTGGTATCAACACTGTTACAATGACACCATTTGAGTTACGTGTTGTTGCTATCACCGGAATGGAAATATCAGTAAGGGGGTTGCCAGGCAATTCCTATGAAATTGCTGCTTCTAATGAAACTCTTCCCATTGAAATTGCTCCAGTTGGAAATGTTTCTGATACTGCTGACATTCCTGGTTCTTCTGGACATGGTCAGGACCCACTCCATTACATCTTTCAATTGGATTCCTTTCTTGGGCATGAATGAAATTGAATTTTCGGTGATTTTCTGTTAATGGATTTTTGAACGGTGTAATTAACCACTTTTCGAGCGGATAGCCAGAATCTTCTAGTAACCATGTGTTTCTTTCACCATTTTCATAATCTCTTTCTAATTTACGACTTTCGTTCGACATAGCCCATATTCCAGCATCATGTGCTGATCCTGGAAAGCGAGCATTTACTGCCAAGATTTTTAAATTATAGTTATCTAAAATAATAATTGTACATTACAAAATATTTATTTAATAGAACAAATTGCTTACTAGCTGAACATTTAACGAATGTTGGCCCTTTCTATCTACATAAAGATGTTCGTTTTCTGTTGGAGCTATCATATCCACGTGAGTTCCGTCAACACATCCAATAACCCCAGGAATTTTTACTTTTTCGTAAAATAAACGCTTATTTTCCGTTTTTTCATCACCACTAGGAAATTAATTTTCTTTCCAGTACATTTGTGATATCATTTATGGCTTGAAATCATAGACTTATCCATTGAATGCAGCATTATATCCCCTATAGTTCTTTGGTAAGGTCCAGCGTCCAGTTGCATAAAAATTTAACACAGCCGCTAATTTTGTTGACAGAGAAATTTTTGTGATCCTGGAACTACCATCATAAATATCAAAATCATTTTTAATTTCATTTAAAATATAATTGAATAATGGTTTGGTTAAACGAAAAGATTCTTCAAATTTAAACCTAAAATTGTAAAATGTTTGATTTGTTAAAATGTGTTTGCAGTTTATAGAATAAATGTATTACTTTTTATTTGGGATTTCCATAACATTATATCGCTGCCTCAAAAATCTTCTTTCTCTGCGATAATCTATTATATTTTCATCTTCATTTTTTCATCTTCCACGAACAAACCATCAGCAATTGAAATATTCATTATTTTAATCAAAATTTATACAATAAATGAAAATAACAACACAAAATTAATTTTTAATTGTTTTATTATGACAGTTATAGAGTGCATAAAAATCTCGAAATAAATTTCGAAAAAGTATTGCCATAAGTAAAATCGACTGTCGAACGATAATTCTACAACATATACTGCCAAAGCGATATTTACGCTTCCATCATCGATATCGATCGATAGTAGCTACGTTCCTTTTGGCTTCCAGGAGTAGAAAAGAGTAGGTAGGAGTAGATAGGAATAGTTTTTGAATGGAACGCAATTTTCGTTCATATCATATGACAATGACATGATATAAATCAAAATTGTCAAACATTTATAATATTAAAATTTGCGTGAATATTAAAATTTTGTGTGGATAAATAAAATGGTAATTTTTTTATATTTAAAATAAAATTAAAAAATTCACTATTTGTTTTAGGAAAAGAAAACCAAAAATTGGACATTCAATGAAGGCAAAGCCCTAATTTCAGCATTAAATTAAAACAAACCGTATAATTATCCATTTTAAAATTGTATATAAATTTTTTATTATTATAAATGTAATTTAACTTTTATATTCCTCTAATTTTTATTCACTCTTTAATAATTTATGTTATACCTATTAATCACCAACAAACAATAACAATTTCCAAAATATTTTTTTTTTTTTAAAGTCAATTTATAAGCATAAATCATAACCTTTAAATTCCCTAAGCCATCTTTCAGATTTTGTGGAACTAAAATAACTTTATCGGAAAAAATAAGCGTAACTACTCTCAACTACACCTGGGAACTACTCCTTTATATAGCGAGGAGTAGGAGTAACTACTCCTATCTACTCCTACCTACTCTTTTCTACTCCTGGAAGCCAAAAGGAACGTAGCTAGTATAACATCTAGCCACTGAGGAAACACACTACACTACAATATTAACCCCTCAGTTACTATCGCCGCTCGTGACGCTGACGCGTGTGACGCTGAAGTTTTAAAGAGGTAAAAAAAAGTTCAAATGTATGTAAATGTATAGAAGCTGATAATCTCACCGTTTTGGTGACACCCGTGACGCTCTTGCCGCAGAAAAATTCAATCGATTTCAACTTTAGACGCGTTGCGGCGATCAAATGCCAATGTAAAAAATATATTTTGTATTTATATATTGAGATTTAAAATTCTCTGGTCGAGCACATGATATAAGTAAAACCCGGAATTGGAGGATTTACTATTGTTTTGTTGATAGCAGTATAATTACTGATGAAGATGTTGGATCAAAGTACAAATGAAATTTATTAGAAATAATATTGATTAATAAAAACATTTTTTTGTTGCAGTTTCTTTTTGGAAACTTCATTTGTCGGCTTACCAAGGGCACAATGTTGTACACAATTATTGAAAGAACCAAATCCAGATGTAAATGGTGATTTCATTGATGAAAGCATTGATAATATTTTACAAAATCATCCCGAATTTTTGGATAATTTTACTGTAGTTACTGCATCATCATTAAGTGAAAAAACTTTGATGAATTTATCACGAAAATTATGGGAATTATATAAAGCATTTTTTTATTGTCGTTCGATTGGATTTTTTGGTTCCATTCGATTACAAATACAAGAACATTGTGTTGTTGAAGCACATCCAGATAATCGACAATTAGATTTACGACTAGAAAATCCATTTGTCAGCTTAAAACAACATTTAAAATTTAATGTAATATAATATTATAAAACAACATTTAAAATTTAATGTATATATAAGTATATTTTTGTAAATTAATATATTATTATTAAATTTAAAATTATATACAATAAAATATATAATTTAATGTATATATGTACATCAATATTTAAAAAATAACAAAAAATATATGTAATATATTATAACATATTCTTATTAAATTTATTAAAAAAAAAGAATAAATACTAAATAAAGAATAAATAAGTTTGTCTATATTTACTAAATATAAAAATGTTTCTAAATTATTTCTTTTATTTGATTTTATTTCAACCAATCTTTATCTTCTATAATACATTTTCATACATTTTTCATATATGTATATATAACTATGCTCACTTCTGACGTCATGCGCAGTAGAATGCAAAAATAAAACTGACATTGTCGTTATCTGTATTTCTTATATCATGGGTCGAGCAGATATAATATATTAATTTTTTTTTAAAAAGATTTATTATAATATATTTTTAGGTTATAAAAATTTCAAAATAAAATTATTTTAAACTAAGTTCATGCCGCGTCGACGCTTTGAGAGTATGTACTCAAAGCGTCACCGGCATCTTTTGACTTTAGAACGTGTCTGGCGGCACACGCGTCAACGGCAGGTGTAACTCCAGCATAAAAATCTACATTCATTTTCCCCCTCATGAACAAATAAATAACCCTGGAATTACAATGTCGCTCTCATTTCGCTTTCATTTCGCCCTCTATTTGCTGTCTTACGCGTAGTAGTCACAATGAGAATTTTTTTTTGTTCTTAAATATCAGTTCATTGTTTATGTTTATTGTTTTTTCCAATAAATATTGTAATTTTTTTTATAACTAATAATTATAAACAAATAATTAATGATGGCCCACAAAATTCAAAAAAAAAATTTACACACAATTCTATTATTTTGACACATCAACGCGTAGTTGGAGCGTAAAAGTTAAAAGTTAACCAACTTTTTTCATAGTTGCGAAAACGAGCGAAAAGGGTGCATTCATTGTAAACACCTTCATACAATTTCATACATTTCAACTTTATTTTGATACTAAGCTTTGAAAATTTTACATTTTCATCACACTTTGTTTAGTGGGTAAAGATAAATATCAAATTAATATCAAAATATATATTTACAAAATTAAAATAAACTATAAGAGGTCTATAAGTACAAAGTCAATACACAAAATTTTAAAATAAAGTTGACGTTATTTAATTCCATTCAACAGAAATGGCTTTGGCTAATATGTTAATATTGAGTCAGATAGCCGGACATGTAATTGTTTCAATTTTATCATTATGCATTGTTGTCCCGATGAGTTTCCAATTACATGATTTCAAGTATATAAAATTACATATATTTCTCAAATATATATCGTAATACTCATTTAATTAAGTGAACATTGCCTTTTGTTTGCCAATGGTACTTGGCGGGAAGATGACGGTCTTTTTGATGTACAGTGGCCATCTGTAGGATTCTGTAAATTCCCAGTATTTACAGGATATTTTCTGTTTTTTGTTTCTATTTTTCAGATATATAGGTATTAGTATAGTATTTAATTATGCATTTATATTTTTTTATATTCTTTTTACAATTAAATATAGTTTTGCTAGACAGGCATACAAACAACAAGAACCTACATTTTTAAAACTGTTCCTAGATGTGGTTTTCGGCATTCAAATGTTCGCAATGGCTATTATATCAGCTATTATGATTACAATTGGATTCATCGTTTGGTGCTCAGCAATGACGGAACGTTTTCCGTCGTGCGAAATTGCAGCCGGGCAAAATATAACAAAAGAAAATGAAAAAATTGATACTTCACATTTTTATATAGAAATGGGCACAGCACAGGTTTGTAATTGTAGAAAACGGTGTGGTAAATAAATACTAAAATTTCAAGTTATGACTTTCAAAATAAAATAGTTTGGTTCTTGGGGATGTTTTGCAATTACAGTAGGCATAGCTGTAATTTCCATTTTAAAACTCATCAATAATCACCAAATCACGAATATTCGTGTTTCGATGTATTTAGAAAGACAAAGGCTGGTAAATGAAGATGCTAATACTGTCCATGCAGAGGGAACGCCTCCATTTATTGGTCCAGATGCATAGATTGATACTAATCTAATAAACTACTGTTAATTTATTACTCATATATATTTTATTAAACTAGTATTCTTATTTAATATAAAAAATTATAATTTTTAATATTTCATATTATTTCATGTGTACTTTTTTTAAATGCTTCAAATATCGTTTCTGTTTTAATTTTTACCACATATATTACATCCAAAATTTTCTGTAATATTTTGAATCTTCTGGTGCTTTGTTAAATAGTTTTTGCACAGAAAACCTTTTTTACATATGGTACATTTAAAATTCTTCTCAGTCATATGTTGAATCATGTGTGTCCAGATAGTGCCTTAATTTAAATCTCTTATTCGGACAAACATTACAGTGGAATGGCATAGATTCGGAATGGGATCCAGTCAAAATCCCGTTTTTCAAAATCCCGTTTAAAAAACAAAATTCCCGCTTTTTAGCCACACTTAGCATTACCCAGAGCCAACAATGTGGACGTGGTGGGAAACTGGCTCCACTTTGTTTTTTTTTTTTGTTTTTTTGAATTTTTTTTGTTTTTTGTTTTTTTTTTGGGTTTTTTTTTTTCAAATAAAAACTTAAAAATTCATTAAATAATAATTGCAAATGAAAATAAAATATTATTCTTTTAAAAAATTAAATATATAATATAACTATAAATGAAAATGTATTTGATAATTGAATATTTAATTGGAAAATGTATTTGATAATTGCGTATTTAAAAGATCTTTAATTGGCCAGGTCTTTAAGGGTCCAATGGGCTTCCCCATTGGACCCTTAAAATAGGCTTGAGACGTTATTGGTGAGTACAGAGAAGTCGCTAAAATTTTCAAAAATTTTGGGGAAAAGAACAGGTCCTGAGATAAGAGGTAACTACAAGTATATAAATATTAGAAGATGATTTTCAAAATCCCGTTTTTTGTTAAAATAATTATTTTAATTCGGGCGCCCGAAAAACGGGATTTTATTTATTTTTTATTTATTAATTAAGATTGTTACAGAGTAGTATTTTATAGTATTACAATTAAGATTGTTACAGAGTAGTATTTTATAGTATTACAATGCGTATAAATAAAAATAATTAAGTCACTACTTATTACTATAATTATTGAAATAAAGCAAATCCAGTAACAAAAAAAAAATATATTTATAAAATAAGGCTTCAGCTTGATAAACACACTAATTTATCAACTGAATATCAAACTACGACTCGTCTCGTAGTCTACGAGATACATATCTCTTCTAAAACCATTGTGATACAACTCAACACTCCCCTCACCTTCGTGACCAAGCTGAAAACAAAATAAAATAATAGAGGCATTTTCTTACAGGTGCATGAGTAACACGATAATACATAATTAAATTTGATTTTAATTAAATTTGATTTAATTATTAGGTTCTATTATTGAATAGAAATTCAATAAGAATAAGAATCAAATAAGAATAAAATTTAAAAATTATAGTGAATTTGCATTCAATAAGAATTTAATTAATAAAAAAATAATTATCTAGAATTAAATTTATCTAGTAGTTTTATTTTAAATTGTCTCCTAGACAAATTGAACCTTTTTAGCGCCAAGGGAACACACCTATTATACAATCTAGAGACTCTTACATTATAGGACATACCTAATACCGGGGACGATACCCTGGGGAGAATTACATGCCGAACCCTACTAGATACAGAAAAAACAAAATCATCAATCAAGTACTTCGGTAATTGATTTTGAATTGTCTTATAGAAAAATTGCAGAAGCCTTAAATCTACATATGACTTGAAGCTGGTACCCAATAACCTACACATATACATTGATACATGGTCTCTGCTTCTTAAGTTATAGATGTACCTTATTGCCGAATTTAATGCACGATTTAGGCGTAATAGCAAGTAATTAGTGCAGCCAGAATAAACTTCAAGAGCATAGTTAAATATTGGCATTATTAGAGCCTGTACTAGTTTATATTTAACCTCAGTAGGTAGACGAAAGTTAATGCTATATAATTTACGAAGTGTAATATTTATATTTCTTACAACAGCATTTACCTGAGGCTCCCCCGGAAAGTTGATTGTCAACCAATAACCCCAAACTATTAGCTTGATCCACAAATGGTATGTCAACACTGTTTAAGTTTATCTTATAGATGGATGTGTCATGTGTCAGAATGATTAAAAAGCATAGCTTTTGACTTAACAGGATTTAGTAAGAGCTTGTTAGCATTAGCCCAAGAATTTATAGATGCTAGATCCATATTAACCTCATCAACACATTGAGAGTATCAACCCATTGGTAACGAATGAAGCAACTTCACATCATCAGCGAATAAATGCACCAAGGAAAACGAAACGCAAGACTCAAGATCATTGATGAACAGTGAGAACAATAACGGACCCAAAATCGAGCCCTGCGGTACGCCCCTATTAACGTTCAGAAACGAGGAACAAACATTACCCGAAGCAACACATTGCGTTCTTTCAGTCAAGTATGAATAAATAAGGTTGCATGAGCTATTTGAAAAAGCAACCTGGGATTTCAGTTTACCAATTAATAAACTAAAATCAACAGAATCAAACGCTTTGCTAAAATCTAGTAATAAGAGAATTGAAATCTTTTTCTTACTAGTATTGCGTCGTATATTGTCCGTAATATCTATAAGCGTTGATGTTGTACTGCACTTCTTCCTAAACCCAGATTGCCTATCATAAAGTAAATTCTTTTCAGTTAAATGCGCCATGATTTGATTACATACCAACTTTTCAAAAACCTTAGACAAAACAGGAAGTATACTTATAGGACGAAAATCAGAAGCCTGCCCTTTTGGTATAGGTATAATTTTGGCACGTTTCCACAACATTGGAAAATTTGATGTTGTAAATACTGTATTAAATATGTGTAGCAAATAAATACCAATTTCTGGAAAAACAGCCTTTATAAATTTTAATGACAAATTGTCTAACCCTACAGCATTTGAGGATATAGAATAAAGTGCCTCCTCCAATTCTTCACCAGAAACGCATTTATATGAAAATGAGTTTTCAACTTCAGGCAACATGTAATCAAACCGTGGCGTTGGTACTAATGAGTTAGAAGATATGAACGTCGAATTGAGGCTGTTTAGTTCAGTCACATTTAAATTGTGGGCTTCCCCTTTAGAATTCGAGGCTCCCAATATCTTCAGTTTTTGCGAAAGTTGCTTAGAAGAATTAGCATTTTCAAAAATACGTGCACCCTGTTGGATACTATATCATATGCTAGTTCTATTACTATGTTCTACATCATGAATTATATATCTAATATATAATTAGTAAATCTAATATTATGTTATATATATATTTTTTCTAGAAATTAGTAATGTCCCATTTGTTTATTTCTTATTTTGTTTACTATAGGAAATTTACCAAATGTACTTAAGAAAATCCTTAGATAAGAATGATCGAGATCAAATCCCATAAAAATAACAATTGTAAATCATAAATCTTAAATCAAATTTATATAAACAAATAAAATCATAAAATCTTTATAATGTAAACATTGAATAATTTCATAATAATATGTATGCAAATACATAACTGTAAATGATAAATCTAAGATCTCGATATTATAAACAAATGATCTGTAAACAAAATAAGATAAACAAATGACCCTTCGCAAATAAGATAATATGTGTAAACAAATCAAAATTGTATATAAAGGAGTAAATCATAAATAAGATAGACATTCTAATTTGAACTACATTCCAATTCAAATCACATTCTAATTCCAAGTCAAAAGAATATTGTAAAAATTATAAAATTTTAAATCAAATAAACAATAAAGTTATAAAATCCAAGAGTCAATTTCTTTTCCAAAACATCAGATCCAAAATAAGGTTGATTGGAATCCAACAAAATAAAATTGGCGCAGTCGGTAGGATCTCTCAAGACGTTAGATCCTTTATCAACGTTGGATAAAATCCTTAACTTGAGAACGAATCATAACAGTGAGTAAATCTTGCATTATAAAAAAAAAAAAAAAAAAAAAAATTTTTTTTAAAATTATTGTAAAGGATAAATATAAAAATATTGTGCATATAAAATAAAAATTTAAAAATTTTGTGAAAATAAAACATAATAAAAATAAAAATATAAAATTGTAATAAAATATAATAAAATTATAAAGTGTTAATAAAATACAAAAAAAAAATTGTAATAAAAAAAAAAAAAAAAGGGGTTGTAAAAATGAATAAATCAGGAGATACTATGCCAAGTACAAGTTCAGAAAATTCGAAAAATAATTTACCACTGGAATTTTTAATCAAATTAATTCCAGAAAATTTCGATGGAGATCGGTACAAAATAAGAAGTTTTATCAAACAAATAGATGGTGTTTTTGAGTTGGCACAACCAAATCAAACACAGGCATTATTATTATACGTAAAGAGTAGAATCACGGGTAAGGCGCGTGAACAAATTGATATTCATTGTAATCTAACTACGTGGGACGAAATTTCTGAACTTTTACTAAACTTGTATCAAGATAAAAAATCATTAGATCAACTATTAGAAGAATTAAATAACTTAAAACAAATAAAAGATGAGAGTGTTTCACAGTTTTACCAAAGGCTAGAAGAAGTTTCTTCGCGTATTTTGGGTATAATACATGGCACAGAATCTGATCCTTTAAAGTTAAAGGGCAGATTATTAATGATAAATGACATAACATTAAATAGATTTATCTATCATACCCATCCGCAAATCTCGCAAATGCTCAGGTATCGCGAATTTAATACAATTAACGATGCATTAACTGCTGCAATAGCTGAAGAAAAAGTAATAAAATCCTATACAAATTCCAATAAATGTAAAAATTGTGGTCTCTCTAATCATTCAACAAATAATTGTTATAGAAATCGTAAGCCACAAATTCTCACTAAATCTATAAATTTTCAACAATTTCCCTCTTCCTCCAATCAACCGTCCAAAAAATGTAATTATTGTAAAAACTTAGGTCATACAATAGAAGAATGTAGGAAAAGACAATATAATAATAATTTAAAGAATAAAAATAAAAATTCTTCATATAAAAATTTCCATACTAATTCCCAAAACAAAAATATTAATCAAAATTTTTTAGAAGTAGGCACGAAAATCAAACCACCAGATCGAATAGATCAAACGCTCAATCAATTTCATCAAATGAACTTTTAAAATCTTCAAAAATATTATCATTAAAAAATGAACAATACTACGTCATATTATGTTCAGAAAAGTCTACACAGGACTACAAATTATTGAAATTTCTAATAGACACTGGGGCTTCTACTTCAATAATCAAGCAATCGAGTATAAAAAATTATTATATATCAGATCCTGATCCTATTTCTTTGAGAGGTATATCAATTGATGTCCCTATATATACTATAGGAGAAACTTGCATCAGATTATCTGCTCAAGGTAGGTGTTTTGCCATGAATATGCATATCGTGGGAAATGATAATAATATTCCATTCGATGGTATACTCGGTGCTGATTTCTTTAAAACTTATGAAGTAGATATAAAATATTCTACATCTACTCTATGTCTCAATTCTATATCATTACAAATTCCTATGTATTTAAATAGGGCTCAATCTACTAAATCATATTTAAAAATTAATAAAAGATCTGAAATGGTTGTTCCGATAAAATTACTAAATCCAGATAATGTCAAAGAAGGCATTATTTCATCCCAACAATTGAATAATACTAAATCTTTACTAATTCCAAATTCAATTGTGCGGGTCATAAACCAAAATCATGCCCTAATTACTATATTAAATACTTCCAATATCGATGAAACTATTCCAATTCCAATATGCAAAATCGAACCTTTATCAAAAGAGTCACAAATCTTTAGTACTAATCCAAATACAGTGTTAAATAATATGAATGATCGTATAAAAATTTTGAAAGAAAAATTGAGACTCAATCACCTTAATTCAGAAGAAAAAGCCTCTATTGAAAGTATTTGTTCAGAATTCAATGATATTTTCCAATTACCAAATGATAAATTAACACATACCAATACTATTTCTAATTCTATTCCAACAAAAGATGAAAAACCAATTCATGTAAAAACTTATAGATATCCGCAAATTCATAAAGGGGAAATCGAAAAACAAATCGAAAAAATGTTGAACGACGATATTATTAAACCATCTATGAGTCCTTGGTCTAGTCCTCTTTGGATTGTACCAAAGAAAATGGATGCTTCCGGAGAAAAGAAATGGCGTATTGTAATTGATTATAGGAAATTAAATGAAAAAACGATAGGTGATGCTTATCCGTTACCAAATATTGAAGATATACTTGATCAATTAGGTCATGCTCAATATTTTACTACACTTGATTTAGCAAGTGGTTTTCATCAAATTCCTATGAATCCTTCAGATCGTCCTAAAACTGCATTCACTACACCTAACGGACAATTTGAATTTAAAAGAATGCCATTTGGACTTAAAAATGCACCTGCTTGTTTTCAAAGAATGATGAATAACGTTTTATCTGGACTAACAGGCAAACAATGTTTCGTATATCTCGATGATATTGTAATATATGGCTCAACCTTAGAAGACCATAACAGAAAATTGAAAAATATATTTTCCAGACTTCGAGAGAATTGTTTAAAGCTGCAACCAGATAAATGTGAATTTTTGAAGAAGCAGTGTGAATACTTAGGCCATGTTATTTCAGAACAAGGAGTTCATCCCAATCCAAATAAAATTCAATGTATATTAAATACAATTCGTCCGTCAACTTCAAAAGAAATCAAAATGTTTCTAGGTATGTGCGGGTATTATCGTAAATTCATTCCTAATTTTTCTACTATTGCTAAACCTCTTACCTCGCTTTTAAAGAAAGATATTCTATTCATATGGGACCAAAGTCAAGAAGATTCGTTTCAAACTCTAAAACAAAAATTAAGTCAGGAACCAATTCTACAATATCCTGATTTTTCGAAACCATTTATTTTAACTACTGATGCTTCAAATGTAGGAATCGGTGCAGTCTTATCTCAACTCAATGATAAAAATGATGATCTACCAATTGCCTATTATTCTAGAACATTAAATGATGCAGAACAAAATTATTCGACTACTGAAAAAGAACTTCTGGCAATCGTTAACTCTATTGAACATTTTAGACCTTATTTATATGGTACAAAATTTACAATTTTCACTGATCACAGACCTTTACAATGGCTATTTAGTTGTCAGAAACCCTCATCAAAACTAGTTCGCTGGAGATTAAGATTAAGTGAATACGATTATGAAATAAAATACAAACCGGGTAGAGTTAATTCCAACGCAGACGCACTTTCTAGATTATCTCAAAAAAATGAAAACTCTATGAATATAAATTTGATTTCCAAAAATAATAATAGTTATCAAGATTTTATAAAGTTTCATTATCAAAATCAAAATGTTATCACTTTTGAAAAAGAAAATATTCCGATTAATAAAATTCGTGATCCAATTATTCTAATCTGGTCTCAGGATCTAGACGAAAACAACCAATATTCAGATTATGTAACATCTAATTTTGATATTACAATTATTAAACCAGAATTAAATGGATTCTCGAAATTGGAAAACAAATATCAAACTTTATATTTATTATATCCTTTAAATTTACATTTTGATAAATTAGAATATAAAAATCTTTTTGAAACATTTCAAAAATTCAAAAATCATATTAAAAATAACAAGTTTATCTTCGTTCCTTCTAATAAATTCAAAAGTTTAAAAACAGAATTACTATACGAAATGTTAAAATTCATATTTAAGAAAAATGATATTAGAATCTATAACACTTCAAAACACACACCAAAAGACAAAGAAGAAATAAATAAAATTCTAATCGAAAATCATGATAGTAAATTATGCGGACATAGCGGATTTAATAAAACTTATAAGAGAATCAAGGAAAATTATTACTGGCCGTCTATGAAATCCGATATTCGTATGCATATTAGAAATTGTAATCAATGTCAATTGAATAAAACAAATTTTAAACCTGTCCATCAACCTATGGAAATAACTTCAACTTCTGAAAACCCATTTGAAAAATTAGCCTTAGATATCGTAGGTCCTTTGCCTTTAACTGAAAATGGTAATAAATTTATTCTAACAGCTCAAGATGACTTAACTAAATTTAGTTTTGCTGAGCCCATACCAAATCATGAAGCCGTTACCATTGCAAAAGTTCTAACCAAATTTATCACATATTTCGGAATTCCAAAACAAATTCTTACTGATCAAGGCACTGAATTTATGTCAAATTTAATTAAAGAATTAACAAAACTTTTCAAAACAAAGCATATCTCAACAACTCCCTACCATCCACAAACGAATGGAGCATTAGAAAGATCACATCTAACGCTAAAAGATTATCTTAAACATTATATTAAACAAGATCAAACAGACTGGGACGAATATATTCAGTTCGCCATGTTCAGTTATAATACCTCAATCCATAAATCTACAAACTATTCTCCATATGAACTATTATTCGGTCATAAAGCCTACCTACCTTCTTCAATAATTCAAGAACCTAAATTTCATTATACATACGATGATTATATTCGATCACTTGAAAATAAATTAAATATTTCATTTAAAATTGCTAGGGAAAATATCCTTAAATCTAAACACAAAAGCAAAGAATATTATGATACAAGAAGTAACAAAAAGAATTTAAAATTAATGACTTAGTTCTTATATCTAACAAACAATCTAAACACAATTATTCAAAGAAATTATCTCCTAACTTTAAAGGTCCTTTTAAAATAATAAACACTTTCCCTAATAATACAGTAGAATTACAAATTGGAACCAAAAAGATTAAATATCATACTAATATGCTAAAACACTTCTTTTCAGATGAACCAAGCAATTAAAATAATTATCTTCCTCCCACTATTAATCAATTGCGATGTATATGTAAATAAGCCTAACATTCAATCAAGTGGATTATTTTATAATGAGTTAGGAACAGTACAAATTTCAAATTCGGATTTAATATTAATAGCCCATTTAAATGTTACATATCTAAACCAATCTCAAAAGGTACTCAAGAATCTATACAATAAATGTATTGAATTATGTAACAAAATATTAAAAAATGATAATCCTGTAAAATTATACTGTCATCAGAATCTTGAAATAGTAAATAGAATCCTTTTCGAATCAATCGAAAAAGATGAAATTTTGGATCATATAACGGAAAAACAAATAAATGAAAATACAAAGAGAAAAAAAAGAGGTCTCATAAATGGTGTCTCCTACGCATTCAATTGGTTATTCGGTATTCCAGATGCTAGTGATGCTCAATATTATACTGACAGTATTAATGCATTGTTAAATGACAACAAACAAACACAAACTCTTTTAAAATCTCAAATTGAAATAATATCAAGCACAATTCGTAATTTTAATAATTCACTGATTTCATTAAAAATTACTGAAAGTAATTTAAATGAAAATATTGAATTAATAAATAATTACACAATTCAATCAACAAACGAAATAAATCGCCTAACTATTGAATCTCTAATTTCCAAGCAACTTACAACACTCTCATCTTTAGCTATTAAAATCAGTAACGATTACGATAAATATATAGAAGCTATTACATTGGGAAAACATGGTATACTATCTCCATTGATCATAACTCCTAAAATTTTGTTAGAAGAATTAAGAAGTTATAAAGAAAAATATAATCTACCATTATTACCAAAATACGAAACTATATATATGTATTATAAAATAATGAATTTACAAATATTATTCCATAATAAAATAATTATATTTGAATTAAAATTACCATTAGTAAATAAGATAACTTTTAACATGTATCAATTAATTCCGTTACCTATAGAACATAAAAATAAGTCGATTTATTCATATATAGAACCAAAACAAAATATTTTGTTAATATCACAAACCAAAACTCAATTTTCCTTAATGCAAGATTTACAAAACTGTATCGAGATTTATAAAAGAAACTTTATCTGTAAAAATATACATACCAACAAAAGAATAGAGCAACCAACGTGTGAAATTCAACTTTTATCGCCATATATTATGCAAATTCCACCAGATTGTAACACTAAAACCATAAAAGCATCAATCGAAACATGGCATTACATCAATAACAATAAATGGATTTACATTCTTCAAAACCCACGAACACTAACCATTATATGTGAAACTGGAAAATACGAAGATTCAATTATTCAAGATGTTACTGTCCAAAATACTGGTATTATTCAACTTCAAGAGAGATGCAGAGGTTACACTGATAATTATATCTTAGAAACAACAAGCAATGATGACAATAACATTACATATTATATTCCATCCGTTAATATAATCGAAGACGAATGTTGTACATTAAACGAAAAATCAAAATTATTAAGTAACATTCATTTGGAGCCAATACATTTAACAAATATAGATTTAACAGAATTAAGGTACGCAAATAAAAAGCTACAAGAATTTGACGACATATTAAGTGAACAGCTAAAAGAACCCTTTATTGTTTCTCATATCAAATGGTATAACATACTTTTTACAATAATTGGAATAATTATACTATTTCTTTGTTGTAACTATTGCGGATGTTGTAAATGTTTTAAGTTCTTTAGAAAACATAGAGACAATTATGACAATAGAAAAGATACACTAATACGAAATTTTGTTAATTGCTGTTTCTGCAAACCAAATCCCCAACATCAGCAATCATCTAATGAAGTAATGATTTATGATCCAAGAAGAGAAGTAACAGAAATGAGAACTATGGTCCACTATCAAAATTATGATGATTCATTACCTACTCATGCAAATACCAGAACTATAAGAAGAAGCAATGTACCATTTTAAACATATATTTTGAATCTACAATTTCAAAATCTACAATTTCGAAATCGTATCTTCAATTTCAACGAGGGAGGTGTTGGATACTATATCATATGCTAGTTCTATTACTATGTTCTACATCATGAATTATATATCTAATATATAATTAGTAAATCTAATATTATGTTATATATATATTTTTTCTAGAAATTAGTAATGTCCCATTTGTTTATTTCTTATTTTGTTTACTATAGGAAATTTACCAAATGTACTTAAGAAAATCCTTAGATAAGAATGATCGAGATCAAATCCCATAAAAATAACAATTGTAAATCATAAATCTTAAATCAAATTTATATAAACAAATAAAATCATAAAATCTTTATAATGTAAACATTGAATAATTTCATAATAATATGTATGCAAATACATAACTGTAAATGATAAATCTAAGATCTCGATATTATAAACAAATGATCTGTAAACAAAATAAGATAAACAAATGACCCTTCGCAAATAAGATAATATGTGTAAACAAATCAAAATTGTATATAAAGGAGTAAATCATAAATAAGATAGACATTCTAATTTGAACTACATTCCAATTCAAATCACATTCTAATTCCAAGTCAAAAGAATATTGTAAAAATTATAAAATTTTAAATCAAATAAACAATAAAGTTATAAAATCCAAGAGTCAATTTCTTTTCCAAAACATCAGATCCAAAATAAGGTTGATTGGAATCCAACAACCCTGTTTAAATTTAGCATTTCTCACCAAGCTCTTGAATTTATTACGATAAGAGCAAAAAATTCTCCACCTATCATCACTGCGGCTCTGGCAAAAAGCTTTGAAAGCTAAATCTCTGAGGCTTTTTATGTGTTGCATTTCAGATGACAGTTTGAGACAACATTTAGGCTGACAATAAATTCGTTTAATCGGAACATGATTATCATATAAATTCACAATAACATTATTAACAAAGTCAATTTGCAAATTAGAATTATTTGTTGCATATATATAACTGAAATCAGTTTGAGAGATATCATAAAGAAGACGTTGATAATCAATGTTATTATAATCACGAATGAACATTTCCTGCTGAGAGTTAGATTTACATATATCAACCGAAATAAATATAAATGAGTGATGAGAAATGCCAGGAACCCAGAACTGATTTCTAAACTTGACAAGGCCAGCATTACTAACCAAAAAAAAATCTATAAGAGAAGATGAATTCCATCTCAAATCAAAATGAGTTGCGGTATTACTATGTATTAATTCTAACCCCATTCTATCCGCAATATTTTTGCAAGATGTAGCAGTGCTGGGTAATGATAAGTTTGTGTTGAAATCCCCCATAAATATGATATTTGCATACCGTGATGCCAGATCCGAGCAAATATCTTCAACCAACTTGAAATCCCTTCCAGGTAGATAAATTACGCATATAGCGTTTGAGTTATTCCAGAAGTAATCTGTACAAATATTGCTTCAACACCTGGCTCAGTGACAGCAGTAATCAATTTACAATGAATTTCCTTTTTTACATAAACCGCTACCCCACCCCCTCTAATAGATTTTCTGTCATTTCTAAGCATTTTATACCCAGCAACCTCAACAGCCGAGTTAGAAATATAAGGTTTTAACCACGTTTCTGACACACCAATAATATCAAGATATTTACCTTGCAAGATATTGCTAAATTCATCAAATTTAGAATCTCTTGACTTTGGCCGAATACTTTGAGCATTAACATGACCAATATTTAAAAGTTGTCGTCTACAAGATAAATTTTGGGAAAGAACCGTATTATCAGACGCTACAGCACCCGCTAGATTAGCCATCATCATAAATCAGTTTCCACAGAAGGAAGAGACAATGCTGAAGGATAGTGTATCACAATAATTCTACTTCTAAGAAAATAAAAAATAATATATACCATTTTATAAAATCAATATGTTTACCAAAACCAAAGCCATGACTATTCAATGAAATTCCAACATTTGATATAATTAAAAAGTAAAATAATCAAATTAAACCAAATTAATACAACTTTCAATACAAAAGCAAGATATACAGCCGTGAACATCAAAAAAGTAGTAGCATTATTCAATTATTCATATTAATAACGATACAATTTTGTGCCATTATAAATTTAGAAAAATAATCAATTTAGGAATATATACATTTAAATTTTCACTACTACCGCTATTTACACGCTCACGACTGTACAAGCAAAAAATTAATTG
Source organism: Empis stercorea (assembly GCA_949752835.1). NCBI lineage: Eukaryota > Metazoa > Arthropoda > Insecta > Diptera > Empididae > Empis > Empis stercorea. The sequence goes on along the minus strand of OX457086.1, from coordinate 39,733,634 downwards.
CAGAAAAAATTATATATACAAAAAAAGAAATACTTAAATACTTCTTATAATCTACATACAAAATATTTTTATGGAAGCAAAATAATAAGCAAAAAATTGTATATATATACAAAATATTTTCATAGAAGCAAAATTAATAAGCAAAAAAAAAAAAAAAAAATTATATATATGTATACAAAATATTTACATAGAAGCAAAATTAATAAGCAAAAAATTATATATATATATAAAGAGCAAAGCGATTACTTGTGTTAAAATTAGTTGATTGAAGGCAGTGCTGATATTCCAGTTCCATTTCCATGTAGTTTCTCTTTCAAAATTGGAAATGCCAATACTAAATCTTCAACAGTAGAAAATTGCTGTTCAGCTTCACCACCAGCTTTAATTGCAATATGCGATATGCCAACATGAAGACTATTTATAATTGCAGCTTTCTTTAAATGTCTTGCTAGTTTAACCATAATAGATAGTTTAGGTGGTAAATTATCATTGAAGTAAACGCGGTTTTGTACATCAGATGCCATAAACATTGAAAGATTAAGTTTACCATGTTTGTAGTATTTTTGCATAATAGAATTGCGTTTTTGCAGCGAATGTAAAGAAACTAAGATCACAGTTTTATTCCTATTTAGATAGCAGCAATTAGGGATGTCATCAGTAGTAACAGCAATATCTAAAGAACCGAACATTTTAACTATGACTTCGACCAGGTTATCAATTTCTACAAAATAATAATGATATGCACAATATTTCAATGACAGCAACAAACAAAAGAAATGCTAAGCAAAAACACGTGCAGCAGTCTTAATAATTAAAACCAAGTTAATTAAGAAATTATAACTTGAATTATTTGTATTTCTAGTAATCCAGATGCAGTAATGCAAAAACCAAAAAAATTAAGCACACAATTTAGTTTAATTATTAGATTATTTTATAATATTAGTAATTTTATTAGCAGTCAAAAACTTATACTTTATTTCAACATCAGTGTTGCCAACATCCGAATGATTTTGAAAAGCGGGATTTTGAAAAACGGGATTTTGAAAACGGGATTTTGAAAACGGGATTTTGAAAAACGGGATTTTGAAAAACGGGATTTTGAGGGTAACCCATTCGGAATGCAGTTTTTTGTGCTGTACAATGTAGAATCCGTGTTAAATTTCTTTTTACAAATATCACATTGAAAGGGTTTCATATTGGAATGAACACTATTTGTGTGATTTCTTAAAATACGTTTATTTGCAAAGCAAGAACCACATTCGAAACATTTAAATAATTTTATTTGAGAATGAACTTAATTTTCATGATATCTAATACCACTCATAGATGATAATATTTTAGAGCATATCGAACATTGCAGCTTATTGCCGGATTCATATTTTTTACTCGACATAGCAATATTATCATCCAATTCCAATGGCATTTTATTTTATCACAAGCATGCTTTTTCATATGTTCTATTAAATTAACTCTTGATTGATAATCATGGTATAATAATCTATAAGGTAATATCAAAGAATATATAATAGTGGTCTTCACGACCTAAATATTTTTTCTTGATATTTTGATATTTTGATATTTTACGAAATAATGAGTTTTGATTGGTTGAAAAAAATATTAAAATATCACGATAGTGTCAAAAAAAATATCAAAAAATACATGCCCAGCGGCATGATATTTTGATATTTTGATATACATGTCAAAATACTACTGTCAAAAATTTTCTGTTTTGAAATTTTAAATTTTATTTTGTGTTGTATTGACGGGGATTATTGTTTATTAAAATTAGTATTGCAGTTTAAAATTAGTATTATTACATATTTACTTATTTTGCCTTAAATTTTGCCAATTCTAATTTTTAACAATAGTGGTCTTCACGACCTAAATATTTTTTCTTGATATTTTGATATTTTGATATTTTACGAAATAACGAGTTTTGATTGGTTGGAAAAAATATTAAAATATCACGATAGTGTCAAAAAAAATATATTGATATTTTGATATATATGTCAAAATACTACTGTCACAAATTTTCTGTTGTGACATTTAAAATTTTTTTTATATATATTGACGCGGATTATTGTTTATAAAAATTAGTATTGCAGTTTAAAATTAGTATTTTTACATATTATTTTTCCTTAAATTTTGCCAATTCTAATTTTTAACAATATTTGTTCAAATTATTTCAGTGCTACCAGATTATATAAATATGTAAAATAAACGTAAAAACATGAAATAATCAGTGCTTCCAGACATAAAATATAAAAAAAATATCAAAATATCTCAGACACCAAAAATAGGTGTTCACGTAATTTAAAAAAAAAATATCAAAATATCAAGAAAAAATATTTAGGTCGTGAAGAGCACTTATATACTTGTGGAGTAGAAACATAAAAGATATACATAAATATGTTTTTTATCGATATGTCTCAAAACATATGCATAGCAGTCCTACATAAAATATATATCTTATATTATTATATAAGTGGTCTTCACGACCTAAATATTTTTTCATAATATTTTGATATTTTTTTTTTAAATTACGTGAACACCTGTTTTTGGTGCCTGAGATATTTTGATATTTTTTTTTACATTTTATGTCTGGCAGTACTGAATATTTCATGTTTTTACGTTTATTTTACATATTTATATAATCTGGTAGCACTGAAATAATTTAAACTATTATTAGTGGTCTTCACGACCTAAATTATTAGTGGTCTTCACGACCTAAATATTTTTCTTGATATTTTGATATATTTTTTTTAAATTACGTGAACACCTGTTTTTGGTGCCTGAGATATTTTGATATTTTTTTTTACATTTTATGTTTGGCAGTACTGAATATTTCATGTTTTTACGTTTATTTTACATATTTATATAATCTGGTAGCATTGAAATAATTTAAACAAAAATTAGTGGTCTTCACGACCTAAATATTTTTTCTTGATATTTTGATATTTTACGAAATAACGAGTTTTGATTGGTTGAAAAAAATATTAAAATATCTCGATAGTGTCAAAAAAAATATCAAAAAATTAATGCCGCTGGGCATGTATTTTTTGATATTTTGATATTTTGACATTTTGATATATATGTCAAAATACTACTTTAAATTATTTAAAATTATTTAAATTATTTCAATGCTACCAGATTATATAAATATGTAAAATAAACGTAAAAACATGAAATATTCAGTACTGCCAGACATAATGTAAAAAAAAAAATCAAAATATCTCAGGCACCAAAAACAGGTGTTCACGTAATTTAAAAAAAAAATATCAAAATATCAAGAAAAAATATTTAGGTCGTGAAGACCACTAATAATAAAGAAGTCGCATGTGAATTTGTATACACTTTTTTTGAATTTTTTTCCTTGGCCTGTGCGGGCGGCTGTGAAAGGGAAGTAAAAATATTCTCAAACTGAAAATAAAATTCTCTTTTCCCTTTAAGAAAAATAAGCGAATTCGCTTTTGGTGAACCGTATACGAACTGGATAAGTAACGCCTTTTTAATAGACTTTATAATTTCATAACAAAAGTAAATAGCGAGTGAAGAAAATTGTGTCTTATAATAATATTGTGTTTAAATATAATAAAATAAATATTAATAAGTAATTTTGTGTTCTATATAATAAATTAAATATTAAAATTAATAAAAAATCTTATTAATAAGTGGTTTAAATTTTTTTTTTTACAAAATTAAATTTTTTATATGAAATAAATGCTAAAAAAATAAAAAAATAACTTTTCCGTATTTTTTATATATAGAAATAAAATCAGTTCGTAAACGGACCGTATTTGGCGGTTCCAAAACGATTCGCTGTAGCGTTTCGTAAACGGACCGTTTTTAGCGAACTCTGGGCGTCACGTTTTTTTTTTCTACTGTTCTTATTCTAACATTTACGTTTCCGGTTGGCTTACGAACTGCCAAGGCGGTTCGTAAACGAACTCATATATGAACAAAAGACTTCGCCGGCGGTTCGTTTACGGTTCGCTTTTCTTGAGGGTTTTATTTTCAGTGAAAAAAAAATCATTTTTTTCTAGTTTGAAAATTTTGTACGTTTTAGAAATTAATTTTAAATATATCTATGCTTTTGTAATATTTTGTGCATAGATAATAAATAAATTTGAGAAATATGAAAAAATATATATATGTATATAAATATATATATGCCTATGCCTTTATATATCATCCAATATATAAAATCCTATATATATATATATTAAAATATAATGTACCCATATATTATATTAGGTCTGTTCGTTAGCTTGATACAAGTTACTTGGATCAATATGTGTCAATTTGCTCGTGTTCGTTTGCGTTAGGTTAGGTTAGGTCCAGTATACTCTATGTTCGTTAGCTTTTTTGAACTTGATCCGATCTACTTGGAGTTGCTTTTTTCTAAGCTTCCAAAATAGATAGAGTCGAATAGGTTAGTATATTTAATATGTCATTCATACGAAAAATTTAAAATTATATCAAGGCTGCTTTGATTATAAGATGACATATGTCTTTAAATAATGAAAAATAATATGATGAAAATATCATATTATTTTTCATATATGATGAGAAATAGTACTGAAATTCCGAAATAAATCGGAATTCGTTATACATTTAATTGAAAAAATTTCTTCGAAAGAATATTAATAAAAATGGGCATATTTATGATATATGGTGATTTCACAGTTTATTGAACAGTTAAACTAATACTATATGATTTAAATATATCATTATGATATATTTAATATATTTATTTGAAGTTTACAATGATTATTTACAAAACTTCAACAACATTATATGGTATTTTATTTGATATAAGAGTATCGTGTTTTCTTGTAGACGCTGATATATGACATATGGTCTGAGCAAGCGAACATAATTTGGGTTTGGGTCACAAATGAACCTAAAGTGATCTGTGACGTCACTTACTCTAACTCAACCTAACACAACCTAACCTAACCTACTCGGGTTATGTGACCTGAGCAAGCTAACGAACAGACCTATTATATGTATATATATGCATACATATATATATGTTTGCATATATAATTAATTAAATTTTTAGCATAACATTACATGAAATTTAATTATTTATACGTCAATATATGTATTCATTTCACAAATGTGGACAATTTTTTAAGCAAAACCCTGCACCTGTACATCCCTGAAATCTATTTTTTTTACTATATAATTACAAATTTGGGGCGATGAATTGCCGCCACAGGAATTAAGGCCAAATAGCGATTAATTCACTTAATATTGCCTCAATATGCAAGGCGTTAATTCTCGCCTAAATACCTTTTGTTATTTTGAGTCAGACCTCTCCCTAAACACCAGCGTACGGCGTATGGCGTATATACGTCGGCGTACGGCGTATGGCGTATATGCTAAATTTCAAAAATCAAATTAAAAATTTTTATACGCCCGTCAAAATTGGAAATTCCAATTCTCGGCGTAAGTACGTCGCGTATTTCGGGTGCTCCAATACAAAATGTATGTACCAATATCGATTTTGACAGGCGCCCTACGCCGTACGCCGGTGTTTAGGTAGAGCTCTTACGCAATATTTTTAAAGAGATTTCAGAATAATATGTATAGCATATAATGAGAGAGCGGGTTCCAATGTTATGACTGTTATGACCCACGAACAAAAATTGAAAAATTCGCATTTGTTCTACATGCGAGTACGAGTACTTTATTATTATATATTCTTTGGTAATATATTGCGCATGCATGTTTCTATCTCTTTCTCAGATTGTGACGTAAGCTGGCGACCACTTTTTTATATTTGCACTAGTTTTGCATATATATTGTGATATTATATTAGGAAATATATGAAATATCATTATTTAATTATGGATTTTTTTAAAAATCTGAAAAAACCTTGTAAATATTTTAAGAAAAAAAAACCATAATTGGACAAATAACTTTAATTAATTGTTTTATTTAATTTTTTGTTATTGCCTTTTTATATTGCAATTGTGAATTTAAAATTCTCATTTTACAATACATTTTGCATTTAAAAAACAATTTTTTTACATCTACGTGTAGATAAATGTTTTCCGATGTTTCCAATAAGTTTTTAATATAATTTTGACCAACTTTTAATTTATCTTCATTGTGCTTATTAAAAATATTATTTAAAAAAGTTAATTTATCTACAAAAATAACATTTGGTTTTTGTAGTCCCCCTTCGTTGATATGGTCCGTCCAAGTAAATCCTGAAAATCGAGTTTCGGAATATTCAGCAAAGATTTGCTATCGATAGTCGATAACCTGGTCGTGTCGACTTTTATTTTGTACTGTCTAATTGTATCGCCTCGTCTAAAAATTATTGTCATATCACATTTCTAATTATATTACATTTTAAAACTAATTGTGGGTCGATTTGTATGTGATTATGTATGCCGATTTTAATAGATTGATGGCGATTACATTTTAATTCGCAACAGATAACGAATTGGGTGCATTATTTTCAATTAAGCAGTTAACTTGGGCTGATATTTGGTAAACACATTCATTATAGTGGTCTGGATGAAATGAGGAATAGTCATATTTTCATCTGGGATTTTCTCTAGCACCCTTGGGTGGATTGGGCTGATATTTAGTAAACACATTCATTATAGTGGTCTGGATGATGAATAGGCGTATATTAAATGATGAATAGGCGTATTTTCATCTCGCACCTTTCCTGAATCCGTGTTGTTGTTCATTTAACAGTGGATTAATTATGGGAGACATTTTATCACAAATAATTTTCTCAAATATTTTTGGAATACTTGATAGCATGGCTATACATCTGTAATTATCAATGTTAGATTTGTCTCCATTTTCAAAAATAGGAATAAGGTAAGATGATTTCCAGGCAGAAGGGAAAGTTCCTGTAGAGAGAGATTTGTTGAAGATAAATTGTAGAGGTTCGGATAAGTGTTGCGCAAAATTATCAAAAATGTATGGGTAACTAAAAGTTTATACTGTGCACTAGTTCGTCCGATGTGGTATTAAATCGGGGCCAGGTCCCTTCTTTATGTCAATGCCAGTCAATTCATTATAAATATCCTCCGTTGTAATTGATAGTGATGTTAAAAGAGATGACTGATTGGTAGTTTCAACGTTGGTCGTACATGAATCAGTTGCAGGCCTGTAACATTCAGAGAAACGGTCGGCAAACATATCACAGATAACACGAGGGCAAGTGGAATACGAGTCGCCTTTGAACATTGTGGATGGATACCCTTGATATTTACAAACTCGAAGAATTTTTTAGGATTAGTAACAAGATATTGTCCTAGTTTGTTAATGTAGGAATCATAAGCTGTACGAGCCAAAGACGACAATTAGGTGGCAATATCCTTATGTTTTTGTATCAATTCAGGACTAGGAAGACTTGATTGTACAATTTTTTTGTACAATTTGTTTCTCCGATTCCGTAAGGATCTCAGGTCCTTGTCTAGCCACGGTTCAGTTAATTTATCCTTTTGAATTATTTTAGGAACGTAAGTATCTATGATTCCGAAGATTGTACTATAGAAAGATGAAATAGTAGTATCCAAGTCATTTGATATAAATATCTCGGACCAATTAGTAGCAGCAAAGGCAGTATTTATGCCTTCTAAGTCACAGTTTTTAAAATCATATATAACTTTATTGTTATAAGTTTTTATGAAGGAATTTTAAGTGGTTTGTAGCTCTACGATGATTGCTGCAGTGTGTTTGAAAAAAAAAATTCAGCATCATTGCATGGACCTACGACCACTTCGTCATAGCAATTGGAAAAGATCAAGTCAAGCCATCTTCCATTATTGTTTGGATCTTTTACTATCTGTTGCAGATCATTTCCATAAAAGTTATCGATTAGTGAAAAGTCTATATCATTAGTAAAATTTAAAGGAAGTAGATGTTTGTCAGATTCGTCAAGAATAAAAGATAAGTTTGGCCTATTGAAATCACCAAACACAAATATTTTGTCATGTTCGTTCAAAGTATATTATATTGATTGGAAGGCTTCGTGAAATTCATTGTATATAGCTTCAGTTGCATTAGGAGGGATGTAGACAACACCGACAAAGATATTTTTTTTTTCTAACCGAATCTTGATAAAAGTGAATACGAAAGATTTTGAGGCCGTTGTCGCGGTCATTTCTATATATTGTCCAGTCATTTCCGACGATTTCGGCATCAATATGAGAAGAATTCAACCAGGTTTCTGTTATCGCAAGAATATCGAATTGGCAGGAGTTACTAACATTATTTTCTGAATTAGAGACAGTTATGTTAAGAGCAGGTGGTATATGAGTATTAGTACTAGTATTATTATTTCTATTTCTATTTCTATTTCTATTTCTATTTTTTTTTAGTTTTTATAATACTATTATTATTATTGTTTTTATTATTTATTATTTCTTTGTAATTTACCCAAGGTTTGAAATATAGATTACCTATTTCGATAGAGCTGCCTTCTGGATTACTCAATAGCCAAGCGTATTTACTGGGAATCTGCAGTTTAAACGAACTAAAACATTTATTGGTCCTGGAATTCTTAGAATTTGGTCTATAGAATAATTTCAAACAATCGAAGTTTCAAACAATCGAATTCTCTAATGTATAGAACATCTTCAAGAAATCTTTTGATGTGGGATTTATTTAAATGGCCACTTCCTTTGACGTGAAAAATTTTTGCATCCTGATGATGATGAGAAATTGTATTGCTGTTTCTCATTGCTGAATTTG